>JAZKJV010011793.1:0-330436 GCA_037367405.1 Ottelia alismoides | reverse complement strand
TCGAAGCTCCTATGGTGGAGCTCTAATCTCCATGCATGCCTTCTCTAGATCGCCGTGCAACTCCCCATTGGCGGTGATGCCCGCAAGTTTGCCATCTCGCACGATGGCGCACAGGCGGTGGCCCGAACCACCTATAGCCTCCTCCTCGATCCCGGCGGAGACCCATAGATCCCAGACAGCACGGCTCCTTTCTGGAGGTGGTGGCCCTCCAAGCTGCGCCTCGTGCAACATCACATGCACAATAGGTTTCCAGGCGGCGACGCTCTTGATGGGTCGATAGAAGGGTCGGTTAAACCTTGGGCCCAAATGGGCTACGCTATTTTAAAAAAAATTAGGGGGGGGGGAGTTTTTGGGTTTGCTATTTTATCAAAAAGGGGGGTGGGGGAGGAGAGCGGTCCATTTTTTTTAAAAAATGTATTTGTTTTGAGAGAAAAAAATGTGTACAAAAAAGCCATACGAAGAGAGGAAAAAAGAGAAAAGTCAGAAAAAAAGATGATGAATGTCTTATTAAAAAATGATGAAATAGTTGAGAAAAAATGATTTGAAGAAAACATCTTATTGAGAAGAAAAGCTAAAAAATGTGACGACTAATGTGATGTTTTATTCTCCCCTGATTTTCTTGTCTTTTCCCAACATGGTCGACGTCATTGTTTTCTGACCAGTCCAGTAGAAAGGGAGAGTATTGTGTAGAGTTCTACAACATACTTGTACATCAGATTCCGGATTCTCCATTCTAGATGCCAGGCCAGTTTTTCCAGACACTATAGATGTTCAGACTCGACGTTGAGATTCCACGTCTTCAGGTTGATTCGCACGTGACTGCGATCAGTTGTGTGGTCCCCATCTTTTCTGCTCGGTTCAGAGTTTTTTTTTGTGTTCCATAGTGACTCTAGAGTAGAGATCCCATTCCCTATGCCATGTGGGCTAGGATTTTCATGTGGTTCATAGGGACTCCAAAGTAGAGTTCCCATTCTCTGAGCATGTATATGAGAGATCCAATCTTCTGACGAGGAGACTTTTTCAGACTCCATTCTCCAGTGACCGTGGACTCCGTCGAGGATGTTTTTCACGGCTTTTCAGTTCGGCCCTTTCGGAGATAGAGCAGTTGTCCACATGTTGTGTGGGCCAGAGTTCTCTAGGTGGAGACTCATTTCAGTGGCTCTGACAGACGCAATTCAGAGCACACCCTATTTTACTCACACTCCAGCCCAGTGTTCCTCCTCACTTGCACGACATGAGAAGTAACATCCTCGACAATAGCCGACAGTTGTGCGTGTTGTGTTGATATTGTTCGTAGTGTCCTGTAGCGTGATTTTGAGATTTCTTTCTGTTTGTCCAAGCTGAGCATTGCATGATCCAGCTTGAGGGTGAGTGTTGGAGTATGTGTTATCTGTCATTCGTTTTTGTAAGATGGGTAAATGGATCACTCCATAATCCATTTACCACATCCTAGTATTTAGTCCCACATCTACCTGTGGTGGGACTTGGATGGTCTGTGGAGGCTATATACGAAGCCCCAGACTCCCCTTATATCAGATGAGAAAGTGCAATGCATAAGTCGGCCCTTTGAGGCGTTCTCTCGTGGTTTTCATCCCGCTCCTTAGGGAGTAGGGTTCCACATTAAATCACGTGTTCTTCCAAGTTCTTATTATTTTATTTTGATACGCTTCCACATTCTTATTTTCTAACAATAACCATTGAATATATTTGCACAATCCATGCATTTAGTCGATCAAAAGCCCTCGATTTTTTATCTGCATACGCACTCGTTTTATTAACAATCTAAAAGGCATCTTAGATTGCATCGCTCGTCCTTCAAGTTCGAGAGATTGTGTATGTTGGAGGAGCATTTCCTGGAGATCGTGTCTGATCGTTATGATGAGGTGATTTGCTTTGGCTCGGTGATACCATCCTTTGTTCAGAAGTTAGTCTCCCTTCATGACGGACTTTTCTCCTTTAAGAAAGAAATCCGAGAAAAGAGGGAGGGGTGTCTGTCAGTTGTAATGGTCGCGGTGTCTGCTCTAGATAGAACAAAGGATGACATGGACCTCTCAAAGGAGGAGTCGGTTGAGAGGGCTCTGCATTGGAGGAAGATAAGAAGCGTGTGACTGAATAGAAGGCATTGATCTAGGTAGAAGTGGATCAAGGAAGGAGGCACAAATACAATTTTTTCACAAAATAGCGAATGGGAGACGATGGCACAACTTTCTATATGCTGTGGTGGTGGAGGGTAGACTTGTAGAAGGTGAACAGGAGATCGGGAGGGAGCTTTCTTCCTATTTATTGTGCTTTTCCCATTGAGGGGAGTGCATAATCTGGAGATGGACGAACAATAGAGCAGCAACTGTTTCTGGCTCACAAGCGGAACTCCGTGAGCCGATTTACCTTAGAGGAGGAGGAACGATTTGGAATCTGAATGTTGATAGGGCTCCGGGCCCGGATGGCTTCCCGATCATTTTCTACAAGGTAATCTGGGAAGTGGTGAGGAGAGATGTATTAGCAGTTTTTGAGGAATTTGCCACGGGAAATGCGGAGCTTTGATAGAATTAATAAAGTCTTGTTGCTCCTTCTGATGAAAGAATCTCTTGATATACTATTTTTTTAATGGAGGTCCATTCCACACGTTCTCAAACAAAAAGAAAGATGCTTCTGATTGTTTTGAGGATTTTCAACGCATTGCTCTCTCAAACGCAATTTACCTTATCATCGCGAAGGTCTTGGCAAATAGATTGAATGATGTGTTGGATGATGCGATATCCTCGGTCCAATCGGTGTTCGTACATGGAAGGCAGAATAATATGGTTATGGCTAGAGAGAGCATCGTTGATTGGAAGAGACGTTGTGTGAACGGTACCGTGGAAAGTGGACTTTTCAAAGGCCTACGAGGTTACAACACGGTTGCTTGAGGGTTTCTTTGGTCGGTTCTCGTGGAACATGGTTTCTCAAACCACTAGGTATCTTGGATGAAAAGGTGACACAACAACCTACTCTGTTTTGTCAATGGACATCTAGAGGGTGGTTCCTTCTAGCCTCAGAGTCAGAGGTGTGTTCCTCAAGGTTGTCCTCTAGCCCCTATGTTTTCCATCTTGGTTGCAAACATTCTTGTTTGTATAGCTTCATAGGCAACTCATCAGGGGATCTTGGCAGGCTATTCACTTGGAGACATTTCGATCCCTCTTATGCATTATGTTGATGAGATGGTCTTTTTTATTCAACGGGAAAAAGACGAAGTAAGGGGAATGGCGATGGTGTTTGAACTTGTACGTAAACTTTCTGGTCTGGAGATGAATAGAAGCAAGTCGATTGCCTTCCTTATGGGCTTGCCAGAAGAGGATGCTTTGGAGTGTTGTGTTGTGTTAGGTATGAACAGTGGGACCTTCCCTATCCACTATCTGCGCCTACCACTAAGGCACTAACATGTGGGAAGCTACGGAATGCAGTCTTGTTACCTGTTATCGAGAAGCTGGAGAGAAAGCTAAGAGGTTGGAAGGCTTCATTGTTGCAGTGAAAGCGATTTAGGCAGCTTTCTTGGTGTTCTTCATGACATCTAGGCTCCTTCCGGTTGGCATTTGCCGACGTCTTGAGATGATCATGTAAGTTTTTTCGGAGTAGGTCAAGACAGGACGCTACGAGGATCCACCTCGTGAATTGGGAGATTGTTACCGTGCCAAAAGATAGTGGCGGTCTTGGGGTTTTGCTGTTAGATACTATGAATAAAGCATAATTGATGAAGTGGATAGCTAAGCTCTGGGGAGGAGGTGGAGACCTTTGATGCTGATTGATTAGGAGTATTTATGACATTTGCTGACTTCGGTTTTTTTGGAAGGGCTTATATGTCGTAACACCGCAGTTTCATACCCTTTTCAGCCCAATCCTTGGAGATGGGATCGTATTTGCATTCTGGACTGATAACTGGACTGGTGAAGGACCTCTCGTCGAGGGCTTTTCACGCCTTTTTGCACTTTCTTCGAACCGAGATTCGCAGGTTGCAAAGTGTTGGGCGAATGACTATAGGGTGTTGTCTCTCCTTGCTGACTTTTTTTATCAATGACTGGGGGATTTTCTAGAGTTGTGCCTCTATTAATCATTTGAATGGTCCAGATATTGGTAAATATCATTGGGTATGGAGAGATGGCGAATTCTCCTTCAACAAGGCCCTGGATGGGACACCGAACATTTTAGCCAGAGACTGCAACTTAGTATGGGAATTTAAGGTACCATCTCGCATTGGGGTCTTTTATGGCTGCTTCGTAGAGGGCGCGTCGTGATGAGAGATCTGTAGTCCAAGATTTTTGAGGGGGGCAGCGACAGAGACCCCCTTTGTGTGGATGTGGTGGAATATGTATCGCACCCTTTTTTGCTTGTGAGAAAGCGAAAGCTGTATGGCAAGCGCCGTGGATCGATTGGGTGATCATGGACGAGCCTTCTAGGGTTCTTTTTTACTGCAAGATCCCGCACTAGGAGATATCTGCTACAACCTGTTGTAGCAATATGACCGATTTGGCTATCTCGTAATGGGGTTATTTTTCTCTTCAGATAGTTTCTACGTGAAAAATGCAACCTTCCATGCGAAGACTAATCGAATCCTGGCTCATGTAAGGTAACCCTGGTATTTTTGCAATAACTTAATTTATTCTTTGGGGCGAACACCTTTGTGTGGTTCCCTCTTTTTTTGCTTCAAAAAAGGTGTAGTTGTGGCAATCCTCGTCTTCGAGCTCGTGTTGCTGAGTGATTTTAAGTTAGATTCAACCATCTTTGTATAATCCCGATTTGCTTGTATGGCTGATACATTCTTCCATTTTCAAGTCTAATGAGGATGCTTGATATCTTTTAATGGAGAAATCTACATTCTCTCTTTTATTTTTCCGTCTTGAGCATTTGAATATCTTATCGAGTCTGAAGATGAATGAAGTTCGTGTTCTCGACCGCAGCAGTTGTCCAACGCATTCTTCCTTTTGTGGATGTTCCGAGTTGTCGGTTTTTGCAGGTTCACTTGGAAGGGGCTGGGTTCATGCAATAAAAGTAGGCATGCTGATCGAACCGGATACTTTTACGTTTGATTCGATTTCATTCCTGCAAAGAAAATGTTTTTAATTCTAATTTGAATCGAATTCAAAATGTATTCAATTATCAAAGTTCATATTTGGATTGTTTTGATCTTTGACGCCTTCTCGCAATGAAGTGTCTAAGCCCTTGATATTTAATTGCGGTAGTTCATTCGGATCAGAGTTCCATGCCTATGTGTTTACTATATTAGTTCACTTCATGGAATTCAGTTTGAAAAAATATAAATGAAATTTTTAAACATGTAAACAAAGCATCTAAAATTGAATCTACTATATTGGCATGGTAGTTGAGCATTATATCTTCCAACTAATTGATTTGGTTCTGAATCCTGCAAACTATCCTATTATTCCAAAAAAGAAAGTGGGAAATTGTTGGATAGGGAATCATATACTTATCTAAAAAAATGTCGAAGCCTTCTTCTACTATAAGTAGGCTCGGTTGTGTGGATTCTTATTCAAATCCATGTTGAAAGATTTGATTATTTTCTACATGGTTGTTGACTACTTAACGCAACTCTTATTAATGGGGATTTAAATCCTGATCTTTTGGGGGTAGACACATTGTACTGCCTTTAGACCATTTAAGTGGGTTCGATCGTTTGAATCATCTACCTATCTATTTTAAAAAATATTTTGGGCAAATGGTGCTACTTCGACGGGGAGCTCCATTTTACCATACCAAAAATATATTTTCGCTCGTGTTCGTGACGATGGCGGTGAACGAGTCGGATGTGGCGCTGTGCTTCTTCCTCGAGGAGAGGCCGAAGGCGAGGCAGTGGTTGGAGAACTTGTTGCTCGGAGCGGGATTCATGGCGAACTTGGTGTTCATGATATTCCCTACTTCAAGGAGGGGGCTCGATATTCCAACCTCCATTGCAAGACATGCAATTCATAGAATTCGCATACGAAATCTACAAGTAATCACACAGAGGAGCAATCGGATTCAGATCATAAAAATGAAATCGAATGCTCTTGGAGAAGAGAAACACTTATATTATGGAGGAATGTCGATCCTTGTTCGCCCTATTTCACGTCGAGAATTCTTGTCTTATTAATACTAATATAGCTCAATAACAACTTACTGTTACTATTTTTAATCATTTTATTTATTCCACAAATTGATTATTTAATTTATAAATAGATGCTCTAGTTTTACAATTGATGATCTGATTTTTACAAATCGACTCATTTAGTATTCTAGTCCATTCACTGATTTTACATTCGGATTTTACAATCTCAATTCATTTTTTACAATATTGGATCTTTTTTTACAAATCACAATGTGTTTTTTACAATCATGGGTTGTTTTTTTCATTTATCTCAGATCTTCACTGTCTATTTTTTTCATTTCATGCATTTTTTACCATACAAATTCATTTTTTACAAAACTCATAATACTTTTACAACATCATTTTTCATCTATTATCTCTTTTATTATTTTCTAACAATTTCAGATTGTTTTGGTAAAATCTCAATTTTGTTTTTACACTATCAGATCAGAATTTATAAATATCAATATGTTTCTTATATATTTGAGACTGCTTTTTACAAATGCATTAGTAAATTTACATATACAACAATAATAATAGTACTAACTATGATCTTATTCTACAATGCAGGATACAAATTCACAATGTTGATGCGAATTTTACAAAGATGTTTGTCACTCTGCATGACGCGAAAATGCCCAATCGTTGACGGAACATCATTGAATAAATAGCAATAAAATTTTTCAAATTGGGCAGTCTAAAATTGGTAAAATAAAATAATTAAATTAAATTCAAATTCAAAGCAAAAATCCAGTGACTAAAATGCCTTTTTCAATAAAGAACCATCAGATTGAGATCTAACGGATCTCGTGATGAGCTTTCCTTATACCCAGGAAAGGTGCACCTCATTGCAAGGTCCCTCTATATATATGTATGTATATGTATATGTATATCTATATGAGGAAAGGGTTCCTGCTCCATGGAATATGTAACTTACCTACTCTACTTTTATTTTTTTTCAACTTTTTTATTATTTTTTTGAAAAATTTTTCCATAGATTTTCATAACTATATCCCTCTAGCATGTAATTCAAATTTCATCAAAACATAGATAAAACATGTTCCTATGCCCTCCATCCGGAACAGGTAAATTACAGCAAGTCTAAGACCGTTAAAATTACCTGTTCCGGATGGAGGGCATAGGAGTCTGTTTCTGACGAAATTTGAACAACATGTTAGAGATATATAGTTGTGAAAATTCATGGAAGCATTTTTCAAAAAAGATAAAAAAATGAAAAAAATGAAAGTGGAGTAGATAAGTTACCTCCTCCATGGAGTAGGGTCCCTTTCCTCATATATGTGTGTGTATGGATTTCTTTCAAATAGGAATTGGTCCTTCTTGAGTTCAGGAAGGCCAGCTCCTTTTTGTAGAAAATATGATGACTTCAGTAGAATACATATACATATTGTATTACATTGTGCAATTTTAATGTTAGTATTATAAGTTTTATATGCGACTTTGTATTTATAATGTGTAATTATAATACAAACTGTATACACATTTTACTAAAGTGTTGGTGTTTTTTACAAAAAGATGGTGGCCTTCTTTAAGTCAGAAAGGATGCATCCGATTGGAAGCCCATATATATATATATATATATATATATATATATATATATATATATATATATATATATATAGAGTAAAATGGGACTGCCCCCTGGGGGAAGTTAACTTGGCTCCCCCACCCTATTTTGTCCGGTTTTTTTATTCTTTTTAATTACTCGCATGGATTTTCATTAATATATCCCTATATTATGTCATTGAAATTTCACGCGAAACAGAGATTCCTACGACCTCCATCTATATGGGAATCGTTCTTAGCAATTCTGTTACCGTTAAAAAATGATTGTCTAGATGGAGGTCGTAGGAGTCTATGTTTCGCACTAAATTTGAATGATATAATATAGGGATATAGTGATGAAAATCTACGAGAAATTTAAAAAAAAAATCGGACAAAATGGTGCGGGGAGCCAAGTTAACTCCCCCAAGGAGGCAACCCCATTTAACCTATAATATATATATATATATATATATATATATATATATATATATATATATATGGAAAAAGGAGCCTACCTCGGCGGGTGTAGGTAACTTCCTACACATGGCCTAATTTTTCATTATTTTTGTATCTTTTTGAAATGAAACCTTGGGGGATTTAGATTAGTATGTATCACCATGTTGTCATTCCAAATTCAACTTAATTGGAGACTTCTATCATCTCCATCAAGACTATCAAATTTTAACGGTATCAGAATTGCTGAAATTGACCCTGTCTAGATGAACGTGTTAGGAATGTTTGTTTTGCATTAAGCTTGAAACACATATTCCCCTTAACATATTAAGTTAATCCCCCCAAATTTTTTAATCTAAAAAATAAAAAAATAATCGAAAAATGGGGGTAGGTGTAGGGAGTTTCCAACACTCAAGGGTGCAGGCTCCGTGTCCCCATATATATATGTGGTAAACTGAGGTTGCCTAGAGGGGAGTTAACTTGACTCCCTCGCCTCATTTTTCCCATATTTTTTTTTATTTTTTGAAAAATATTTTCATGGATTATTATTATTATATCTTTATATTGTATCATTCAAATTTGTGCAAAACAAAGACTCCTACAGCCTTCATCCGGATGGGATTGATTTCAACAACTCTGCAACCATTAAAAGATGATTGTCTAGATAGAGGTCATAGGAGTCCGTGTTTAACATGAAACTTGAATGACATAATATAAGGATAAAGTGATGAATTTTCATAGATTCATTTTTCAAAAAAATAAAAAATGGAGGAAAATAGGTCAGGAAGAGCCAAGTTAGCTCCCCATATATGGGAAAAATTCGGTTGCCCCTAATGGGAGCTAACCTAGTTCCCCCAGCCCCATTTCCCCCATTTTTTTGAAAAATGAATTCGTAGAAATTTATCATTATATCCCTATATTACGTCATTCATAATGGCCTCCATCTAGACAATTATTTTTAATAATTGTATAATTATTAAAATCAACTTCATCCGAATGGATGTCGTAGGAGTCTCTGTTTTGCACAAAATTTGAATGATATAATATATAGATATAATAATGAAAATCCACGGGATAATTCTTTTAAAAAAATAAAAAGTATGGGGAAAATGAGGTGGATGAAACCAAGTTAGCTCCCCCAAGGAACAACCCCATTTACCCATTATAAAATTATCCTTAAATATTGAAACCACAGTTGTCCATCATTTTTTTGTTAAATCAAGTTTTGGAACAGATTCTGCGGTGACTCCCACCTTGGGAGCTCACCCTCTTTTACATCAAAAAAAAAGTTTTGGAACAGTTCAACGAGAATTTCTTGAAAAAGTTAGCAAATAATCATAGTTACTTACAACATGGCAATAAATACGATATTCCTTGTCAATTTCAAAAATCAAGATAATTTTATGATGAGTAATATTCATTCTTTCAAATTTAACATTGTAATATATAGCAACGAGTTCTCAAATTATTTACGACAATAAATACGATATTCCTTGTCAATTTCAAAAATCAAGATAATTTTACGACGAGTAATATTCATTCTTACAAATTTAACATTGTAATATATAACAACGAGTTCTCAAATTATTCAATGCCAGCAATTCTATTTCATCGGAGTGGAGTAGACTAAATGACATGACAACTGCTACTTAAAAACTTAATCTTCAGCATTGATGGCCTTATGTAAGATAATTTTCTCGATAAAATTTGAATTTAAGTTGCAGTTTTCACTTTTTCGAGACAATTTTCTTGTTGACTAGTTGCAACCTCACCCTCTTTGTAGCTATTGTGGCTTTGCTTAGCTAACATATATTATCAAAAGTTTCTTTTATAATTATTGTTCTTTTTTATCATAAGTCTGGTAATTTTGGACGCTGATGTATCCCTTTTTATAGCAAAAGGAAATATTACAATGTAGCACATAGCATATATCATCTACAAGAAACTTAGAACTCAAAATGGCCAACAAAACCGGCAAAACTATAAAACTAAGCACTACCTTTAAATATCCTAAATGCTTTTCTTTGGCCTTTCTATGTCTTGGAGTTTCTCTTTTTAGGCGATTCCCATTTTTTATGAATCTCTCAGTTAAACTCAGAATCAAAAGACTTGCTCAAAGGCTCACTGAAAATTTCCTCTGATCTTCATATTTTCTGTTGCACTATACCCATTTAAGTTTTCAAAATTGTTTGAAGGAACCTCCCAAACTTTTTGCTTATGCTGCATCAAAGAAATGCAAGGAGCAGACCCCTCCCCCTAGAAGGTTGTTCCTGTAGGAGATTCTTCACATTGCATATGTTTCCCTTCCTCCATTAATTGAAAGGGATAAGAGATACATTCCCTAGTGGGGCCCACTTTGGGTGAGTATGCGTTTGGTTGTCGGGTTATCCCGGGGTAAACTGGGGAGCAAGGTTTTTGAAACCGAAGCGGACACCGAATCGGAAACCTTGCTGAAATGGTCAGATCGGGTCGAACCATGTAATCAAACTGGTTCAACCGGATGATGACATCATCATTATTTAAAATCATATTAAATCGGACCGGTGAAAAAAAAGTGGTTGAATCGACTAATCAAACCTAAATGAATCAATATATATATATATATATATAATATAATATGCACTTAATATACTTGATATATGTATATATATACAATACATAGATAATGTATATATTCCACACTATACATAAAGTATTTTTCTTATACACCATCAAATATCATACATATACATATACATATATATATATATATATATATTATTTGGACTAGATGTTCTATAACATGATAATAGTTTAATTGTATTTAAAATCCAATACTAAAAAAGTTGTGTTAGTGTAGTTGGTTAGAAGTGTGAAACATGTAACCAAAGGTCATGTGTCCAACTTCCACTATTAACCAAATTTTTAAATAATTTAAAATTTTGGTTCAACTTCGGTTGAACCTGGTTAATCCAGGTAAAAAAATAGGTTGAACCGGACGGATTAATTAAAATTTGAATAACCGAACCGGCATAAACTGATTAACCGGACCGGTCCAGGCTCGGTTCACTGGTCGGACCGGTCGAACCGGTCGGTTCGGTCCGATTTCAAAAACACTGCTGGGGAGGCTAATCCGTTTTTGTTTTTTGGTGTTTGGATAGAGGGTTTTGTGTTGAATGGGTTTGTTGTGATATGATTATATTGGAGTTTGGAAAATTGAGTAGTTATTATGATGCGATTGTATTGAAGTTTAGAATAGTGTGTAGAAGTCGAGTAGTTTATAATTTTTAGATGATATAATAGTATAATATATTATTTTTTGATGGAATAGATGAAAGAGAAACGATTTATATAATATATTAGAAAAATAAAGGAAGAATGCACCCCACAAATGAGAGAAGAGATGGGTTTTAGGGGGTAAACCCTCCAAAGGGAGGGTTAACCCTCAATCCAAACATGGAGGAGTGATTCTTTGAAAGCAAAAAATTGTGAGAGCATGAGAGCATGCATTCTGGACAACATGATTCTGTTTTCTCTCTCCTGGTCTTCTCTCTCCTTGTTAGATCATGTGGTCTAGAATGCATGCTCTCACGCTCTCACTAGTTTTGGCTCTCATAAGATCACTCCTCTCCAAACATTGACCTTAAAGATAATCTTTTAGCCCTGAATGTTTCACCCTTTTTTGTCATGTTTTTGACAACAGTCTTGCCCTCTTTGATGAAAACATCAAATCTTATTTATTCAGTGCTACATATCCCAATTCCACTGTAATGGGCGATATAATCTCATCATTAGCTATAGACTTTGTTTCAGCTTCAGTTTCCATCTACTGCTCATTCTGCTCTTTTGTCTGATGCTGTTGGATTTAATCTTCTTTCACCTTTAACTGAAAGGGAGTCTTGAACTCTAGGTCATCTTGCTCCATTCGCAATGGAACATAAGGAGCTGCCTCCACACTCAAATGAACTTGTTGTTGTAATATGAATAAGGCATTCATCATTTGTTGTGTACGATATGACAATGAGTACGGAATTCATTATTAATTTCAAAAATCAAATATAGTTTCGCAACGAATAATATTCATTGTTATAAATTTAATAATATACGTATGGAATGTTAAAAATTTAGATATTGGTGTTTAACTCTTTTATTCAATATATGTATTTACTTTTTAATCCGATTTGGAGTGGATTCATGTTCGGGTACTCACAGGGAAATCCCAAACTTATACCTATACGTGCATGGGTTGTAAACTCAAAATCCATGGGTTGTAGACTCAAAATCCAAACCTATTCAAAAGCAAATGATATGGATTTGAGATCCTTAAATGGGATGAGATCGGGACAAGTACCCAATAAATATATCCACATTGACATCTCTACTTATACTAATTTTTAGGGTAAATTACAATTTGGGTCCCCATCTATGGGTCTGATCCGAGAATGGGTCCCGATCTTTGAATTGTAACAATTCGGGTCCCAGGGCCATTAATGTAAGGAACTTTTTGGGACTAATGACGAGTATGTCATTGTTTAAAAGTTGGAACCCAAGCTCCATTCCCTTCCCAACAAGGGCATATTCGTCATGAACCCCAAAATTTCCATTTCCTAAATGGTCTTGGGACCCGAATCGTTACAATTTAAAGATAGGGACCCATTCTGAAATCGGACCCATAGATGGGGACCCAAATTGTAATTTATCCTAATTTTTATTTCTTTGTTGAGATAACGTAGGGAGTGTTGAAATCTATATAACACATTAAAATATATGTTTAAAGATAGCTTCTTTTAGGTAAAAATGTTTAAAATCTAGAATCGAATAAGTTTGATTAGGCATCCGACTGCCCATTGATATTTAGAGACAACCCTTTCAGATGTTTACTAAATGCCAACTTTTACAACCTTGATTATATGTATAAACACAAACGCATATAAACATGGATGTGATATCGTATAAATATTCTCATATTCGAAAACGATCATAGGATCATGACACATAAAATAATATCCAGCTACGAGAAATTAAAGTTTAGTTTTTTATCTGTAGTTTGAAGATGCATAGATACTTCAAAACAATGTAATATGAAGGATTATGATGTATAAAATAATAATTTTTATGAGTTGTGCATTATGAGATATTGCAATATCAATTATGCTTCTCCCTTTTTTAGAATATCAGTTTTGCCCCTACTTTCTTGTAAAATTCACAGGTATGTTCTTTTAGTATTAGTTATGTCCGTACTTTACTATGACAGAAGGGTAGAGGTGTGGATTTTGCAAGAATGTAGGGGCATAACTGATATTTTAAAAAAGAGAGTCATAACTGATATTGCAATATTTCAGAGGGGTATAACTGATAAAAATCTATAAAATAATATTCATTTATGAGGAATTATCAATGATTAGTAAATATTATTTATTACAAAATTATTATTTATGTATGAAAATTTTCACAACTGCAATATCTATAAATTGTAGTTTATATAACAATGATTATCAGTTGATTTTATTATTAAAGTATTTGTTGTTCATTGCTAAAAAAATAGTGTCAGGTAATAATGATGATAAAGGTATATATATCAAATTACAATTGCAGTTAGTGGTATAAAAACATATATGTCAGTCTTGTTCGTTTTGAATTTTAAATGGGAAAATTAATTCTGCAACGAATAACATTTGTTGTGCATAACAAAATATGCATCACTTCAAACACATTTGGCTGTTGTGGACATATTACGTAGAGAAGCCAACGTGCTGCCTCTATTTCATTTTTCAGCTATTTTTTTTGTTTTTTTAGATATTATGATATATTTTCATCATTATATCATTTTAATATATCATTCTAATTTCACAGAAATAGAGACTCTTATGCCCTTCATCTAGAACATGCAGTCATAGAATTGTTGTAATAAACATGTTCTGGATGGAGGGCATAATAGTCTCAATTTCTGATGAAATTGGAATAACATATTAGAGGAATATAGTGATGAAAATACATTACGGTATTTTTCAAAAAAAAGTCGAAAATGAGGCAGGGACCGCCCGCTGGGAGGCAATCCTATTTTCTCATATATATATATATATTCTTATCAAAATGAAAAATTAATCTTGTGGATACGATCTAAGCGTTTCCAAAATAACTATATTGTGGTGTTTGTTGTTATACTATTACGCAGACACACACATGGGGTTAGAGAGTATACACCCAGGTGCATATAATTTTATATTCACAAGGATCTATATCTTTCATATTTTTTACTTTTATGGAAAATATCACAATGTATATTCATCCCTATATCCCTCATACATGCCATTCGAATTTCATCAAAAACAGAGACTCCTATACCCTTCATCTAGAACATGTAATTTTAACAGTTTTATAATCGTTGTAATCGACATATTCTAGATTGAGGGTGTAGGAGTTTTTGTTTCTGTCGAAATTCGAATGGCATAATTGAGGAATATATAGATGAATATATATGTTGATATTTACCAAAAAAGTAAAAAAATATGGAAGATATGGAAAATTACATGCACCTGGGTGCAAGCTCCCCAACCCCATATATATATATATATATATATATATATATATATATATATGAGGCCGGGGAGGCTGTTTTGAGTAACACCCAACATGGCTGTTACACAAGGCAGTTTCCCCTCCTTTTTTATTTATTTTTCAAATTTTTCTTCATATATATTCATTTATATATCCATCCTACATGTCATTCAAATTTCATGAGAAACAAAGACTCCTAGGCCCTTCATCTAGAAGGGGTAGATTGCAACAAATTTCAGACCGTTGAAAATTACCCAGTCTAGATGGAGGGCTTAGGAGTCTTTGTTTCTCACGAAATTTGAATGACATGTAGGAGGGATATATAGATGAATATACATGAAAAAAATTTTGAAAAAAAATAAAAAAATGGGGGAAACTGCTCCGTGTAACAGCCAAGTTGGCTGTTACACAGAACAGCTTCCCTTTTCTCTCTCTCTCTCTCTCTCTCTCTCTCTCTCTCTTTCTATATATATATATATAGGGTGCACTTGAATTGAGGTGGCACCTTTCCTTGATTAAGGAAAGGTTTCATCTTAGGCCGTGGGATGAAGATTGTACGAAGGAGATTGAAACCACTATGTGGTTTTCGTGACAACTAACATTCCTAAAATGAGGGATGGTTAAATTAATGCTAAATAAAATATTACACGTCACAAATCATTCTATATTTAGCAAATAAGCATGGTTAAGAACACAACATTTCGGCAAAATCTCGATTGATTAAAAGCAACTTATTTTGAGATAATCTGTTATGATATTACAAAATATTGTGCTATTTTACATCTTTATGTCATATTTTACAGCATATAATCTACCGCTTATACGGGAAAAATGCTAAAAGACGTAGACATATTTTACACATATTAAGTAAAAAAAATTACATTCGGCTGCGTAATAAAATACGAAATTGAAAAAGACATTGCAAACTCTCGTATACGCATATACATAATTAGAAATTTAGACATAAGGAAATGTAACATTGAATTACGTTTTAGATCTATAATTTACACGATACAAACGACAACTACAATTTTATAAAATATTTTACAATGTCATTATGATAACTGTAGAATATTTTTTACAAACTTTTAAAAAAAGCTTACCAACACTTTTCATATTTTACGTGTAAATTGTATATTTTACAAAAGGCTACACTATTATGTTAATGTATATCTCAATTAATATATGAACGTAACGTATAGGAATGTATATTTATTTTCTCAGAATCTTGATCACCTATACTTACAATTGTATGTTAATATATTACAAATGTAAAATTTATTTTACAAGATTTGAGTGTATTTTACTGAGTTCTCTTACATTTTGCATTAAGTAATTGCCAATGTTGCATCTATTTTACATTATCAGTCTATATTTTACAAAAGCATGTTATATTTTACATTTTCAGCTTCTATTCTACAATTTGAGTTTCCGCTTGGTTTTATGTTCCCGATTCTACAAATAAAATGGGAAGATATACATGGTACATGCTGACAATGATGCTCTCATGGTGAAATTTGAATTATATAACATATTAAAAATTTTATCTTTGAAATTTTTGATGCTTTCAATAGAGAACATAAGCATTGATAACTAAACAATGTATGAAATCCTGAATTACGGATTTGAAAAATTAAATTATTGATTTTATATACAACAGGAAAATTTCGCTTTAGAATGAGATTGCAGATGATATGAATAATTTTTTGCGAGAAACACATGTCTGATTCAAAGAATCAAACGCTAAACGCAGAAATGAATCTTTTACATTAAAATTGTGCATAAAGATTGATGAAAATATATACTGGAATTTTAAACAAAGGAAAAAAAGATGAAGAACAAACATATTGAGTAGATGAAGATAAAATACTGACATGTTTAGACTTGGAGAAGATAAAGCAGAAATGATTCTCAAAAGCAAAAGCTAGCTACCAATGGTTGAAGAGCAAAGGAAAAAGGGGAAATGAAGTTTTCGATAATTAATTAATTACCAAATTAATGATTACTCATTGATTAAGATAAATCAATTTGTAATTTAAAAATTCAAATTCTTTCTATTTTTAGTCAAAACCAAAAACGAGCTCCCTTTTAATTTCAAAAAATACAGAATTACCAATAATTCAAATAAAGAGTTATGTGAGTAAATTGAATCGAATTTAAGGAAATTAACATATGAAGTATATTCATAAAATAAAGTTACAAGAAAACCTAATTTGAAATTAATCAAAAAGAACTTACCGCATAAGGGCGACGACGGCAAGGCGGGCGATCTTCTAGTTATTCGATCCAGGAGAGAGCTTCCACTCGAGAAATCACTATCTTAGGAGAAAAGAGGGACATCAGGCGACGATGGAGGAGATGCAATCCAACCTGGTTGAACCAACGAGGGAACGGGATGAAGACTTAGATCAATACAGTGGGGGTGCGAAGATGGAACTCCAGATCCATCGGCCGAAGCAGCAAATCAAAAGTAAGTATATTTTCATTTTTATACGACTATTTTAACAATTTTAGACAAATTTTATCTCTGGTAACTGGTATGAACAGAAGGACAACAACTACAATTTATCAAAACAAAGGAATTCGATGTTGATAAGGATGCTCTGAAGCTTAATGATGATTTTGGAAGTATGAGTACTTTTTTTTACTTAGATATAAATTGGGTTTTTTATTTGTAAGAACAAAATCACTGATTATTTTAAACACAATATATTTTTTCTCTTCTTTAGGCAAGGTTATGTACAACATAGGTGCTACATTGAACATTTTGTTCAGTTCATTGATAACCATAGACCCACGTCCAAACAACAAGCACTACTGTCAAAGACAGCTTTTGGGAGAATAATTAACATTACCCATGTTGACATACAAAGAAAAAATCTTTAATGGTTGGTTGAGCAATACCAAGGAGGCAGAAATTTCAGATTTGGGAACAAGGTAGTGAGTTTCAGTGATGAAGACGTTGGGGCAATTTTGGGCCTGCCAAGCTCCGGATTTTCAATAACAGTGAGAGGAAGATACCTTCAATGGAAATCTTTTATATCTCACAAAATGTTTGCAGAAGGAATGATTTTCAATAGAAGGAAGTTGAATAACATACTCGAGGACTACTACAATAGAGATGATGACAACTCTGTCTCTATTTATGTTACATGCTTGATACTTTTGATGTTTGCGACATTCCTTTTCCCAGACAGTTCATATTCTTTTCCGAAAGATTTGTTACACTACGTAGAATCACTTGAAGATACAAGATACTTTAACTGGTCTGGGGCTGTACAAAGGATGATACTATTCAACATGGATGATGTTCTGAGTAGAGTTCAGAAGAGAAGAGCAGGTTCATCAAGGATAACTCTTGGTTACCTTACAAGATGTGTTGCCTGCTTATATGTGAGTATTTTGAAAATATATTTTATTAAATGATAAAAAAATATTAATAACACCAATGTATCAGGTATGGATGATGGAGTACTGCTGCAAGGATCTTGTGGTCAGTAGAGATCTTAGGCCACGAATAAGGAAGTGGGCTGGACCAATCAAAGGAGTTTCAAGAGCATTGGTTTCAATAAGTTGTGATCAAGTAAGCCTTTTTGAGATGATTAATAAAATACTGAATGACTCGTAATTTGATTTTTTTTTCCAATAATAAATTATCTTATTTATATAGATATTGCCTGCTTTACAACTTCAAAAAAATGAAATTGTAAAGATAGGAGCAGACGAGTATGTCTTTCCTTTTGAGAAGTTTACAATGGATGGCTTTGCGGTTAGAAGACCTGAAATTTTGATCGTACAGCCAATCCCAGTACCAGATGATGCTTTAAAAAGGAAAGGAAAGTAACAACTGGGAGAAATGACTGTCCAAAAAAAAGATGATTGGGTTTCCAGTGCAGACATTGTAAAAAAAAAGAAACAAAAAACATGTATGTGTGATGCATTTTCGATTGAGATAGAGGAGCTGAAAGAGAAGATCAAAGAAATAAGTGAAACATATAGGATACAAGTTGAAGAACATATCAGAATAAATTCAGAATTGAAGAAGGAGAATATTAGGTTGACAACTATGATTACGGAGCTGAATGAAAAAATAAAAATGGTTCCTGATCATGATATGAATAATCTTGGTCATAAAACATTTGATTCAGAAGAAACTTTGGAGAATATATCTGGAAATAAAAATGAAGGTGACATTGATGACAATGACCAAGGGATGGATGCAACAACACGAAATGTATCTGATGTCAATGCAGGAGATTTGGAACCTAGTGACTCAGTTATCAGAGAAAGACTTCAGAATTTGATTTTTGAAATCTGTGATGAAGATCCACTGTATCAATCTCAAGATACAATAAAAAAATATTCAACTCTCAAGAGTGACATGCCTTCATTCGATCTGAACATTGGTGACCATTCAAAATCAGAAAATAAGAACACACAACCTATTACAAAAAGAAAAAAGAGGGAAAAAGTCACTGTGCAACAGAGCTCAATAATAAAAAGATTGAAACAAAGAAGAGAGGCAAAAAAATTTGTACAAGAAGCAGAGAAGCAAGGGAAAGAGGAAATTGGAAGACAAGAGAGTGACAAATGCAGTGAGGTAAGCCACTGAAAAATAAAACAAATCCTTTTATGTCATTGAATTCACAACTATGTATTATATAATTATGATATCAACTGTTTCTAACCTTGACTATAATTGATTGAATAATAATCAGTATCTCTGCGATCTAGTAACCGATTTCATTGGTTACGAAAAAGTGTCCGAACAGACAAAGAAAATGATCCAAGAATTTCTTTGCGATCCTGCCGACAAGTAAGTAATTTACCACAGATTTCATCTTTTATATGTAGAAATCATTAACTTTAGATATATAATCTTAATTAAATAAAATTCATCAGATTAAACAACACATACTTCACTCCGGGAAATCGGAGTTGTAAAGGAAGGGATATTCATAACTTCTTGTACGAAAGAATGATTGAGGATACGGTACGTATGTTTATAATATCTACCATTTTATATTTGTTTATAACCAAATTGTTTTTAATATTGTACATAATCGACATGTTTATGGATGTGCTGCACCATAAATACTGCACAACTAATGATCTTGTCCCATTTGTATTCACACCCATATTTCAAATGGTGAGATTATGATTACTGATGTAATTAATCTCAAATATCTTTAATCATCATAATTTAGTATTATTACTTGTATTTTTTCAGCAATATTTTGTGAACCTGGTGGTCAATGCTACGGAAAGTGAATTTAATAAGCTTGAAGAGCTATACAAAGAGGGATTATTCATGCCAGAGTTGGATAAAATCTTCACTGTTATCCACACAAGAAACCATTGGCACCATCTTGTTACCGATTTTAAAGAAAGAAAGTTCCTTTCATACAATTCTATGAAAGAAACAAAATTCCATAAGAAGGATGTATTGAAATGGGTATGAGATAATTAAAGTTTACATTTTATTAAACTTCTTGATTGACTGTTAATAACATTCTTTTTTTAATTACATGTCAGCATGGATGGATTTCTGAGTACTTCATGGACAGCATACCAGATGACTGCCTTGCAGGTTGGGAGATCATTTACGTGCAAGATTGCCCGCAACAACCTTCACAGAGTCTGGATTGTGGGATTTACGTGATGAAAATGATGGAGTACTTATGTGAAGGAAGGGCGTTGGACTTCACCTACGATGATATCGACAGATTCAGATCTGAAATAGCTTCATTGTTGTTGACGTGTGGTCACATAGAGAACTCGGCGACACAATGATAAAGCTAAATGACATATTAGGGTTTTTTATTTTAAGTCAGAACTATGTACTCTTTAATTGTCTTAAATTGTGTAGGTTTCCACATTTTCTTCTTTATAACTTCTTTAGAACCAAACATTTCATTTAAATCTGAGGAGTAAGCTATGTTTGCATTGACTATATGTTACATGTTGTATTTTTTTTCCAAAACCTGGTTTTTGCAGCCAAGGTACCTGCCTTTTATTTCATCAATCATGATAGAACAAGCGGAGCCCTTAATGGGGGATTACATATAAGATTCATCTAGAACAGGAGATGATACAAAAAAGTAACTACAATACAATCTGTTGTTAAGTCAGAATATGGTCTTTACAGACCCAGCACAGAGTACATTTTCTTAGCCATCTTCTTCCCAGTAATTGGGTTTTCTTCCTGCTTTGCCTCCTTCATAATGACTTTCACGTATCCAATGGATACGTTCACTTCCTTAGTTCATCGCCAAGGAGTCATCCAGGCTTTAAGTACCCAATAATATCAGCTTCTTCTGTCCTTTTTCTTTTAGTGCCTCTTTTCAGTGCCCTCTTCCTTTTTTGCCAATCAGTTATCCAGTTATGAATTGGATATCCCATCCAATTAACATGTATGACTCAAATTAGAGTATATTTCCTATTAATCACTCTTCCATCAGCATCCAGGAAAATTTTTTGTAGGGATAATAAGGCATTAAACACTTCCATCAGAATCAATTTTGCATCTTCCAGCTTCCATTCTAACAGATCCCTCTCAGAGTTATTGTGGAAAAAAGATTCAATATTTTTCTGGCTTGGAATATCTTTGAAAGAGAAATAGTAGTTCTTATAAATTTTTGATTTATATAAATCAGGTGAACCCTTTTCTTCCGTAATCGGAGCATTAATTGACTCCCTTAGTAGCGAGCACTTTAATAAGTCAACAAAATCTGGCGTTGAACAGTGCTGAATATAGTCATTACTGCATCTGGAGTCAAAATCAACCAAAAGTTTCCAATAGAACTGGTACATAGAAATATCAGTTATGAGACCAACACCCGCATGGTATAGTTCATACCAGTATTCCATTAAGTCCAAGTAAGCATTCCCAACATTAATGTATAATTCCCAATCTGAATTGACTCGGTTGATTAATAGAGAAATAGTTCTATTCATCAGATTAAAGAACTGAAATTTAATAGGCGGAATAATTTCATCTATGTCGAAATTGTACTTCCAGAAGTTATGCCTTGCTTCCATCATTAAGACTACACTTTTTCCCAGAATCAAATGAGCATTCAAAAAATTTCTTTGACTAATAAGACTGATTCTGTATTTGGCTGCCAATAATTTGAAGGGATAGACATTATCAAAGAATCTAGACTCTGCTATCCCAAGCCTTTTATATAAGAACATGAATTCATTCTCCTCATTCTCCAACTCATTCATAAGCACATCAAGCAACGAATCTGAAGACTCGAGAAGGAAAAATAAAGCTTCAGATTTAAGAACCTGGTGTTGAAATACTGCTCCTTCCAGTTGCCGCCCGAACATAATGGAAGTCGTCATTCCTTTGATATGTAGGTTGACAACAAGAGCATATCTCGCTTTATATATATTAAAGAAATGCCAAACGTCACTTTTTATCTCGAGAAAGGGCCAAAAAATTACTATCTCCTGCCGAAAACCCTGCTCCAATATCCGAAGTACTATCGTCATCATTATTTCCACTTTCCCATAACCATTCAACAGTCAGTATAACCGACATCTGAAATTTGAAAGGACGTGTCACTTTTCGTAAAATATGATAACGCTTTGTAAAATAATAACATGGTATGTAAAATATTGAATATATTTGTAAAACATATGAGATAAATTGTAACTCTCTATATATAAAAGACTTCCTTGTAAGATTAGAATTTTCCAATGATAGAAAAACTTCTTCTACTTTAAAGATTAACATCACAATGAGGGGTGCATGATGATTGCTAATTGTTTGTTATTCTTAATATCATCTACATATTTCTAAAATCATTAAAATTTACGTAAAGTATTTCAATTAGTCATTTGTATGGAAACAATTATGTTAACAATTGGACACTTTCAGCCAATAATCTAGTAGTAACATAATGAAACTTTAAGAAAGTTGCAACCTTTCATCAAAGAACCCTTCATCTAATTCAATCTTTCAAACAATAAAATAGTTGTAAAATATTGTTACGTTTTGTAAAATATGATAACGTTTTGTAAAATAATAACGCGGTATGTAAATTATTGAAAAATTAGAATTCTCCAATAATAGAAAAACTTCCTATATTAAAGAATAACATCACGATGATGGGTGCACGCTGATTACTAATTGTTTGTTAATCTTCATTAATGATTTATGACCAACTTTATAATCAACTGGCTTACTCAATGTTATGATACTATCAAGGGATACATCTGAAATACTCAATGTTATGATAATACCAAGGGATACATCTGATCTGATAGAACATAAATAGATAAATTCAATGATATGATAATACCAAGGTATACATCTGATCTGATAGAACATAAATAGATAAATTCAATGATATGATAATATCAAGGGATACATCTGATCTGATAGAACATAAATAACACATTGTTTGAATTCTATAAAAAAATGATCAAAAAACAGAAATCATCAAACATACATATAAATAGATAATCTAAGTCTAATAAGCATCCAAACTTCAAAGGTCATTTGCATCCATGAATCTTTCAGAAGATTGGAAACCTGCAGACACAGACAGAATAAAAAGGAAAATAATAAGCAATATTAATATGGTTTATATTAGCTGTATAAAATGTGGCAACAAATTATCAAAAAATATAATCTTACTTTATTAAAATTTGATCAAATCACTTTAATTTCATTCATTCTCAACTGCACAATAAAACACAAAGATTAGTGGAAAAAAACACATATCAATAAACAACGAATGATAAATATTTACCATGACAGGCAGATTTGTTATTAGGACAATTCCTGGAATCGTGACCAACATTAAATTTGAGGCAAGATTTGCATTGTCGGCCTCTATTTTTTCTCATTTCAGTTTCTGATCTTATACGATTGCCAACACCCTTAGGTCTACCACCACGACCACTTCCTTTCGTTCTAGCAACGTTAGGTTCTTTAACAGCTGGTTCCTTAATCATATCTGGAACATTTGTATTGTTCACTGTTGTAGAACTCGACGAAGGTTTGTTACTTATCATGCGATCAATGCTGCTACATAAATCACTTAATCTTTCTTTGGCAAATAAGAATATATCCTCATCATGTTCAACAGAAGCTGAAATAATATGAGAACACAATTGATTTAACTCAGACGACCTTTCTTGGTGTGCAACTGTCACATAAATAGGATACTTTACTGATTTTTTAATGGTTCTTGTCCATCTTTTCATTATATATTCCTCATTCAAACGCTCCATGTTCTGTATCTTCAATACTGCAAGTATGTGCCTACATGGATATCCAAAGAATTGCATATTCTTGCATTCACAAACAAGAACGTCGCTTTCCGTTGACGATGAAACACATAATTCTTCATCAGACTTCCCAATATATGACACAAAATACTGACACTAATCCAGGAAGTTCATATGCGTTCGAACATTAAGTTCCTTCACTTCGTTCAATTCATATCGAAATTTATAAAATATGAACTTGGTGTATATACGAACCATCTGTACCTCCATCTTCCATTTGAAGTTTGATTTTGGAGTGTAAACATCACCCATGTTATCCAGGTCATTCTCTCTTTCCCTGCGTCGTTGAATTACACTTTGAAATCTACAGACAAATTCTAGCAAGGAGTTCTGTTTAGTGATGTGATGCTGCAAAAATGCATTCATACTTTCACTCCTCTGTGTACTACGCTGACCAGCCCAAAAAAATCCTTAAGATATAAACTAATACATTTAAATCTTATACTATACTTCTCGTTCAACCAGACATTAGATGAAAGATCATACTGATCAATTATCTTGCACCAACCCTGCTCAAATTCTCTTATAGTTATACTTTTCCATACAACTATGGAAAACGCAGATAGAACTTCGTTTATATCTTTAATCTTTCCAAGCTTACTTTTAAGCTTGGCCATTATATGCTAAGTGCAGAATTTATGAACAGTATGTGGTAAGCATATCCTAACAGCTGCACAGATTGCCGGATCTTCATCTGTGATTATAGATACTGGATGTTTGCTCATTACTTTTAGAAATCTCTCAAATAACCACGAGAATGACTCGGTTGTCTCCTTGCTCATGAACGAATTCCCAAAGAAGATTGTGTAACCGTGATGGTTAACAGCACAAAAAGATCCAAATACCAGGTTGTATTCATTGGTCCTATATATTGTGTCAAACGATATTGTATCTCCGAATAATTTGTAATCCTCAATGGAGGCACTATCAATCCATATACACTGAGTAAGCCTGTTATCATCATCGGTTGTGTACGCATAGTAAAATTCAGGGGTATTGGCCTTACAACTTTCAAAATGTTCAATTAGAAGGTGCACATCCATCCCAATACGTTGTTTCTTCTCCTTTCTGTTCACGTTATAAATATCTCGAACAATGTTACCAACTTGACCACTGGACATGTTTATGAAAGCTGACTGCTTGGATACAGGTATATTTACATCATTCATTGACTTCACAAGCATTTTAGTGGCTTTTGAAAAACGTCTATTTGGTTTGAGGTATCTGCGTTTAGATGGAGAAACAAGATTGTGATTGTGATCATGTTCAAAATTCGATACAAACCAATCATTGAGATCATACCTATATGATACAGACATGAAAGCTTTGCACCCAGTCCTTGATATGCCAACACGGCGCTCCTCCTTATAAAATATACATTCATCACTCTCATCACTTCTTGCATTGTCCACTGACATTGATTTATCTGTATTTTTAGAAAACCCCTCTTTCCAGCAAACAAAAGATTTAAATATAACTTTGCGCTCCTTGGAAATCTTATCTTTACCAACTCTAGAGCTTGCTTTCCTAACATTGAATCCAATCTCAGTTGCGTATGACTCATAAAAGTTATATGCATCTTGAATAGATAGAAATATTTGGCCTATATGCGGTGTGATAGCATTGACGGGGTCACTGATAGAGCAGCTATCTGAAATTTATTAGAAATGTAGTTGCAAAAATTAGTTATTTTTAATTTAAATTATTACCTATAAATGTAAAATAATGACAGATAATATAAAATGATGCACGTATATGTAATTTAACTGGTATAATGGACTGGAAATGTCACCATTTGGACGATATCACATAGGATCGTATGATGTAAAATGATGTTCAAGATTGTAAATTGAAGGTCATTAATGTAAAATACTGAACTATACGACCAAATATACGTAATTTAAGTAATTTGCGATTTTTTATTAACAACAACATATAAATGAACAAAGGTTGCAAAGTTTTAAACATGGGTGTAGTTCAGCATACCTGTTTGATGTAAATTATCATCAGTTCGTGCCCCGAGTGCAATAAGTTCATCCTCTCCGTCAGATAACTAGAGATACAAAATATAATAATGTCACGTATTAAAATATAAAAGCCCAAAATGTTAACGCATATAACGACTTCGATTCAAAAACCAGATCGTCTTTCAACCAAAATTAAAATATTTCAGTTGATTTGCATACATAACATTATTACAGGGAAATGAAAAACGTACATTACCTGGGCATTATCTCTATAAAATTGAGGATCTGATGTTTCGCCGATTTCCATTGAGTTTCACGGAGATATGACTAGAAATTCTGAATACTACTTCAACGAAACGTTAATGAAAAAAACATATTTTAGGAATAAAGAGAATTCCATTCGAACATAACCAATCCGCTAGAAAATAGGAATTCAATTGATTTCCACTATATCAGTCATCATTAATAGAATATGATAATTTTCTATAAATAGAACATCATTAATAGAGTCGTAGTGGTATCGACTCTCCAAAGGTGGTTTTAACTATAACCGTCGATGGTAATCGGACGGGTAAGTTTATCTGTCGCACAGTGATTGAAATGAGGCGCCACCTCAATTCAAGTTTTTCCTATATATATATATATATATATAGAGAGAGAGAGAGAGAGAGAGAGAGAGAGGGCTTATCCACTGCGTACAGGGCTCATTAGCGTTTCAATGAGCACTCATTTTAGGCCTTACACGTGTATTAACCATAACTATATTTCTAATTATAGACTACGATGAGTTTAAAAAAATCCTATATTTCCTATTATACAACGTCCTTAAAAATTGGAAGACGGTTTTGGAAAGAAACAATTGAAATAAATGATTCCACGCGGATGATTAAGGATCCAAACACTATGATAGTAATAAATGCAAATTACTGATCATTTTTTTGATATTACTGATCTCATAGTAGCCATTACTGACAATTGGTTATGGTTTTACTGACATCACAACAAGCACTTACTTGAGCAATGCCCATGACTTACTGACAATAACTTTGTTATTACTGATCTCATAGTAGCTATTACTGACCATTGGATATGCCCATGACTTACTTGAGTAATGCCCATGACTTACTGACCATAACTTTGTTATTACTGATCTCATAGTAGCTATTACTGACCGTTGGTTATGTAAATTACTGACTGTTGTTTGGATATTACTTCACAACAACCATTTACGTGAGTATTGTGTCGAAATTACTGACTTCTATTCAAAGTAGTAATACATATAGAAATTACTGACCATTGGTTATGGTTTTACTGACATCACAACAAGCACTTACTTGTCCATTGTATATATATTACCGAATTCTGCACCATGTAATACAATGAATGTATATTACTAACCGTTGTTTTGGATATTACTGATCTCGCAACAACCATTTACTTGACCATTATATATATATTACTGACATGAGCATTTGGATCTCGATTTTCAGCAAGAAATAATCGATTCGAATGTTTTCTTTCCAAAACGATCTTCCTATTTTTTAGGACGCGATATAATTAGAATATCACTTATTGTTACATCGCATCTCCTTCCAAAAACAACATCCTTCGAAATAGGTAACCACTAAATTGGTAATACACGTGTGTGGCCTACAAATGGTGCGCACCGAAACTCAAATGGGCTTTGTGCGCATTGGATAAATTTCCTATATATATATATGGAATAAATGGGGTTGCCCCATAGGGGGAGCTAACTTGGCTCCCCCCGCCCCATTTTCACCATTTTTTTATTTTTTTGAAAATTTCTTCCATGAATCATCACTATATCCCTATATTATGCTATTAAAATTTCGTGCGAAACAGAGACTCCTACGGCCTCCATCCAGACAGTCATTTTTTAACGGTAACAGGATTTTTTAAATCGACCCCGTTTGGATGAAGGTCGTAGGAGTCTCTGTTTCGCACGAAATTTTAATAGCATAATATAGGGATTTAATAATGAATTTACACGATTTTAGATTTCAAAAAAAAATAAAAAAAATTAGTCAAAAAAGGGCGGGGGAGCTAAGTTAGCTCCCCTAGGGGGCATACACATTTTTCCCTATATATATAGAGAGAGAGAGAGGATAGGGAGTATGCACCCGGGTGCATGTAATTTTACATGCACCCGGCCCTATAGCTTCCACGTTTTTTTGATTTTTTGAAAAATACCGCCATGTATATTCATCTATATATCCCTTCTATATGTCATTCCAATTTCGTCAGAAACAGAGATTCCTACGCCCTCCATCCATAAATGGTCGATTATTACAGCAAATCTAAGACCGTTAAAATTACATGTTCTAGATGGAGGGCGTAGGAGTCTCTGTTTCTGAAAAATTGGATTGACATATAGAAGGGATATATAGATGAATATACATGACGGTATTTTTAAAAAAAAATAAAAAAAATGTGGAAGTTATAAGGCCGGGTGCATGTAAAATTACATGCACCCGGGTTCATACTCCATATCCTCATATATATATATATATATATATGTATGTATGTATGTATGTATGTATATATGTAGAGCTTGGGGATCTTGCACCATGGTGCAAGCAACTTACATTCACCAATGATCACAGCCATTGGATTAGAATTCATCTAATGGCCCAAATCTACTCACTTTTCCCACAGCAATCCCATTTCCAAGGCAAATGGTATACGTCTCTTCCATTGCCCTCTCTCCCTACGGACCAAACCCCCCTCTCCTCTTCCCACTTGCACTTGCCCTTTCATCTCCCTCCTCCCACCCATTTGAATCTGGCAATTCCGGCCATGAGTCCGTCGCCTCCCTCCTCCCCGATGGCCCCTGCGGTGGGGTCCTTGCCATCTCATCGACGCCTGAAGTTGACTGTGCCATCCTCCCTCCCCGACAATCAGGCGTTGCACTCATCGCCCTATCCTCACCAATCTAGGACGCCCATGGTCGAGCCAACATCCTCCCTCCCCTGTAACGGTGTGTAGGTTGATGTATACGACAGACCTCTCTTCTCTTGCCTCCTCTCCCTCTTGCATATGCTCCCTCCGCTTTAAGATGTAGAGGTTTTGTTTGTTTGCTGGAATTTGAACATGATTGTAGAATGTGGAAAACCGCATCGTTTTTTATTTTCTTATGCAATACGTGCCATACCGATTATGTAACTAACATTATACCTAATTAATGTTTATGCATTTAATGTGATGCTATGTTGATCTCCTCCCCTTACTGATGCCGTGATGATCTCTTCCCCTTCTCATCAACCATCTGGACAACCTCACACGTCTCTCTCCCTTGTAGTTGCGTATGCATCCGATGAGTTGCCGATTGCACCACTTGCGTTGTCGAAGGAGTTGACATCATTCAAGGAATCCGCATTGTGCATCCCCCTCGCAGCCATCTTTCCGCATTCCTCCATTCAACAGGGCAATGCATCCTCCATCTACGTAACAGGTAAGAGAAATTTCTCCATTCTTTGTTATTTCCAACAATGTGCATCCAGAACTATATTTTCTTCATTTTTTATTTGAGTGATATTTTTGTTACTCCCCCTTCCTATTTATATTTTTTGTTAGCATGTTACTCATCCTAAATGTATTTAGTGACATTAAAAATTAGCCTCGTTAACATTACTTCTTTTACGTTGAGAAAACAATACAAATTATATGATTTCTTGTTGTTTTGATTCATTGCATAGATATGTCAAATGATGATAGAATTGTATTGAAGGAAAATTTTGAAGGTGATGAAGATGATGAGGGGAATAGCTTGAATATATCGGATTGTACCGAAACATTTAGTACAGAATTTGAGAAACCCATCATTGGCATGGAATTTAAAACGGATGAAGATGCAATCAATTTTTATAACTCTTATGCGAGGAGATTGGGATTTTCCACACGAAAACATAAATTGTATCAATTGCAAAGAACAAATATGCCAATGGCTAGGAAAATAGTATGCTCAAAGGAAGGATTTAAAGATATGAAGAATGATGGGAGAGAGATCAAACGTCGACGTCATACATGGGAGGGATGTGAAGCATCAATTTATTTATCCGTAAATGAAGTTGGAATGTGGGTAGTTAAAAAATTTCATGAAATGCATAATCATGATATGACAAGTCCCTCCAAGGTATCAAGGCTTCGATCACATAAAGAAATTTCATCATGCGCAAGAGTATTAATTGACATATTGCATGGTTGTGGATTAGGTGCATCTAAAATTTCAAATGTTTTGAGTGCATCCGGTGAGAAGAATGTCACTAGCCAAGTTTGTAAAGATCAGATAAAATGCAAGCGGAAGAATAATCTTGGGCACGAGTGCATGGCAATTGTGCGATCTTTTGAAGAGAAGATGGTCACAGATGATGATTTTTTCTTTAGATTTGAGCTTGATGAAAATCGGATGGTCAGAAGCGTGTTTTGGGCCGATGGAAGATCTCGGGCTTCTTACATGCATTTTGGCGATGTTTTGGTATTTGATACTACGTACAGGACAAACAAGTTCTTAATGTCCTTTGCACCCTTTACTGGAATAAATCATCATAGACAATCTACATTGTTTGGATGTGCTTTACTTGCTGATGAAAGCACTGAGACATTTGTTTGGTTATTTCGTACTTGGTTGCAATGCATGCATGGGAAAGAGCTTGTTTCAATAATTACAGACCAAGATCCTGCAATGCGTGAAGCAATTGCATTGGTTTTCCCATATACAAGACATAGATTTTGCATTTGGCATATCAGAAAAAATGCTTTGATTCATTTACATCAATTAAGAAGTGACAAGCAGTTCGAACATGATTATGATAAATGGATCTATGGGTGTGAGACGGTAGAAGACTTTGAAAAAAAGTGGGATGATATGCGTGAGAAGTATAATTTAGCAACAAAAAGTTGGCTCCACAACATGTATGATGTACGGCACATGTGGGTACCCATATATCTTAAAGATACATTTTTTGCGGGGATGTCTTCTAGTCAACGGTCAGAAAGCATGAACTCGTATTTTGACGGATATGTTCATTCTCAAACCCCTATTTCAGAATTTGTTTCACAATATGAATGAGCATTGATTGGACGTCGTGAAGCAGAGGAAAGTGCAGACTTTCAGGCATTGACTTCGAAGGCATCATTAGGTACTAAAAATCCAATGACGTTACAAGCATCTCAATTTTATACCCCTGCAAATTTTACGACTTTCCAAGATGAATTTAACATGCTATTTGATTGTGAAAGTGAGAAGATTGCAAAATGTGATGATGTGATCACATATGAGGTCTTCTTGTATGCCAATAGAAATCGAAGATTCAAGGTTCTTTTTTATCCCAAAGATAGAAGTTGTGTTTGCTCATGTAAAGAATTTAGCTTTGAGGGTATTGTATGTTGTCATATTCTATATGTTTTCAAGAAAAGGAAGATCGAAAAGATACCTGATTTATATTTACTTCAACGTTGGTCAATCAATGCTAGATTTGTTGCAGCAACCCAAAGCTCTGTTATTGATAACGAAGAGACGCCAACACTAAATATGTTGTGGGGCATTCGATCTCGTTTCTCTGTATTGTATAAATGGGGTAGTCTAAACATGAAAATTTTAAAGGTTGTATCGGAAATTATCGAAGAAGGCATGAAGAAGGTCGAAGAACATCAAAAGAAGGGCGCACTCGGCCAATCTTATGCTATGAATCCATCAAGGGAACAAACAACGCAACATAATTCAATCAATGATTTACAAAATGATCATTTCGACATTCGTGATCCAGCCGTCGTAAAAGCCAAGGGCCGCCCAAGAAAGTCTGAGAGAATAAAATCCGGCATCGAATTATCTTCATCACAATCTGCGATTAAGCAAAGAACATGCAGTGCTTGTGGGGATAAAGGACATTATCAAACAACACGCAAATCCAAGGTAACTATATATATTGTTAGCTCTTGTTTTCATTACTTTTTTTACCGCGACATGGATTTAATTTCTAGTTTAGACATCACAATCTTCTTATCTATTGTATCCATCTAGCAGGGACGCTAAAGGAGACAAGAACCTCTCTGTTGGGATTTTTGGGTTTGAAGCTAAAGAAGACCTTCCTGTCGAAACTTTTTGATGTGAGACTAAAGGAGATGAGAACCTCCATGTCAAGACTTTTTGATGTAAAGCTAAAAGATATGGGAACTTCGCTATTGGGATTTTTTGGTGTATAGCTAAAGGATATGGGAAGGTCTTTGTTGGGCCATTTTGGTGGGACTTGATTACAATCATTTTTTTTTGTTCAACAGATGTGGTATATATACTCACGGTGCTCATGTCAACTTATAACGTTACTATAGCAACATTTATTATAAGTTTGCAAACATTAGAATCCATGATTTATTACAAATAGCTCTTTATTTCTTTAGCATTAGACTGTGTTGTGTACGACCAAAATACAAATAGCAGCTATTTCTTTGCAAGATTTCTTGTTGCTAGTTGAATAACTACTTGTTTGCTAAATATTTATTATGATTGAGTGAATGAAAGGCATTACATTGAGTTTGTGCCTAGAAATGCTCGGACTCCACACTCGAGTGCAAACCGAACTTGAGCTCATGGTTGACCAAATCAACCTATAATTTACAGTCATATTTCTATTTTTGATGATTCCATAGCAACATTCAGTATCGATATTGGTTATGATGGAGTTTCAATTAGTCCCACTAATCTGAATAAAGTTATGTTTCTCGTCTACAATGCCAACACTATTGTTGTGTGGTCATCAGGGAGCTTAATGGTGATGCTGGCAATCACACTTAATCTTTTTTTCCCCATTAAGTTGTTCTCAAGTTCCCATCTATCACAAAGACATGGATCAAAACTTGAACATGAGTAATCAAAACAGATGTGATCAAATTTAATATGGATCCAAAATTACAATAAAAACCGATACATCCTAGACCATCAGAATGTGAACAAGAGCCAATGTCACTATCCATATCAAATCTCAATATAAGGGTGGGATCTTTCGGGGGCATCATTAACCTCTTGTTCTGAAACTGGCATGTGTAACTCATACTTGAAATTGTAAGATATGATCTACACATACTTTTTGATACATAGTTCACTATCCGTCTGAGTAGTTTTTCTTCTGATAACATACTTTTTGATACATAGTTCACTATCCGTCTGAGTAGTTTTTCTTCTGAATTTGCAAATTTGTGCATTTCCTTTGTTGTTTAAAACATGAATCAGATAATTTAAAAATAAGATTCCCAACCCCGTAATGGGGTTCATCTGTTACGTAGAGGGAGGGTGCATCGAGGAGCTGAACGGAGGAGAGGGGAAGGATGGTCGCGATGGGAAGGCGTGCAGAGGACTCCTTGCAGGAGATTATCGCCGGCAAGAGGGCGACGGGTATGGTGGACTCCTCGCGAGGTTACCGCCGGCGAGAGCTAGAGGAGCTCGGCGGACTTCTTCCAACGGGTGGGCGCTGGAGATAGGAGGGGAGCGTGTTGTTGCCCACGATATCTGAGAGGGGGAGGGGCTCATACGAGAGGGAGAGGAGCACCGGGTCTCCTTGTGGTGGAGTCGCTGGGGAAGACGAGAGGGGAGATAGGAGGAAAGGTTTAGCGTGAAATGGCACCATGCAGGGAGACGGGAGGGAGGGAGGACACGGACAGTGAGAAGGGACAGGGGTCACCGGCACTGTGCAGGGAATGGGCAGCTTTTACATTGGGAAATGGATTTTTTGTTGGGAAAGACTAATCCTTGATGAACTTTGACCCAATGGGTGTGGTTTCTCGTGCATGGAACTTGTTTACACCATGGTGCAAGCTCTCCATCCCCATATATGTATATATGTATATATATAGGGTAAAATGGGGCTGCCCCCAGGGAGTAGCCAACTTGGCTACTCCCACCCCTATTTTTACCTCATTTTTTTATTTTTTTGGAAAATAAAAATTTATATATTCATCACTATATCCCTCTCACATTCTATTAAAATTTCATCAGAAACATAGACTCCTAAGCCCTCCATCCAGACGTCATTTTTTTAACGGTCGCAGGATTTTTTAAATCGACCATGTTTGGATGGAGGCCGTAGGAGTCTCTGTTTCTGACGAAATTTTAATAGAATGTGAGAGGGATATAATGATGAATATACAAATTTTTATTTTCCAAAAAAAATAAAAAATGAGGTAAAAATAGGGTGAGAGTAGCCAAGTTGGCTACTCCCTGGGGGCAGCCCCATTTACCTCATATATATATATATATGTATATATATGTATATATATATATGTATATATATGTAGAGGAGTGATCCTATGAGAGCCAAATTATGTTAGTGCATGAGAGCATGCATTTTGAACCTCATGATACAACCAGGAGAGAGAAGACCATGAGAGAGAAAACAGAATCATGTGGCCCAGAATGCATGCTTTCATGCTCTCACATTTTTTTGCTCTCATAAGATCACTCCTCTATATATGTGTGTATGTGTGTGTATAGGATTTTTATCCAATGCGTATAGGGCTCATTAACGTTTCGGTGAGCACCATTTGTAGGCCACACATGTGTATTACTGATGTCGCTCCCGCACCCTTAGTTAATTCGGTCAAATTAATGGTCCAAATTACTTTTAAGTGTTCGTTGCAGTCGGATACGAGAGGTTGATCAAAAACCACTTAAGTCAGATGTTGGTCAATTTTAAGCGGTGATATTTTTTTACTTGGTGGAGTCCAAGGTCGATCTCAGGGAGGCAACTGTCTCCTTAGGTGGATTACAGCAATTTACAAGTGTTGATTTTCGAGGAATAATATTTTTTTTTGGTCTTTTTATTTCTTATGCAGACATATGCAGACAAATCTTAGCCAATTTAACTTTAAAGTTAATTTGTGTATCAAACTAAGTCCAAAAATGATGAAAATTGGCCAGATGATTATTTATGATGAAAATAACCTATACTAATTTTTTTGGAATTTTTCGACTCAAAATAATTTTTCTGTGAATTAAATAAACAGACAGAGTGATTTTCAGTGTTTAATTTTTAATAAATATCAAATCACAATGTTTCCAAGAACTAAAATTATCCTAGGAAGGTCTAATGATCAGGGACCTAGGAAAATTAACAGAACTTAAATTTATTGTGAAATGAATTAATTAAAATTAATTTAAGAAAATCACTAAACTATTTATTGAGCCTCGTTATGCGTGCAAACGACATGCAATTTTTATGGAGTGTTGAAAATAATGTCCTTAAGCTACTGTGAATTTTTGGCGATTTTTGAAGGCACAGATAATTAATTAAAAATCAAAAGGCATCACTGGGCAAAATATGACACAAATGAACCAATTAATTTATTAATAATTCAAGCATACCAACAAAAATCAAACACGTGTACTAACAGGTAGAGGACAAGATTCTCAACAACATGCAATTTTTAGAATTTCAAAATGATCAAAAATGCATGCTATGGACACAAGCAAACACAAGGGTGTAAATGCAATACTGGAAAATAAAATTTCAATAAGTAAACGTGCTGACAGGGACTAAAATGCAATTACCGATACTATGCAGGACTTCTATGCAATTTCTCCACGAAACACGTGCTCCTCACGTGGGGCGACCTAGGTTCGGAGGGCGTCGGAGGCTCGGAGCGAGGCTCGGGTCTTCTGGAGGTTCGGCTCAGCTTCGATGCAGCTTCGGGTCACCCGAGCCTAGGCTTGGAGGCCGAGGCTCGGATAAGGGGACGTGGCGGCCTGAAGGCCCTTGGATCAAGATGGATCCAAGGGATGTCGATGAAGACGCGTGGCAGCTGGAGAGTCGTCCGATCCGAGGGATGATCAACGGTCGAGGATGAGGGCGGCGAAGTGGACGCGTGGAGAGGCGAAGACCGTTCGATCAGAGGATCGAACGGTTGCTGCTCCTTCTTCTCTATCAATCCTCCGCCGCCTGCGGAGGAGAGGGCTGCGCTCCGGTGAAAGCAGCCGAGCTCCGCCTCGGTCGTCAAGCTCCGGTGGTGAGCTTCGTCAGCTCCCACCTTGCTCGGAAGAGTCGTCAGTGCGCGGCGAAGGCTCAGGTGGTCTCTGGATCCCTGGAGGAGGGCTGGAGCTCGGTGTCGATGAAGCTCGAAGAGAGCTCCGGTGAGGCTCCGGCCAATGATCAAAGGAGTACCTGCAAGTGTTAGACGTATAGCCGAGGCTCGTGCGTGCGTTTGTGGAGAAGTGGTGCTGGTTGGCGAGGCCTAAGGCGTCGTGAGGTGGTCGGGCGACGTTGCTCCGGCCAAGCGGCGGAGCTGGAGATCGATGGACGGTGGAGTGGAGCGTCTGAAGATGCGGAGGGGTCAGCGAGGATGAGAGCTCCGACGCGGAGCTCGGCGGAGTGAAGGCGAGGCGTGAAGATGATCGTGGACGGGGAATAAAATCGGAGAAGATAAAGAGAAAAGAAGAAAAAGATCGGAAGAGGAATGGAGGAGGTTACCTGGGGATTGGGGCTCAGCTTTGAGCTCCAGGTCGTCGCTCAAGAGGTCGGTAAAGCCCCGAGCTCTAGCAGCTGCTCGGAGGAGTGGCTGCGACACGGCGGTGGGCCGAGGATCTCGCCGGAGAAGAAGCTCTGTCGTCGCTCGACAAATCAGCCGATTGCTGTCACCAATAGGAAGCTTGGAGCTCTAGGGATCTTCCTGGAGTGGCGGATGGGGATGAATGTGGCCGGAGAGGGGGTATTTAAAGAATGAAGGTGACGGTCTGGCTGGGTGGATGGCGAAGTTGGTGGCTGTCGTGGGGCGAGTGTGGCGGAGATGGTGGTGTTTGAGGGAGCTTGCGAGGGAGAGGGATGAGTGGGGTGTGTCGTGGGGAGGTCAGCGGCCGGCGAGGGTGGCTGACGTGTGCCCAAAAAAAGGAAAGGGGGCGCCCCTCTCGCAAGGCAGAGATCGTGGGAGAGAGGGGCGCCCGAGGTAGGAGACGAAGTCTCCACCGTTGGATCTTGTGATCCAACGGTGGGGATCGAAGCGAGATGGAGCGGTTACGATGAGATCTGGGATGCCCAGATGAGGGGTTATGAGAGCGCCACGTGGCGCGTTTTGGCGAGGCGCGAGCGGATGGCTCAGATGAAAGGGGAGGGTTGATCTGAGGGTCGAGATTCGCTGGAAGGTGGGCGGCTGTGATGAGAGGATCGGGGGCGCGATCGAGCGGCGTAGATGCCGCCACGTGGCTCGCTGAGAGCGCGGCGCTAAGGGACGGTGGAGATGAGGTATGGGCTTTGATCCTACGGTCCATATGAAGGGCGTGCGTGGCAGCGGCTCGGCCGTTGGATCAGGATGGCCATCCAACGGCGGAAGGCGCGGGCGGATCAGACAAAGGGCAGCGGGCCGCGTGGCGCAATCAGAGTGCGCCACGTGGCCTGCTGTGAATGGTTGGAGGGGAAAACACGTGTAGAGAGAAGAGGAAGCCGAATTTGGAAAAACTCAAAACATGAAAGTTGTAGATCTTGATGAGATCTACAAGTTTCATGTTGACCAAAGACGGAGATGAGGTCACATATAATACATAAATACAAATATACATAAATATACATATGTAGTATACAAAATGACCCAAAAACCCAAGTTTCTCATACAAGCTCCAACTTCGATGAAATTAGTCTCACTTTGAAGGTCTTTTAATATATAGTATTCTAAGAGTGAGTAGAACTAAGTAGGGGTTTGTATGCGGGCTTTATGTGTGTTTTAATGTACAAGGGTTCTCAGGATATTTGGGCTATTTTACAAGGGTGATTTGTGGCATCCTTCCCTATATTATTAAGGAGTATACACATCTATTATAGAGAAGGAGTTATTTGATGAAGAGGTATTTTACAGGGGATTTTTGGCTTCTTATTTAAATGCAGATGAGCTGCTATAATGCATGAATTATGGATGCATGCATGAGTGTTATTTATGCAAGATAAAAGGAAATATGCCTCTATTTTCTCGAGAACAAGGCTCTATTTTTGACTTTTGGAGTGATGAATAACAGATTCATCAACCCCCTATACTTAAACCTTTCTCGTCCCCGAGCAACTAAATGAAATGCACGAGTGAAATGAAATTGGGTTCCATACCAAGGTCATGAACAAAAGTTTAAAAATAGAGCTAGACTTGACCTTTGGATTAATCATGTGTCGGAACCTTATTAGGATCTGAGTTTAAGACTTAACAGACTTCAAGTTCCACAAGTCTTCTATTCAAGACTCCTCGACTTACCTAATCAGAACAAGTCTACATACACAAACCCTAATGACCATGAATCCTTTCATGCAGTGTAAGTGATAGCTGACTCCCCACCTCAGAAGTAACAAAGAAACAACCTCCCCCAACCTGGTAACTCTAATGCCTCGGTCTAGCAACTCTTTCCTCGAGAAGCGGGGTATTCCCTTCTAAGTTCAAGTTCAACCGGCTCAAGAAGAGGAGGAAGAAGTATAGACTTTTGGAAGCTCAGCCAGTGTAGCTAAGTCTCCCGCTGCAAGTTCATGGTGACTACAAGCTTTTGCTTTTCTTGACTACATACACTCCGGTGGGGTTATTAAATTTTCAATCCGACCCACCACTTTTTTGGAGTTCTTTTTGGCATTTTTTTTTCATGCCTTTGTACAACATATATACATGGTGCAGCATAGATAAGAAATTTCCTCTTGAGCCAGTAGACTATCCCTCTTTTGAAGCTTTATTGCAACCCACTGCTTCTGTCCTCAGCCTTCATCACCACTAGTCCAAGTTGAGACGCACTTCCTTCACTAGAAGAAGAAGAGAGGTTCCGCCTAGAAGTACTACCCTCATATGCTACCCCAAGCTAAAGGAAACTGTCTCCTCATCACTTCATCCGTAGAGAGTCATGTGTAAAGTGCTGGTGCATGTTAAGCCATTGTCTCCAAGAGTCATGTGTGTGTTGTTAAGTGCTCTATTCAGGCTTGTCAAGATGACATATGAACATAGACTTGGAGACTTAAAGAATTAAGTCATCTGACCTGAAAAATCTTAACTCCAGTTCCTAGAAGGTTCCTCTGAAATTAGGTGGATTAAGATCAAATCAAGTCCATCCTCAATATCTACTCATAACTTGGTTTAGAACCCACTAACTTTTCACCTTGCATATGCAAGATATGTAGATGAGATGAGATGTCATGCTATGAAAATGCAAGACTCTTTTTCTATGCAGAGATGATATGCAAGAGTAAATAAGAAGCCTATTTATTAAAGGATTTTTTTTTTATTTTTTTTTCAATTTTTACCCACCCGTAATTATTGTATATATATACAAAAATACGTGAAAGTACGAGCTATGGGTAAAGTATATATGTAATATATACACGCCCCCCTATACTTAGCGTGTGCTATGTCCTCAGAGCACTAAGAGCGAGGAAAAGACATAGCTCGTGCTAAGCGTAGGAGAGCCAAAAAGGTGTAGAAATCATCTCGCCCCCCCTATACTTAGGCTATGGAAGCCTAAGTAAAGAAGAAGATCAAAAAATGGGGCAGATGAGGGAAAGATGGGAAATGGATGAATATATACATGCGGGCATCGGTCCCCCCTATACTTAGGCTCTGGTTAGCCTAAGTATAGGACAGAAGGGAGTATGAGGACCGATGTGATCTGGAGGATGTACAATGAATCGACTCAGGTGACCTCTCCCCCCTATACTTAGGATCTGGTCATCCTAAGTATAGTCTGAGATAATGATTCGATGATTTGGGGATGGGTTACTAGAATCGTGGAGGTAGAGGATAGGATATACAGGAAGAATGATATGTACAGATGAGTCGGTCTGAATCTTTCGAGATGCTGCAGATGGCTAGAGTTCACTGCTGCAAGGTTTCATACGCGGCTTGAGATTTATCTGCTGTATTTGTCTCGCGTATGAATACAATCTTCTCCACATGGACTAACTGTTCATTGGATTCGACGAAGTGCTTCAATAGCTGCCCATTCACTAGGAATGTCGGTGCGTCATCTGCGAAATCTGAGATCTCGACACATCCACTATCATGCACCGTTCGGACAACGAATGGTCCCGTCCACTTGGACTTTAATTTGCCTTGGAAAGTCTTCAGCCTGGCATTGAACAACCATACCTTCTGTCCAGGAACAAAGGTCTTTCGTCTGATATATCTATTGTGCCAACGCTTTACCTTGTCCTTGTACACCACACTGTTGTCGTATGCTCGGTTTCTGACTTCCATAAGCTCATTCAGATCCATGTCTCTCTGTTTTTGGCCCAGGTGTGTGTTCCAGTTAACTTTCTTTATTGCCCATTCTGATTTGTGCACTAACTCTGCGGGCAAATGGCACGGCTTTCCGAAGACCATTCGGAATGGGGAGGTGCCTAACGGTGTCTTGTAAGCCGTCCTATACACCCAGAGGACTTGATCCAAGATCTGAGACCAGTCCTTCCTGTCTGGGCGGACAAGCTTTTGCAATATAGTTTTCACCTCCCTATTCGACACCTCAGCCATACCATTGGTTTGTGGGTGGTAAGGACTAGCGACACGGTGTTCGATGCCGTAATCCTTCAAGAGTTTCTTCACCTCCCGATTCACAAAGTGGCTACCCCCATCTGATATCATCATTTTGGGGATCCCGAACCTAGAGATTATGTGCTCTCTGATAAATTTACAGACAGTCCTGCTGTCTGCGGCTCAGGTCGGGATAGCCTCCACCCATCTGGACAGATAGTCAACCGCAAGAAGGATGTATTCAAACCCGTGGCTGACAGGGAATGGGCCCATGAAATCGATGCCCCAGGCGTCAAAGACATCACAAATGATGACCGGCTGCATTGGCATCTCATCCTTGGAACCAACGGTTCCTCCCATTCTCTGGCAGACTGGACACGACTTCGCGAAGGTGGTGGCATCACGAAACAGAGTCGGCCAGTAGAAGCCACACTGAAGTACCTTCCATGCGGTCCTCTTCCCGGAGTGGTGTCCTCCTGCCTCTAAGCTATGGCATAAAGAAAGGACACTCTGGTATTCCTCTTGAGGGATACAACGTCTCCAGACACAATCCGGTCCTTCAAAGAAAAGGATCGGATCCTCCCAATGGTAGTGTCTAGCGTCCGACTTGAGTCGGTCGATTTGGCTCTTGGGCCAATCCTCGGGAACTTTCTTGGAGACAAGATAGTTCACGATATTGGCGTACCATGGGAGTGAGTCGATAACAAAAATCGACTCGTCAGGGAAGGAGTCTCGAATTGGTGAATCCTCGGAAGTATTAAGATCTTCGAGACGGGAAAGATGATCGGCCACTACGTTCTGCTTACCAGGTTTATCACGGATATCCAAATCAAACTCCTGGATAAGTAAAATTTAACGAAGAAGACGTGCCTTTGCGTCCTTCTTCTCCATTAAATATCGCAGTGCCGTGTGGTCTGTGAACACGGTTACCTTGGATCCGATTAAGTGAGATCTGAACTTGTCCAAGGCAAACACTACCGCAAGCATTTCCTTTTCGGTAACTGTATAGTTACGTTGAGCAGAATCAAGCACTTTACTTGCGTAGTGAATTGCAAACGGGACGCCATCTCTTCTTTGTCCCAATACAGCCCCAACAGCATAATCTGAGGCGTCCGTCATGATCTCAAAAGGTAGAGACCAATCTGGGGCTTGTAAAATGGGTGCGTCCATGATCATTCCTTGTAACAGCTTAAAGGCCTCAAGACACTTGTGATCAACAATAAACTCCGCGTCTTTGCCTAAAAGCTCAGTTAGCGGTCGGGCAATCTTAGAAAAATCCTTTATAAATCTCCGATAAAATCCGACATGCCCGAGGAACGACCGCAACTGCCGTACGTTGGTTGGTGGCTGGAGTCGCCTGATCACGTCCACCTTGGCAGGGTCAACCTCCATTCCTCTCTTGGAGATGACATGCCCCAACACTATGCCCTCCGTCACCATAAAGTGACTCTTCTCCCAGGAGAGCACCAGATTGACCTCACAACATCTTTTTAGGACTCGGTCCAGATTCCTAAGGCAGGAATCAAAAGAGTCGTCGTGGACCGAGAAGTCATCCATGAAGACTTCCAGGAATTTACCGACCATTTCGGCGAATACAGCAATCATGCACCTTTGAAAAGTACCTAGAGCATTGCATAACCCAAAAGGCATGCGCCTGAAAGCATAGGTACCAAAGGGGCATGTGAACGTGGTTTTTTCCTGGTCCTCTGGAGCTATGGCTACTTGATTGTAGCCCGAGAACCCATCAAGGAAGCAGAAGAATTCTTTTCCCGCTAATCTTTCTAAGATCTGATCAATGAATGGTAGAGGGAAATGATCATTCTTCGTCGCGGCATTCAAGCGTCTGTAATCCACACAGACGCGCCACGACGTGGGTACTCTCGTCACGATCTCCTCTCCGTCCTCGTTGGTGGTCATCTGAATTCCCGACTTTTTCGGGACAACATGGATTGGGGCCACCCACTTAGAATCGGAGATTGGGTAAATGAAACCCGCGTCGCACCATTTTTCTATCTCTTTTTTCACCACTTCTCGTAAATTTGGATTCAACCGGCGTTGGAATTCACGAGAGGGTTTGGCTTCGTTCTCCAAATATATATGGTGCGAACACAGAGCGGGATTTATCCCGTGGAGATCGGAAATGCTCCAGCCTATTGCCTTGCGGTTCTTCTCCAGGATCTCTAGCAAGCGAGATTCCTGCTCCTCGGTCAATTGCGAACTGATAATGACCGGGAATTTCTTGTCTTGGCCCGCAAGGAAGGCATACTTCAGAGTTGTGGGTAAAGGTTTGAGCTCAGGGATGGTATGATCGTCTAAGAAGTCTGGCTCAATCAAATCTGGTTCGGTGTTGGAAGTGGCTGGATCCTGTTCTGTAGTGGCTGCCACCAAGCTTGGCTCTGGAGTCGGATCGTCAAAGGTCTCCATGCAATCGGCAAACGCCTCGTCCGACTCGTCTTCCTCATCTTCCGATTGTCCTAAGGAGGTAAGGACTGACAGGCCCACTTGGGCCTCTATGTCATCGAAGATGAAGGACGATGCAGGCTCAGAGCTGTACTCGTTCCTGAGGATCTCGCAGACTGATTCATGCACTGGATCATCTTCAAAGGAGATGGATGCTTCGGTGCTGGCTGGGTTCTGTCTCCATGGCCCAACTGAGTCTACATGCTCTCGGTCTGTTTCGATAGAAGAGTACTCGGTGCTGGATTCGGAGTCTGGTTTCTGCCATCTGGTTTGCTTCATCTCTAGTTCCTCATCTCCGCCTGGAGTTTGGAACTGAATTTTCCCATTCTTATAATCGAATAAGGCCCCTGCTGTTCTGAGGAAGGGCCTACCCAAGATAATCTGGGAATCTCTCCAATTACGAGGGGTTTCCATATCAAGGACAGTGAAGTCCACCAGGTATTCTTGCCCCTCGACTTTGATCACAATGTTCCTTAACTCTCCTTGGGACCTCTTAGTTGATTTGTCTGCAAACTGAAGAATAGCTCTAGATTTCCTAAGAGGTCCGAGATTTAGCCGCTCATAGAGGGCCGTGGGCATCAAATTGATCGAGGAACCATTGTCCAGGAGAGTGCGTGCAAACGCGATGTCATCAACATGACTCACTACATAGTGTGCACCCATGTCTCTTCGTTTCCGAGGAAACGAGTTCTTTATTGCATAAGTCGTGGCTACTGATAGAACGTGTTTCTCAACACGGCTTTTGGTCTTCCTGCTAACCCTAGTAGGTGTGCATCTCACCTTAAGGTATTTTTGGAATGCAGGGGTCATCTCCACGAACTTGTCAAAGGGGATTGTGACCTTGATGTGTTTGTTACAAAACTCGGCCATCTCAGGGTCATCTTTTTGGATTTTTGTGTTTTTCTTCTTCCCACCCTTGAGAGCTTGGGGGAAAGGGATTATTAACTCAGGTTCTGGAACTGAAATATCTTCATTAGCTGCTGAAACTGAGTTTTGAACACGACTCTGACTCGGACTTTTGTACAGACTCTGACTCTGACTCTGACGAAAGGGAAAATGCTTGGGCGAAACCGGTGATGCTTCTTCCGCTTCTTCTGGCTGGTCCTCCTCAGATGGAGGTGCGGGCTCATCGGTGTCGTCGGACTCTGGATGACTGCGGGGCTGGTGCTTCAAGGACTCAGATGTCCTCTTCTTCTGCTGGTGGTGGTGCTCCTCCTTTTCCTCCTCCGAATTCTCCTCAGGTCGAACTTCGGGGGTTCCTTCCTGTTGTGCCCGTGCCCGATCAGGTATGGTCACGGTCCTTCCGCTCCTGAGGGACATATGATTAACATTATCGTATGAAAGGATCTCATGTTCAGATAAATAATTATCTGAATAGTATACCTGATCTCGGGGTCGGTTCTGGCCCTGATGCAGGCTGTTTGGGTTGGCCTGAACCTGTGCGGGAATTGGGGTCCTTGGCGCCATTTGTTGGTCCTGGGCACGAGAAACCCGATTGATGTCGGTTCTCATATCCAAGTAATCATTCTGTATCTGTTGGACCCTATCAGACAGGGTCTGGATCGCCAAGGTGAGTGACTCCAATTCGGTGGGCTGGGCTTGCTGCGGTGTTGATGCCGTCCTAAATTGGCCCTGCTGGCCATGCCGATACTGCTGCTGATGGAACGGTGCTGGCCCCTGCTGGGATGTACGTTGCTGCGGCTGGTACCCATGATCTGGCCTGGACTGGTATCGCGGGACTGTGACGGGCCTGGTCTCTTGGTAAACTGGGGTGGGGCGGTGTGCCTGATCCTTCCCCATCTCGATTTGCCGGACTAGTGGGTCCCGGCTATACCAAAGCCCGTTAATCTCATATACAGGCGGAGGCTCCTCGTACTCTGTCTCAACTGGTGGGGGTGCATGATGGTTCTGCTGGATGTAAGTCTGATCCCAGCTGCTCTGAGACCCCGGTGCCTGTTCCTGTACAAGATGGACTCGATGTACAGGCACAGGTGGTGCAGAAGGGGTGGGTAGCTTAATCTTGGCTACCTTTTCAGAGAGTTCCTCCACCTTCTTGGGAAGGCTCGAAAGAGACTCCATCTCCGCGACTCTCTTGTGGATTTGCTCGACCATAGTAAGCTTGTCTGCAATCATCCCCATGCTGGGGATGAGGTCCTCAGTCAGATCTGCAACAGTCCTTCTAGTTGTCTCATTGGATAAGATTGAGGGAGACAACTGATAGGCCCTTGTGGCCTGTGACCTGCCGGTTTCTGCCATCTGCTCTAGGATCTTCCATACAGGATGCTCGTTCTTGTTCAGATAGCTTCCTCCACAGGCGGCACTGACTAACCCCTGCATTTCTGGGGTTAATCCACAGATCAAGGTCTGGACTAAGATCGCCTTTGAAATGCCGTGGCAGGGGCATTTCTGTACTAAGTCATTGAACCTATCCCAAGCCTCATGGAACGGTTCGCAGGCTCCTTGAGCAAAGCTGGCGATCTTTGTTCTCATCTGATTAGTTCTACTGAGAGGGTAGAACTTCTTTAAGAAAAGGTCCTTGAACTGCATCCAGGTAGTACATACCACCCCTAAATTTTTCAGCCAATGAGCAGCCTTATCACCTAAGGCAAAAGGGGTGGCCTTCAGCCGAATATAATCTTGGCCAATATTGGGGTGGCTAAGATTGTTGCACACTAACTCGAAGTCACGGAGGAAAGTGTATGGTTCTTCATTAAGGTTTCCGTTGAACTTCGGGAGCAGACTAAGGAAGTGGGGCTTCAACTCAAATGCCTGGGCGGGAACTGCGGGTGCCAACCAGTTTTGAATCTCGTTCTCCGCCGGGTTATAGGTATCGACCATTGGTCGGTCGATTCCTTCTGCTGCTATGATTTGTCCCATCCGTGCAGTGAGATCTGCATTCCTCTGTTCGGCATCAGCAAGGCAGGCAAGAATCTGTTTGATTTGTTCCTCATCTGGTGGAACTTTCGGCGGCATCTTGTCCTCTAGTTCTGGGGATTGGAAAATAAGACCGGTGTTAGAGGGCAAATCAAGGAAGGGATTACCGAGGCAATGATCTTCCTCGGTAATCTCGGAGGAGATAAAAGGGTTGGTTTGAGAGTAACCACCCTGAGCATGTGGGAACCAGGACTCAAGAGGGTCATGAGTCCTGGGTGGTCCAAGGTGCGCTCGGACCGAGGAAGACGAGTTACTTGGGGGACTCATAGAGAGATCAGTGAATAGTGTTTCGAGATCTCCCCAATCACTCATCTTGATGAGGGAAGAAGATAGGATTTTACTCCTACCTGAAGCAAGCAATAAGAACAATCCAAGACTCTGGGTTCACACTCAACACAGTGAAGGACTCAAAGTTGAGTCCAATTTATCTTGTAGTTTTTAAGTGTGATATTCAAGCAAAAGTAGCAAGGATTACGCGGCCTAAAGGAAAGTCGGCTTAGAGCCGGATGCGTCTTTCCTGTTTATCCTGTCGCCTAAGATACCGCCGATCCTCCCTTTCTTTGCTCCTATCCGGAGTGGGGACTCAATAACGTGCCCCTATCTACCTACACTGAGGCGGAGGCTGACAAAGTTTTTAGGCCTTGTCGCAGAGTACCGCTGGTTCGCCCCTATCTACCTGTGAGGGCGGAGGCTACTTGGTACTTGTTAAAGAGTTTAAAAATATCTCACTCGTGATACTTGCTAAGATCAGTTGGCTCGTGATATGGAAGGCGGGGATTTGGGCTCTGCCTTAAGGTGTTCACACACACTCAAGTACCTTCACTCAGCCTGAATACAAGGTCGGGGATTAATCTCCCGCAAACAATTTTCAGATTTTATTCCTTTTTTTTTTGGTCAATACTGTTAGCAGTCCCGATTAAAGTTAAGTTATCACTGCAATTAGTCCACCACAAAGCACGCCTATCGGACAGTCCCAATTTCCTTTTTAATTTAAGTGAGAAAATCAGGGGGGGAAATCGAGAAAAGCCGATGCAAGTTGAAATCGATGATGCGTATGCTGAGTAGAGAATACTTACAGTGATCCTTTCGCTTTTTATGCAGGATGCAATACAGAATTGAAAACTTTACTCTATATGCAAATGCAAACGATGAAAAGCCGCTCCTAGACAGGCAGTTCTATTAGCGTGAAGAACAGTTTAATTTGAACTAAGTCCTGCGGTCTAGGTGCGTCTTTTATGTGTAATGTGTGGTCCTATTGATTACGAGCACAAACAAATCCTAGAGTGACTCGAGGAGCCGCTAGTGCAAGCTAAGTTACAATTCACCCACACAGCACACGGGACACGGTTTCCACTATCTTTACACACGCGAGATCCCGAACGGGAACCGCTGGAAATGATGCGAAAAAAATGTGGAAAATTATTGAAATTACAGGTTCTCTCAAATCCCTCAAACAAATTCCAATGCGTGATCCTCGAAGCGTCTTCGACTCAGGTGTCCCTCGCACAAAAACAAGTTGAGGTCAGATAAAGAACGACACCAAAAATTGCAAAAATTTAAAAGACAGAGAAATATTCACAAGAAAACCGGGGGTCAGACTACCCGGGGAAGGAAAATCAAACACTCAAAAATATGCTACAATTAACCTAAGCCGTGCCTCCCCGGCAACGGCGCCATCTTGATGTCGCTCCCGCACCCTTAGTTAATTCGGTCAAATTAATGGTCCAAATTACTTTTAAGTGTTCGTTGCAGTCGGATACGAGAGGTTGATAAAAAACCACTTAAGACAGATGTTGGTCAATTTTAAGCGGTGATATTTTTTTACTTGGTGAAGTCCAAGGTCGATCTCAGGGAGGCAACTGTCTCCTTAGGTGGATTACAGCAATTTACAAGTGTTGATTTTCGAGGAATAATATTTTTTTTTTGGTCTTTTTATTTCTTATGCAGACATATGCAGACAAATCTTAGCCAATTTAACTTTAAAGTTAATTTGTGTATCAAACTAAGTCCAAAAATGATGAAAATTGGCCAGATGATTATTTATGATGAAAATAACCTATACTAATTTTTTTGGAATTTTTCGACTCAAAATAATTTTTCTGTGAATTAAATAAACAGACAGAGTGATTTTCAGTGTTTAATTTTTAATAAATATCAAATCACAATGTTTCCAAGAACTAAAATTATCCTAGGAAGGTCTAATGATCAGGGACCTAGGAAAATTAACAGAACTTAAATTTATTGTGAAATGAATTAATTAAAATTAATTTAAGAAAATCACTAAACTATTTATTGAGCCTCGTTATGCGTGCAAACGACATGCAATTTTTATGGAGTGTTGAAAATAATGTCCTTAAGCTACTGTGAATTTTTGGCGATTTTTGAAGGCACAGATAATTAATTAAAAATCAAAAGGCATCACTGGGCAAAATATGACACAAATGAACCAATTAATTTATTAATAATTCAAGCATACCAACAAAAATCAAACACGTGTACTAACAGGTAGAGGACAAGATTCTCAACAACATGCAATTTTTAGAATTTCAAAATGATCAAAAATGCATGCTATGGACACAAGCAAACACAAGGGTGTAAATGCAATACTGGAAAATAAAATTTCAATAAGTAAACGTGCTGACAGGGACTAAAATGCAATTACCGATACTATGCAGGACTTCTATGCAATTTCTCCACGAAACACGTGCTCCTCACGTGGGGCGACCTAGGTTCGGAGGGCGTCGGAGGCTCGGAGCGAGGCTCGGGTCTTCTGGAGGTTCGGCTCAGCTTCGATGCAGCTTCGGGTCACCCGAGCCTAGGCTTGGAGGCCGAGGCTCGGATAAGGGGACGTGGCGGCCTGAAGGCCCTTGGATCAAGATGGATCCAAGGGATGTCGATGAAGACGCGTGGCAGCTGGAGAGTCGTCCGATCCGAGGGATGATCAACGGTCGAGGATGAGGGCGGCGAAGTGGACGCGTGGAGAGGCGAAGACCGTTCGATCAGAGGATCGAACGGTTGCTGCTCCTTCTTCTCTATCAATCCTCCGCCGCCTGCGGAGGAGAGGGCTGCGCTCCGGTGAAAGCAGCCGAGCTCCGCCTCGGTCGTCAAGCTCCGGTGGTGAGCTTCGTCAGCTCCCACCTTGCTCGGAAGAGTCGTCAGTGCGCGGCGAAGGCTCAGGTGGTCTCTGGATCCCTGGAGGAGGGCTGGAGCTCGGTGTCGATGAAGCTCGAAGAGAGCTCCGGTGAGGCTCCGGCCAATGATCAAAGGAGTACCTGCAAGTGTTAGACGTATAGCCGAGGCTCGTGCGTGCGTTTGTGGAGAAGTGGTGCTGGTTGGCGAGGCCTAAGGCGTCGTGAGGTGGTCGGGCGACGTTGCTCCGGCCAAGCGGCGGAGCTGGAGATCGATGGACGGTGGAGTGGAGCGTCTGAAGATGCGGAGGGGTCAGCGAGGATGAGAGCTCCGACGCGGAGCTCGGCGGAGTGAAGGCGAGGCGTGAAGATGATCGTGGACGGGGAATAAAATCGGAGAAGATAAAGAGAAAAGAAGAAAAAGATCGGAAGAGGAATGGAGGAGGTTACCTGGGGATTGGGGCTCAGCTTTGAGCTCCAGGTCGTCGCTCAAGAGGTCGGTAAAGCCCCGAGCTCTAGCAGCTGCTCGGAGGAGTGGCTGCGACACGGCGGTGGGCCGAGGATCTCGCCGGAGAAGAAGCTCTGTCGTCGCTCGACAAATCAGCCGATTGCTGTCACCAATAGGAAGCTTGGAGCTCTAGGGATCTTCCTGGAGTGGCGGATGGGGATGAATGTGGCCGGAGAGGGGGTATTTAAAGAATGAAGGTGACGGTCTGGCTGGGTGGATGGCGAAGTTGGTGGCTGTCGTGGGGCGAGTGTGGCGGAGATGGTGGTGTTTGAGGGAGCTTGCGAGGGAGAGGGATGAGTGGGGTGTGTCGTGGGGAGGTCAGCGGCCGGCGAGGGTGGCTGACGTGTGCCCAAAAAAAGGAAAGGGGGCGCCCCTCTCGCAAGGCAGAGATCGTGGGAGAGAGGGGCGCCCGAGGTAGGAGACGAAGTCTCCACCGTTGGATCTTGTGATCCAACGGTGGGGATCGAAGCGAGATGGAGCGGTTACGATGAGATCTGGGATGCCCAGATGAGGGGTTATGAGAGCGCCACGTGGCGCGTTTTGGCGAGGCGCGAGCGGATGGCTCAGATGAAAGGGGAGGGTTGATCTGAGGGTCGAGATTCGCTGGAAGGTGGGCGGCTGTGATGAGAGGATCGGGGGCGCGATCGAGCGACGTAGATGCCGCCACGTGGCTCGCTGAGATCGCGGCGCTAAGGGACGGTGGAGATGAGGTATGGGCTTTGATCCTACGGTCCATATGAAGGGCGTGCGTGGCAGCGGCTCGGCCGTTGGATCAGGATGGCCATCCAACGGCGGAAGGCGCGGGCGGATCAGACAAAGGGCAGCGGGCCGCGTGGCGCAATCAGAGTGCGCCACGTGGCCTGCTGTGAATGGTTGGAGGGGAAAACACGTGTAGAGAGAAGAGGAAGCCGAATTTGGAAAAACTCAAAACATGAAAGTTGTAGATCTTGATGAGATCTACAAGTTTCATGTTGACCAAAGACGGAGATGAGGTCACATATAATACATAAATACAAATATACATAAATATACATATGTAGTATACAAAATGACCCAAAAACCCAAGTTTCTCATACAAGCTCCAACTTCGATGAAATTAGTCTCACTTTGAAGGTCTTTTAATATATAGTATTCTAAGAGTGAGTAGAACTAAGTAGGGGTTTGTATGCGGGCTTTATGTGTGTTTTAATGTACAAGGGTTCTCAGGATATTTGGGCTATTTTACAAGGGTGATTTGTGGCATCCTTCCCTATATTATTAAGGAGTATACACATCTATTATAGAGAAGGAGTTATTTGATGAAGAGGTATTTTACAGGGGATTTTTGGCTTCTTATTTAAATGCAGATGAGCTGCTATAATGCATGAATTATGGATGCATGCATGAGTGTTATTTATGCAAGATAAAAGGAAATATGCCTCTATTTTCTCGAGAACAAGGCTCTATTTTTGACTTTTGGAGTGATGAATAACAGATTCATCAATTACCAATTGAGTGGTTACTTATTTCGAAGGATGTTATTTTTGGAAGGAGATTAATATGCAAAGCGATTTAACAATAAGTGATATTTCAATTATATCGCTTCCTAAAAAATAGGAAGATCGTTTTGGAAAGAAAGCATTTGAATCGATGATTTCTTACAGAAAATCGAATTCCAAATGCTCAGGTCAGTAATATATATACAATAATCACGTAAATGGTTGTTGCGAGATCAGTAATATCTAAAACAACGATCAGTAATTTACATTCATTTTATTATATGGTGTAGAATTCAGTATGATATACACAATGGTCAAGTAAGTGCTTGTTGTGAAGTCAGTAAAACCATAATAAATGGTCAGTAATTTCTATATGTATTATTACTTTGAATAGAATTCAGTAATTTAGAGATAATACTCATGTAAATGGTTGTTGCGAGATCAGTAATATCCAAACAACGGTCAGTAATTTACATTCATTTTATTACATGGTGCAGAATTCAGTAATATATACATAATGGATAAGTAAGTGCTTGTTGTGAAGTCAGTAATATCCAAACAACGGTCAGTAATTGACATTCATTTTATTACATGGTGCAGATTTCAGTAATATATACACAATGGATAAGTAAGTGCTTGTTGTGAAGTCAGTAAAACCATAACAAATGGTCAGTAATTTCCATATGTTTTATTACTTTGAACAGAATTCAGTAATTTAGAGATGATACTCACGTAATATATATACAGTTATCAAGTAAATTATTGTTTGTGTTCACTAATGTATATATCTATGTCTTATATCATATGTTCACTAATATGTTTACGATTCTCAAGTAATAGCTACTATTAGATCAGTAATAATAAAGTAATGGTCAGTAAGTCATGGGCATTGCTCAAGTAAGAAAGTAACTATTTGTTAATGCAATGCACATTACGTAGACAATGGTATTACTAACCATTTGTTATGTTATTACCGATCTCACAAGACACATTTACTTTACCATTTTATACATATTACTAAATTCTGTACAATGTAACTATTTGGATGTAAGTTACTGATGATTTGTTTTGATATTACTGATCTCACAATAAGTATTTACTTGACCGAATTATATTTATTACTATCATAGCGTTTGGATCCTTAATCATCCGCGTGGAATCATTTATTTGAATTGTTTTTTTCCAAAGTTGTCTTCCAATTTTTAAGGACATTGTATAATAGGAAATATAGGATTTTTTTTAAATACGTGGTAGCCTATAATTAGAAATATAGTTATTGCTAATACACATGTATGGCCCAGAATGGGTGCTCATTGAAACGTTAATGGGCACAGGGCTCACTGGATAAGCCTTATATATATAGGGAAAAAGAACCCTACACCGGCGGGTGCAGGAAATTCGCTACACCCGGCCTAATTTTTCATTGTTTTTTTTAATTTTTTTGAAATGAAATCTTCGAGAACTTAGATCTCATATATCACCATGTTATCATTCAAAATTCAACTTAATTCGACACTTCTATCATCTCCATCAAGACTACCAAATTTTAACGGTCTCAGAATTGCTGAAATCGACCCCTTTTAGATGAACATATTAGAAATGCTTATTTTACATGAAATTTGAAACACTTATTCCCCTCAACATATTAAATAAATCCCCCCAACTTTTAATTCAAAAAAAGTAAAAAAATAATGCGAAAATGGGGTGGGTGCAGGCTCCCTGCCCTCATATATATATACATGTGTGTGTATGTATATATATACATATATCTCTCTGTGTGTGTATGTATGTATATGTATGTGTGTGTGGGGGGGGGAGGGGGGATAAATGGGGCTGCCCTCGTAGGGAAAGCTAACTTAGCTCCTCCCACCCTATTTTCTCTTTTTTTATTTTTTTTGAAAATTTCTTCAATAAATATTCATCACTATATCTTTATATTATGTCATTCAAATTTCGTATGAAATAGAGACTCCTACGACCTCCATCCAGACACTCATTTTTAACGGTCACATGATTTTTTAAATTGATCCCATCTGGATGGAGACTGTAGGAGTCTCTGTTTCACATTAGATTTTAATGACATAATATAGAGATTTAATAATAAATTTACATGGTTTTTGTTTTTAAAAAAATACGTGAAAAATGAGGCGGGGGAACTAAGTTAGCTCCGCTAGGGGGCATACACATTTTCCCATATATATAGGTATATATACAGAGAGAGAGAGAGAGAGAGAGGGAAAATGGGGTTGCCCCCTAGGGGGAGCTTGCTTAGCTCCTCCGTCCCATTTTCTCCATTTTTTATTTTTTTTGAAAATTTTTCTGTAAATATTCATCACTATATCTTTATATTATGTCATAAAAATTTCGTATGAAAAAGAGACTCCTACGGCCTTCATCCAGACAATCATTTTTTAACAGTTCAGGATTTTTTTAAATCGATCATGTATGGATGGAGATCATAGGAGTCTTTGTTTCTCATGAAATTTGAATGACATAATATAGAGATATTATAATGAATTTACACTATTTTTATTTTTTTCAAAAAATAAAAAAATATGCAAAAAAAGACGGGAGGAGCTAAGTTAGCTCCCCCAAGGGGTCATATACATTTTACCCACATATATAGGGTAAAATGGGGCTAGCCCCATGGGGGAGCTAACTTAGCTTCCCCCGTCCCATTTCACTCAGTTATTTTATTTTATTTTTGAAAATTTCTTCCGTACATTTTCATTAATATATCTCTATATTATGTCATTAAAATTTCGTGCGAAACAAAGACTCCTACAGCCTCCATCCAGACGGGGTCGATTTTAGCAATTCTATTACCGTTAAAAAATGACTGTCTGGATGGAGTTCATAGGAGTTTCTGTTTCGCACGAAATTTTAATGACATAATGTAGGGATATAGTGATGAAATTCCACGAATAAATTTTCAAAAAAATTAAAAAAACCCAAGCAAAATGGGGTGGGAGGAGCCAAATTAGCTCCCCACATGGTGCAGCCCTATTTAACCCATATATATATATATATAGAGAGAGAGAGAGAGAGAGAGAGAGAGAGAGAGAGAAAGAGAGAGAGGAAAGGGATCCTACTTTGTGAAGTAGGTAACCTTACCTACTTCACATCCAATTTTTGTAATTTTTTTATTTTTTTTAAAAATGCCACTGTGGATTTTCATAATTATATCCCTGTAATATGTCATTCAAATTTCATCAAAAACGGAGACTCCTACGGCCTTCATCCAGAATATGTAAAATACAGTAAATCTGTGACCGTTAAAAAATGAATGTCTGGATGGAGGCCATAGGAGTCTCTGTTTCCGACGAAATTTGAATGACATATTAGAGGGGATATAATTACGAAAACCCATGATAGCATTTTTGAAAAAAAAAAATAAAAAAATTTGCAAAAAATGAAATGTGAAGTAGGTAAGTTACCTCCTTCACAAAGTAGGCTCCCTTTCTTCATATATATATATATATGGAAAAAATGGGGCTGCCCCCGCCCCATTTTTCAGCGTTTTTTTTTGAAAAATAAAACCATGTATATTCATCCATATATCCCTCCTATATGCCATTAGAATTTCGTGAGAAACAGAGACTCATTCGGCCTCCATCTCGATGGTATCGATTTAAAAAAATCCTGTTACCGTTAAAAAATTACTGTCCGGATGGAGGCCGTAGGAGTCTCTGTTTCTGACGAAATTCGAATGGTATATAGGAGGGATATAGGGATGAATGTACATGGTGTTATTTTTCAAAAAAAAAATTTGCCCAAATAAGGCGGGGGCAGCCACATATGACCATATATATATATATATATATATATATATATATATATATATATATATATATATATATATATGGGATAAATGGGGCTGCCCCCTGGGGGGAGCTAACTTGGCTCCCCCCGCCCCATTTCGCCCGGTTTTTTTATTTTTTTTTTTGAAATTTTCTTCCGTGGAATTTCATCAATATATCCTTATATTATGTCATTAAAATTTCGTGCGAAACAGAGACTCCTATGGCCTCCATCCAGACAGTCATTTTTTAACGGTAACAGGATTTTTTAAATCGACCCCATTTGGATGGAGGTCGTAGAAGTCTCTGTTTCGCATGAAATTTTAATAGCATAATAAAGTGATTTAATAATGAATTTACACGGTTTTAGATTTCAAAAAAAATAAAAAAATTATGTCAAAAAAGGGCGGGGGGAGCTAAGTTAGCTCCCCCTAGGGGGCATACACATTTTTCCCTATATATATATATATATATATATATATATATATATATATATATATATATATATGGGTAAAATGGGGCTGCCCCCAGGGAGTAGCCAACATGGCTACTCCCACCCCTATTTTTCTCTCATTTTTTTATTTTTTTGGAAAATAAAAATTTGGATATTCATCATTATATCCCTCTCACATTCTATTAAAATTTCGTCAGAAATAGAGACTCCTACGGCCTTCATTCAAACATGGTCGATTTAAAAAATCCTGCGACCGTTAAAAAAATGACGTCTGGATGGAGGGCTTAGGAGTCTCTGTTTCTGACAAAATTTTAATAGAATGTGAGAGGGATATAGTGATGAATATACAAATTTTTATTTCCCAAAAAAATAAAAAAAAGACGGAAAAATAGGGGTGGGAGTAGCCAAGTTGGCTACTCCCTGGGGGGCAGCCCCATTTTACCCTATATATATATATAGGGTAAAATGTATATGCCCCCTAGGGGGAGCTAACTTAGCTACCCCCGCCCCTTTTTCACAAATTTTTTTTATTTTTTTTGAAATCTAAAAACGTGTAAATTCATTATTAAATCCCTATATTATGTTATTCAAATTTCATGCGAAACAGAGACTCCTATAATCTCCATCCAAACAAGGTCGATTTAAAAAATCTTTTTACCGTTAAAAAAATGACTCTCTGGATGGAGTTCGTAGGAGTCTATGTTTCACACGAAATTTTAATGACACAATATAGGGATATAGTGATGAATATTCATGAAGAAATTTTCAAAAAACCACATTTTACCCATATATATATAGAGGAAAATGGGGCTGCCCCCTAGGGGGAGCTAACTTAGCTCCCCCCGCCCCATTTTCTTCAATTTTGTTATTTTTTTTTTTGAAATTTTTTTCCGTGAATATTCATCACTATATCCCTATATTATGTCATAAAAATTTCGTGTGAAACAGAGACTCCTACGGCCTCCATCCAGACAGTCATTTTTTTAACGGTAACAGGATTTTTTAAATCGACCCCGTTTGGATGGAGGTCGTAGGAGTCTCGGTTTCGTATGAAATTTGAATAACATAATATAGAGATTTAATAATGAATTTACACGGTTTTAGATTTCAAAAAAATAAAAAAAATTGGGAAAAAAAGGGCGGGGGGAGCTAAGTTAGCTCCCCCTAGGGGGCATACACATTTTACCCATATATATATATATATATATATATATATATATATATATATATATATATATGGGTCATATGTGGCTGCCCCCTAGGGGCAGCCAACATGGCTGCCCCCGCCTTATTTGGGCAATTTTTTTTTATTTTTTTTGAAAAATAACACCATGTACATTCATCCCTATATCCCTCATATATACCATTCGAATTTCGTCAGAAACAGAGACTCCTACAGCCTCCATCCGGACAGTAATTTTTTAACGGTAACATGATTTTTTTAAATCGATACCATCGAGATGGAGGCCGTAGGAGTCTCTGTTTCTCACGAAATTCGAATGGCATATAGGAGGGATATATGGATGAATATACATGGTTTTATTTTTCAAAAAAAATAAAAAAACGCCGAAAAATGGGGTGGGGGCAGCCATCAGCCCCATTTTTTCCTATATATATATATATCTGTGTGTGTAATTGTATGTATAAAATATATATGTATATAGAGCGGGGGGATCGTACTCCATGGAGTAGGCAACTTTCCTACTCCATTCTCAATTTTTGTCACTTCTTTTTATTTTTTTTGAAAAAAAAATTCCATAGATTTTAATAATTATATCTCTCTAATATGTATTCAAATTTCTTCATACATATATATGAGGAAAAGGAGCCTACTTTGTGAAGTATGTAATCTTACCTACTTCACATTCCATTTTTGGTAAATTTTTTATTTTTTTTTAAATACCACCATGTACATAACTATACCCCTCTAATACGTCGTTCAAATTTCATCAGAAACAAAGACTCCTACTGCCTCCATCCAAGTAGTCATTTTTTAAGGGTCACATATTTGTATTTTACCTGTTATGGATGGAGGGCATAGGAGTCTCTTTTTCTAACGAAATTTGAATGATAGAGGTATATAGTTATGAAAATCCATGATGATATTTTTCAAAAAAAAATAATTTTTTTTGCTAAAAGTATATGTGAAGTAGGTAAGATTATATACTTCACAAATTAAGCTTCATTTCCTCTATATATATATAGAGAGAGAGGGATGATCCTATGCGAGCAGGTAATGTGAACTGTTGGATTTGAAGTTTGGGCAACGAACATGATTAAAGCAGAAAACCCATTCCCACACACTATTTGACGGTACAACTCTCCATATATGCCATGCAAATCGTGGTTCCTCCACAGCTTTTCGTCAAAGGCCTCTCTGGTGCTCACGTAATTGTCGTGCGAGGTCTTCCTGATCTACGACTTTGTGAGCTCCTACGTGCCCTTGGTCGTCGTCCGACGTTGTCGTCTTCAGCTTCAGTGACCCCACTCGACCCAAGTCCGAGCTCCTTGCCCAGCGTACACCTCCCAACATCATTGTCTGAACTTGTGTGTTGTCTCGACCGATCTATCTCCTATTCGAGCTCCTTGCCCTGTGTGCACCTCCCAGCATCTCTCTCTGAACTCGTGTGTGTCGTCTCGATCGATCTATCTTCCGTCCGAGCTCCTTGCCTAGCGTACACCTTCCAACATCTCCGTCTGAACTCGTGTGTTGTCTCGATCGATCTATCTCCCGTTCGAGCTCCTTGCCCAGCATGCACCTCCCAGCATCTCCATCTAAGACGCCACATAGTGAGTTCAGACAATGATGTTGGGAGGTGCACGCTGGGCAAGGAGCTCGGACGGGAGATAGATTGATCGAGACAACACATGAGTTCAGACGGAAACGCTGGGAGGTGCACGCTAGGCAAGGAGCTCGGACGGAAGATTGATCAATCCAGACGGCAAACATGAGTTCAGAGAGAGATGTTGGGAGGTGCACGTCGGTCGAGACAGCACACACAAGTTCAGACAGTGATGTTGGGAGGTCCATGCTGAGCAAGGAGCTCGGACTTGGATCGAGCAGGGTCACTGAAGCTGAAGACGACAACGCCGGACGACGACCAAGGGCACGTAGGAGCTCACAAAATCGTAGATCAGGACGACCTCGCACGACAATTACGTGAGCGCCAGAGAGGCCTTTGACGAAAAGCTGTGGAGGAACCACGATTTGCATGGCATATATGGAGAGTTGTACCGTCAAATAGTGTGTGGGAATGGGTTTTCTGCTTTAATCATGTTCATTGCCCAAACTTCAAATCCAACTGCTCATGTTACCTGACTTCCTGCTTCTGAACTATTAGATTCGGTCTTCTCTCTTCGAATTGAATCTAGTGGTCCACATCAATGCTCTCACGCTCTTACATGTTTTAGCTCTCACAAGATCACTCATATATATATACACAAGCACACTCAATTAGACACTATTGGATTGGGCGTGTAAGATTGATTTTGTCATTTTGATGAGAAAATAAAATAGTTTTAACAAAGTATTCGCTGCATCAAAATTGAACATGAATATTCCTTGTCATAAGTTTCGACGAAAAATTCATAACAACGAATATTCTTGGTGGTATAATTATCTTTTGTTTCTAGAATTAACAATGAGTCTCAATTTCGTTTCTGAATATTTCGCTTGATTTTTTTCATTAAAATTTGTACCAGTAAATTACTAACTAATTTAGCAACAGATAGAACTCACTTTCAACAACTTATATAACTCGCTGTATAATTATCTTATATTCTTATAATTCGTAACGAGTGTTGCGTTGGTTTCTGAATGTTCATATATCGAAAGTTTCCCCTTGACTTTTTCGTTAAAATGTGCATTGATTGTTACTAGTTTAGAAACGAGTGTTGCGTGTGGATTTAATGTGATCCTTTGCTAAAATTATAGTTACAAAATACGATTTTTGTAGTGAAATTCAAATAATTGAAGACAATTTTGCAATGAATAATTTTATTTTTTTTTATTTTAACATCTGAAGGTATAACAACGAATACTAAAATGGATTATTATTACAGATCAATTTCGGTGCAATGATTATAATATGAAAATCAATGTCTTAAATTCACATTGATATTTTTCAATGGGAAACTTCGTTGACAATTACTTCAAACGCCGTAATAATTTTGCTAATTAACCCTACCATATATTCCATATTCCGTTGTTCTTCATAAGTTATCTCTCAGAAGGTTTTTGAAATCGAATCGGACATCGAACCAGAAATCTTCTTGAAATGGTCGGATCGAGTTGAACCATATAATCAAACTGGTTCAATCGGATGGTGACGTCATCATTATTTAAAATTGGATTAAACTGGACCGATGAAAAAAATGGTTGAATCAGGTAATCAGACCGAAATGAAATAATATATATATATATAATAGGAGAAAGGGAGCCTACTTTGTGAAGTAGGTAACTTACCTACTTCACATTTCATTTTTTGCAATTTTTTTATTTTTTTTATTTTTTTTCAAAAATGCCACCGTGGGTTTTCATAATTATATCCCTCTAATATGTCATTCAAATTCGTCAGAAACAGAGACTCCTACAGCCTCCATCCAGACATTCATTTTTTAACGGTCACAGAGATTTGCTGTATTTTACATGTTCTTGATGAAGGCCGTAGGAGTCTCCGTTTTTGATGAAATTTGAATGACATATTGGAGGGATATAATTATGAGAATCCACGATGACAATTTTCAAAAAAAATAAAAAAAATTGCAAAAATTGGATGTGAAGTAGGTAAGGTTACCTACTTCACAAAGTAGGCTCCCTTTCCTCTATATAATATACACTTAATGTACTTGAAATATATACAAAATATATAGATAATGTATATATTTCATACTATACATAAAGTACTTTTCTTATACACTATCAGATATCATACATATCATATATATATATATATATATATTATTTGGACTAGATGCTCTATAACATGATAATAGTTTAATTATGTTTAAACTTAATACAAACAAAAAATTGTGTTAATGTAGTTGGTTAAAAGTGTAAAATACGTACTCAAAGGTTATGGATTCAACTGTCACTACAATAATATTTAAAAATAATTTAAAAATTGAATGCAGTTTAACTTTAATTAATTAGAATTTGAATAATCGAACCAAATCGACGTAAATCGATTAATCAGACTGGTCCAAATCCGATTCATCGGTCGGACCCGGTCCGGTCCAATTTCAAAAACAGCGCTCTCTCAAAGGGATAACATCGTTAATCTCCCAAATCCAAATGGGTCCCGCTCCGACTGCAAGTTCGGTGGTATCCGATAGTAATAAAATAAGAAAAAACGGACTAGGTCGACCCGCTCCAAATGATGATCTTGTAATTAATGGCTACAGGTCAACTGTCACCGATCGCATCAACTTGCACATCGAGCCTTCAAATTCAAAGTCATGTGTCCAAGTCCCATCCAATGGCTATTAAACTATATATAATAGTTATCACCAGGCGACTCATCGCCGCAGATTGGAACGATGGCGACTCGCGACAGGTCCACCCCGGCCCTTGGACTCTCCGAAGGGTCGCGTGGATCTGGACATATATCGTCAATGCACGTGTACGTATACGATGAGCCCACGTCAGCATATTGAGGCTGGATTGGAAGACCCTGCGATGCGATCCACGTCCTCGCACGTTGAAAGGTCCCCTGATGTGCTGGCTCTGATTGAAACATCACACGTCTTCTACGTGAAATAGTACGTATCTACATCCGGATGTAGGTAATACTGATACAGTTATATTTGATTTTTTTTCATTATTTTTGGATTTTTTAAGAAAATGTGTGAGGGATTTGCGTAATATATTGAAGGTAACATGCGTTCAGTACAACAAAATTTAGTTATAGTGATGTCTTTTTTTAAATCGTGTCACTAAATTAGCCGTTGTTGAACATATAACGACGATATTATTTGTGGTGAAATGATTTTTTCTATTTAAAATTAGCAACAAATACCACAGTCTGTCTTAATATCATTAGCAACGGTCCATATAGGGAAGCTTATCTATTGCTCTTTTCAAACTTTTAATTAACCGTCGCTAAATTTTAAACTAAAATAATAGCGATGATTAATCGATATTGTGAAAGATAGCAACGGATAAGTGTTGGTATATGTACCGTTACTAATGATATAACAACATACATATTATTCGTGGATAATTTCAAGTACGAAAACACATTTCACAATGAATAATATCGTCGTTATATATTTAACAACAACTAATTTAGTGACAGATTTTGAAAAAAGAAGTACCACTATAGCTCAGTTTTGTTGTAATGGCTTCAAATTTCATTTAAATAAACATTCATTGCACATTCATCTAGATGGAGTCAACTTCAACAATTCTAAGACCGTTAAAATTTGATAGTATTGATGAAAATAATAGAAGTCCTGAATTTAGTTGAGTTAGGAATAACGACATGGTGATATATGGTACTAATCCCCAAAAGTTACATTTCAAAAAAATCAAAAAATATTAAGAAAAAGTATGGAGGGTAGATAGTCTCCCTTTTCGAATATTATTATCATATGCCTTAATTTATCATCAATGCAGGTAAAGAAAATACATAGGAAAAAATAAACTAAAAGTCAATAACATGAGTAGTTACATGTCTAGACTTTATCTGATATTTAATCCGTTGTTTAGTTTTACATCTTTAGAATGGAGCAATTAACCCATGGTATTCATCTTTTGTTCTCGTAAGTAGAAACGAATAGCATATTCGTTGTTATTCTTCACTGACCTATTCATTAAACTTTATATTATAATTAATGATTGATAAATTTAACAAAGATTAGAAGAAAAAGTCAATGAATAGCCGTTGTTATATAATTGTTTTGAATTTAAAGAATGAAGCAACGAATAATCTCTTGTTATATATTTACATTACAAGGAAAATAAGTCGTAACTACAGAACTATGCCCATGGATGTGGAGCTTGTGGCCATAGAATTGGCTCTGGCTACCACACGTAGTAGCCAATAGCCGTAGCTACAATTCTCATCGCGAGAGTTCTCTAACCATGAATATGTTATTGCCACTACAAGTAACTACAAAACTTGTCGTGACCACAACTCTTGTATGAATATCCTCCTTACATATTTGAATACTTTGGTCAAAGAATTATAGCTACGAGAAAGTAGTGGCCACGCAATTATCGTGATCGCAAGTTTTCGTAAACACATTCTGTGACCACAACTCTTTTTCCTGTAGTGTTAATTACACGAGATACACCATCGAATATTAAATTATTCGTTGACTTAAGTCAATTCTGTAGTAGTGTTCTAACAAATAAATCAACGATTAGTTGTCATTATAAATTAGCAGTAAATGTGTCCTTCTCTGTTAACTGTATGGAAAAAAAGCTAATTTTGTAATGAATAATATTTGTTATTCTATATTTAATATTAGAAGATATGTGAACGGATATTAAAATTATTAGTTGCATGAGTCGATTTAGTAATATTGAAAGATATTCTAACATTGGCTATGTTCCCAACTGCCTTTACTCAATTAGAAGAAATTTTTAAACTGGATCGAAGTACTTTGAAATCTGATGGTATTTTTCACAGTAACTCTCCTAAATACCGTACGTGTATATATGTCATTGCTTACATCCTTAGCTAGCACTTAAAGGGGTCCCTTTGACAAACACCACTTGGAATCACACGTGGCAAAGAGGACAGCGTTATTATTTAGCGCATTCTATCCAACGATTAATTAACGATTATATTTAATAAAAGCAGAAAAGAATATCCTGTGCTCCTTGATCTCCTCCATCCACGTTCGTAGAACCATCAAATAAAGTATAGATGTGAAGACGACCGATTTGAAAGGTTGAATCGGGTCGTAATTGGGTTCAGATTACTTCAAGACACGGATAGAGAGATCTCATATCCTAATCATCACGTTGGTATCCCGTGTTACCCGTTTCAAGAAGGGAAAAATGGGGCTGCCTCTTGAAAGCACTAACTTAACTTCTCCACCTTATTTTTTTTTGGGATATTTACCCAGCAGAACCTGAAATCTTTCGAAATTACCTCTACGACCTTTGAAACATCGTAATTCCTCCCACGACCTTGTAATCTTGCTAACTCTTACCCAATAGACCCTGTGGTTAACTCTCATCCATTAAGCCGTTAAAGTTAACCAGATTCTGTTATCTTCTTGTACATTATGCCTATTTTATCTATCAAATTTACCATGAGTGCCACTCCCTCTCTCTCCCCCTGCTTAGCCTCCATTGCTCCCCCCTCCGTCTCGACCCACTGCCCTCGGCAGCCAACCCAGCACTCCCCCCGCCCCCGGCAGCCGCCAGCTCCCCCAGGTCGAGGACGGATCCAACCCAGCACCCCCCACCTCGGCGGCCGCAAGCTCCCCCGGGTCGAGGATGCATCCAACCCAGCACCCCTACCCCGCGATGCCTCCCCGCGAAGCCGCCGGCAGCCGCGTCGAGGATGGACCCAACCCAGCACCCCCCACCCCGCGATGCCTCCCCCGCCTCCCCTGCAAAACCCCAACCCAGCCCCCATTCTGCGGAATCCCCCCCCCTCCCACGATGCCTCCCCCGCGCCGTGAACCCCAACCCAGCTCCCCCTCCTGCGGAACCCCACCCCCGCGATGCCTCCCCCGCCACCCCTCCCCCCCTGGCCGCCGCCGCCTCCTCCCTCCGCCCACCGGTCCTCTGCCCGCCGGGCGCCATAGGCCCACCGGCGTCCGTCCTCAGGCCGCGCGTGACCGCGTTCTCCTCCCGCCGATGTCAGCCACGCGTCCACGCCGCCCAGCCGCAGCCCCTGGAACCCCGCGGTCCTCCGCTGGTGCTACTCCGCCCCTAGGCCATCGACAGCCCAGCCACTGCGCAGCTGCGCGTCGCCCCGACCCTCGTCCCCTTCGGCCGCGCGTGGCCGCCGCCCTCATGGTGCCGACCTGCCAGCCGCCATCCCCGAGCTTCACCGCGTGCGTGCGCGCATCTCCAGGCGCGTGTGCGCCTCCCCCGACCACCACACGCGCAGCCTCGCGCATCTCCAAGCACGTGTGCGTGCCTCCATCGCTGGTTCACCTCCGGACCTACCCCACACCCCCCAGGTCGCTCCACCGCACGGCGCCTGGCCGCGTGCAGCCAGTCACTGCCGCACGGCTCCGCCCCGCCAGCGCGGCCTCTCCATCCACAACTGCGCGGCCCACCACCGAACTCCGGAGTAGCCCACCACCGTATTCTTTCTATTACGGCTAATCCTAACCGTTAGATGGTAAATTGGTTAGGTTAACTCAAGAGTAACCCAAGTCTTTGACTCAAATATAGTTAAAATTGACGGCAGGGTTTATTGGGTAAGACGGAGCAAGATTACGGGGTCGTGGGAGGATTTTACGATGTTTCAAAGGTCGTAGAGGTAATTTCGAAAGATTTCAGGGTCTGCTGGGTAAATATCCCTTTTTTTCTATTTTCCTATTTTTTTTAAAATTACTTTTGTGAATTTTCATCAATACATACTTATATTCTATCATTCAAATTTTGTGCGAAACATAAATTCCTATAGCCTCCATCTCGACGGGGTCGATTTTAGCAATTCTGTTACCGTTAGAAATTGACTGTCTGGATGGAGGTCATAGGAGTCTCTGTTTCGCACGAAATTTGAATGACATAATATAGGGCTATAGTGATGAAATTCCACATAAGAAATTTTCAAAAAAATTAAAAAAAATGAGAAAAGTGGAATGTGGGGAGCCAAGTTATCTCCTCTGGAGGGCATCCCTTTTAAAACCCTTTTAAGAAAGAACGATATATAATGCGATCTTACGGTCAGATCATGTAGCTTTTCTTGATCCGTAAGTTTTCAATATATTCCAAACTAAGAAAGAAAGTATAAAGAACAGACTATTCCAAACCTCAGATTATATTACAAGATTGTGTTAGAGAGTGTTGGGGGAAGGTTGCGGTGGGACCCGAGAAAAGAAAAAAAAATCCAGCACAAACTTTGCGCCCTCACTCAACGAACCGTATCAACAACAAAATCGGAAGTCTTCAAGGTTGGACAAGAGCTGCCTGAGGACCATCTTCTATTCCTTTCGGACCAAATTTCCCACATTGCATCGAAGACAACCGAGCACAGACGCTTGCGAGCATTAGTAACTCTTATTTCCCTATCTTCCTTATCTTCCTTATTTCGAACACATGTTTTCCATAAATGATTCTTTTTTTTATGTGAACTGTTTTATTTCCAAATTGTGGGCACGCAAAGACTAAACTAACTAAAAGTTTATGAACTACACATTCGATTTCAATGTCATAGACGAACTTTAAAAAGGAATAACGTAGTACTGGATCTTTAAAATTGATTCCAATTGAATTGAGAAAACTAAAATTTGGATGTTTCTTAGGTCATTCAAGCCTTGATTAAATCACATTAGTTCAAAACCAATTTGAGGTAAATATCAAAGAATGAGTACTAGGGCACATCATTGAAATGGATGCATAGTTCATGGAATCTTGTGCAATTTACTATAATAATCATGCCATCCATTGTGTCTCTACCTGTTATCATGCTAATTCATTCTTTATCCTTCAAACTAACCGGATAGCAATAAAATTCAAAGACGATCTCATTACATATCTCGCTTATTCTTATCCCTCCTTTAAATATACCCTTATTGTTATCTAGATCGAAAATTTAAGTCAATATTCTCTATAATCAATTTTCTAAAATCAAAATGTAACAAAAAAATAGGGAAATGTAAAAAAGAGTACATAAATATATAAAAGAACACAAAAGTAATCAATTTTTCATTTTTATTCTGTTGATTCGATGAATATGGAATGAACATTAAATAATGTAATCATGCATATAATAGATGATGTAATTATGACGTGATCACTTATTTCGAGATAGCTTATTCAGGGACGAATTCCTTTCTCTTGAAGTAAATGGAAGCTAGGATCCCACATGCAAATATGAAATATTCCTCTCTTCTTTTCCTTTTTTTAATTTAAAATTATTTATTCATTGAAGTTTTTTTAACGAATAATGATAACATCAATTTTTCATTTATTTTGGTTGGAAAAAATATCATTTAGTAGAACAAATAAATAAATAGCATAAGGAATGACTGAGTTTATTCTTTGTTCTCATTTCTTTGTGGGTGTGTTTGGTTCGTGGGTTATCCAGGGGAGGATAACCCATTTTTGTGTTTGTGTGTTTGGTTGGTAGGTTAAGAGTTGGGAGATTTTGTGTGATGTGATTGTATTAGAATTTGAAAAAGTTAGTAGTTATTATGATATGATTTTTTTGAAATTTGAAAAAGTGGGTAGTTGTTGTGATGTGATTGTATTGATGTTTGAAATAGTGAGTAGAAGTTGAGAATTTTATTATTTTTAGATGATATGATGGTATAATATATAATTTTTTTGATGGGAAGGAAGTGGGCCCCACTAGTGGGTTAGGAATGTGGGATTTGGGAGGTAACCCACCCAAATTGGGGGTAACCCCCAACCGAACGGGCATTATGAGATTTTGTATTTCTGGGATAAATGCAAATTATCCACATTCTCCTTTATTATTGTTTTGTAAAAATGAAACAAGTGATATTTATTTGGAATAGGTGATGCAAACAATAAGTAAATAATAATTATCACTTAAAAAGAAGGAATAAGGAGAATTAGAACAATTATGAGATATGAAGTGTTAATAACCACTATAAGGAAAATAAATTGCGGCTACAGAACTATGCCCACTGATGTGAAGTTTGTTGCCATATAATCGAGCTCTGACCACAACATGTCGTGGCCAGTAGGTGTAGCTACAAGTCTCGTCACGAGAGTTCTCCAGTCATGAATATGTCGTGGCCACTACACATGACCACAGAACTTATTGTAGTCACAACTCTCGTATGAAGACTTTGACCAAGGATTGTAGCTACGAGAAACTAGTGGCCACGGAATTATCGTGGCAACAAGTTTCCGTAGTCACATTCTGCGACAACAACTCATTTTTCTTATAGTGAACTGTTATATGAATAAGAAAAATCAGATATTGTATCCAAATGTTTATGTCATTTTTAAATTTTTACTGCATATGGTGCTTATTATTCTATATTCGTCAATGGCCAATTTCTTATCTATCATTACAAATTACCGATCTTTGTAATTTTGATATATCTATATGATAAAATATGTTTGAATGTGTCCTTAAGATTTGAAATTCTAAAAATAGTAACAGAGATAATGACATCGATAAAGTCATCTCGTTCATTGCATGAGAGGTTTCTATTATCACCGTGCAATCTTGTTTTCCATTTTCGACGAGTATTATCTATAAGTGTTGGATAAGAATTGTTTAGAATAATCTGATGACCATTGATCCTTCCATATATTAGTTTCTTTTCCTTTGCCAACGAGCAATATCGAATTTAAAAATAGGCATTCTATGGGATCGGGGGGGCGGGGGTGATGCTCATATAAGAGTCTGTAAAAAGTTTGCCGATATTTTCCTTGAGGGATTTACTTCTAAAGGCCTAGTTGGGATTCCATAATACGTCAGATTAGTTTGAGGATCAAGGACTTGTTCATCAGCTGAGCTTGTCTATATCCAATTCCTCTCAAGTATTTTGGTGAGAAAATAACATTCTAAGCTATGATATAGACATATTTCTTGTCATTGAGGAAACTCCACCAAAAATCCCTAACTAATCTATCGATCTGAGCACATGTATCTTGAAGCAAGTTTGTACTCACGAGATATATAGTACTGTCGAGAGCACGAATTGAATTAATATCATTATTTATGTTGGTCTGATAAAAAGTGATTTTACTGTGGGATACACTGCACAGAAAGCTGCCTCAGTTAAAGTTGCTAAATATGAGAAGGCTTGTATTGACAATCAACACGTTTTCATCCCTTTCGATTTTGATAACTTTGGGTTCTTGGCGACTGAAGCTGTATATCTTCTTAAGATGGTCCAGAAAATTATGCATAGCAATGTTATGGTTCTCAGGTCTATAGATGTTTGTGTTTCGATTTTTCCCCAACTCATGAATCATCGGGGACGATGCGGCAGCGATCCTTAAGATGGCATCCAGGAAGGCGTGCCCTCGGCCTCTCAGCTCCGAGCGCAACTTGCGTTCAAAGACTCGATGGTTCACGGGATTCTGCAATTCACACCAAGTATCGCATTTTGCTACGTTCTTCATCGATGCGAGAGCCTGGATATCCATTGCCGAGATTCATCATGTGTTCTTAGATAGGAAGAGACCGAGCTCCGGGCACCCAGAGCAGAGGGAGCCATGAGGCCCCCGCTCCACGATGGGGCGCCAAAGACCGACTGTAGTTCCGTGTTGTCCTTGACGCGAGCCGCGCCGAGGTTTTGGTGTCAGGGACACAGAAGCTGGTACACCTCCATCCCTTGGATGGAGGGCATGATTCTGATCCGACGTGGGGAAGACAGCAGCCGAGGAGGCGTTGCTGAAAACCCACGGAGATGTGCTGTGACGTTCGTAACGTGTTGCCTCATAAGGGTACGACAACGATCCTTCGCAGGTTCACCTACGGAAACCTTGTTACGACTTCTCCTTCTCTAAATGATAAGGTTCAGTGGACTTCTCAAGACGTCACCTGCGGCAAACCGCCGACATCGCTTCAATCCGAGCACTTCACCGGACCATTCAATCGGTAGGAGCGACGAGCGGTGTGTACAAAGGGCAGGAATGTAGTCAACTTGAGCTGATGACTCATGCTTACTAGGAATTCCTCGTTGAAGACCAACAATTGCAATGATCTATCCCTATCACGATGAAATTTACGAAGATTACCCCGAGCTTGTCAGCCAAGGTTATAAACTCGTTGAATACATCAGTGTAGCGCGCGTGCTGTCGAGAACATCTAAGGCCTTGTTCGTTTGGGTCATAAGGAAGAATGGAATAAGGGGAATAAGCCCCCAACACGCTTCCCCGTGGTACGACTATTCCCCATTATTTCATCTTATTTCACTCTTATTCCTATCTTTATCCCACCTTATCTACCTTTATTTCACCTTATCTCCTTATTCTTATCCTCCAGCCGAACGGAGAATAGACCATTATTCTCCTTATTCCTCATCCTTATTCCTGCTTATCTCTAAGTGAATGAGAATAGTTGTACTCTTCATAACCAAATGGAATCGAGAATTGATCTCTTGTTCTAAGGTTGCGGAGCAATACAAAATCCACGGTGGTTATGATGTTAAAAGTTAAAACTGTACATGTACATTTGCATGTGTATCCCCAAAATTTATGGAGGCTCGTCACCAGAACCACGAGATTAAAATTTAAAATATAAATAGGGATATACTTCATAGTTTGCAGGGCATATTCCACTGGAATTACACGTCATATCCTAATGGGACTCTCATGGAATCAACGAACCTTATCCTGTCATCCACAACGACTTGCCTTTCCTATTTCTTTCCAGATCTAAAATTAAACCGTACGAGACCTTTTGATTTCACGACATGGACGTCTATCTTTATCTCAATCTATACGTAGTGACGCTCGACACGTATGGAACTTTAATTTGGCTCCTCCTTTCGGCCTTTCAGATCTCTCTGTTCCGAGAGCCTCAGCTGCCATTTTCACTTGCGATTAAACAAATCCCTAATCTTCTTTGTTTTATTATAAACAAATATTATGGCGCGCTATACGACCCGTATGGATGCTTATCTGTTAGTATGCAATTCGTAATTGGGTAAATTGCATCGATGGGTCACAAGGTTTCGGGAAATAAATTGTGATATTGTAGCGTTCGGATTTAGCATGACAATTTTTTGGTAATGGCATTTCAGCATTTTCACCACATTTCGTATTTCTTGCCATCTGCGATATTGTTTAAAATTGGTTGAATAAAATGTATTTAAAAATCGTATTAATCTAACTGTGTCAATAACAAAGGATCGTGTACTTCGATGCTCAATCCGTACGATTGAATACATAACATTTGGGTTCTTGACGTCTGAAGTTGTAAAGCTCCTTAAGAGGGTCCGGAAAATTATGCATAGCAATGTTGTAGTTCTCAGGTCTATGGATGTTGTGTTCCGAAGAATTGGATTTGTCATCCAAAAGGGATTGACGGTGCAGCTTGTTACCCGTCTCTCAACAGTTTCTTTGTAATATGTCCTAATTTAAGAAATGGAGAGAATTCCTGTCCTTAGAAATATGTAATAATACATAAACTGTTATATTGGTAGCAAATTAGCAATAGACCTAACGGAAGCAAAACTTCCCTTCGTGATGAGACTTGAAGATGCACTATTTTCTTCCACGGAGACGGAGCCAGGAATTTCTAATAAGTAGGTCCGATGACGATCAATCAAATACGTATATACATAATTAAAAAGTTATTGTTATTGAGTTACATTTATTTAGTAAAAGATGAATAGAGTTTAAGAGAAGCAAATATAATGATTAGTTGATAATACTAACAAAAATCATCAATACAGCATATATAGGCTTCAAGTCAATACGAATAATATTACTATTATATGACTTGTTTTATCATTAATGTCAATATACAAATTTTGTTATTGAAACTATTGCAATTAATATCCTAGATTGTAATAAAGGTATGTATACATAATACACCATGTGAGTTTATAAATTTTGATATTAGACTTATCATGATCAATTCAATATAAATCAAATTAAGTATAGTCATTAATCATAATACCGCAACATTCAAAAGTTAAATTTTACATCGAACAAATTTAAGAAATTTTAGCATATTTTTTTTTAAATTACCATCTAGCGTTGTGCAGATAAATCCGCAGTCAGGACGACTCGATTCGAAAGTTTGTTGGGGGTTTCTCGCAACGATGGAAATAGTTGATTCACGAAAATTGTTGTGTTGCAACGTTAAAAGAGAACGAAACCCGAAAAAGGACTAGCATCCGATAATGAGAAAATTGGAGGGTCATTGCTTAATTGCATCCCACATTTTTTGAATTTGAATGAAAATTTACAATGAATAGCATTTGGAGACCACAATACATGCAATTCCTAGTTTGAGCGGCCCCGTTCTTAAATATATGTATCGGAATCACGATTTTCTAATTCCATATCTGTATCCGTATTTAAGAATATGGTTTCTTATTTTGATATCCGTATGATATCTATTTCGGTATCCGTATCCATATTTTTAAAAAGGATAAGGATGTGTAACACATATATCTGTATTATTATCTGTCTGTCTGTTTGCATCCCTATTCGTAACTATATGCTATTCCAATGTGGTCTGCTTGAGAATTACTAATTTCTCGTATATCTATTAAAAATAAATAATTGTGAAATTATGCCATTTTTATATTAGGAAATATTATCGACAAAAATGGAATTCACATACAATTCACGGGACTTAAATTTAGGTGCCCCATTGCAAGCGGTTTTATTTTCCCTAAACAAATAAGGTGGCGTCATTAATTGCATGGCATGTTTCCTTCCCGAATATTTCTGGGAATTTTTATATCATGATTCCTAAATTTAGGCTCATTTACATCAGAACCACTACAACATCTGTTTTTACATCTGGACTCGTATAAAAATCTCACTCTATATAACGCATGTGCCCCTGTCCAATAATGGTAAGAGTTAGTACCATACAAAGGTCAAGATGTAATTTGCAAAGTACATGGTGCAATTACAAAATTTACATGGGTCTTCGTGTAAAAATTTCACATTTCTGTTTCTCCTTCAAAATCACCATCGTGTTGGGCGTTTGCTGTGTTCAATTTTCCTATATGTCCTCGGGAAAGCCAATTTTGGAATGATATCTTCTCCACATTTTTCTTGCGATCACATTTTCTCCTGTCTTTTAAAAACGTCCACAAGAAGATGCAAAATTTTGAAACGTAGTATTGTGTCAATATATTGAATTTTTAGTTAGGAAAGGGAGGACCGTTTATGCTTGTGAAATTTACACGGCAAGTGGAAATATTGCATGTTTCCTCATATAATATGGAATTTTTAAACCGTGAGCTCTTATTATAATTAATGCACATGCCCCTATTAAGGATTGTGGTGTAAGAGTTATTAAATTTAAGCGAGTCGTGCAATTAGATAAGATCTCAAGTGTCGAGGTGTAAAGATAGCAAAAAAAAGTATAAAGGAAATTAAGAATAATTTGGATATGTTGTATTTAAATTATGTAATTAGGTTTTAACTTGATAAATTTATGTAATTATATTATATTAATGAAAAATCAAATGGTGTTGGAAGGAAGTTTAAATTCCTAAATTTGAAACAAAGAGAGCTTGCATGGAGTTTTAAGTAGTTCTAAAACTTTGGTGAATTTGTATATGAGTTCGCACCCTCAGCTCTTATAGTAATAGAAGAGAGGAGATATAGAGGATTACAAGAGTGCACGCTGTTTCGCTTAGGTTCAGCTCGAGAGAGTCAATTCAGATACCTGATCTCGATAATTTTACTATAGGTTTCATTTTGCGAGTTGAATAAACTAATCCTACGGATTAATTCGTATTATATCGCTACGAGAATTCGGCTTGGACTTAGTTCTCGTTTTAGAATCTAAAGAAGCGCCCATTGAGGGGCATTCTCGAAACCAAAAAGGTCGTGCGCTAGGTCTTATTAAATCCATCCCTCGTACGTCCTTTTCTTGATATGCAAGAAGAGGCCTCTTGCCCTTTTTGTTTGTTCTTCCACCACAACTGCGACTCTCTTTTTATCTCGGCCGTAGTTCTCCAAGGTATTCTCGAGGACGATCTCATCGGTGTGCACTAACAACGATCGTATGCTATAGTATCTTGCGGTTCCTGCGTGCATTTTATAATTGTGATATGAATCGAAATGCATGATATTAATTTACGATGTATTATTAATTATTCATTTTCATTTAAATAATTACTAGTTATTGCGTACACCGTTGATTCAGATATCAACGGAATATTCTTAGATATTCCATTATGTGGAGTTATCGAAGCATAACAAAATCGGTCATGCGTCCATTTGCACAAGGACATAGCTAATAAAATATTTGGAATTTTACGAGTGACCACATCATATTAATGGATATTATAATACTGCGTATTTTTAATATAAATTCGTACGTGCATTTGTGCCTGGATGCCTTCCATTTCCGAGATACTCTCATTTCGATTTGCATTGATTTAAAAATATTTCTTATTACGAGCGTAACTTATTCCATTTCTATCTGATAAAGATTTCTTATACTTTGTGAAACCTCCCGATTTCCTACTTTAGAGGTCCCATTCCTCTAATAAGCCCTTTACATATATGTTCACCCATGGAAAATATCTAACTCCCAAAAAACCTCGCTCTAGCTAAAGCATTCCTTTCTTGAGTCCATCTTTCTTTGGAGAAAATGCACGGGAATAAGGGGTCATTTCCCGTCTAACATGATTCTCAAGAGTATGGCTATTCTCATTAACATCCCATCATTTCATTTATTATACCCTTACTCATATCTTTATTCCACCTTACATACTCTTATTCTACCTTATTCTCCTTATTCCTATCTTTACAGTCGAACATAGAATATACCCTTATTCTTCTTATTCTTCATCTTTATTTATACTTATTCCCGACCCGAATGTCCATTGAGGATGAATCATAGATTGGCATCACATGGGCTACATTGGACATCACTACCATTTATTTGGTTAACCTTGTGTGGATAATCTTGGTTGATTATGGATGTGTTGTGATGATGTCCACTGTAACCTTTGTGATACTTGATTACAAATGAGTGGTCTCTATTGATCATGGATGATCGTCAGTGATCATAACCGCCGCAACCTTTGTAATGTGTGTCATCACCACTTATTCGCTTAATCATTTCCTAATACACGTTGAAGTGAATGATGGATGTGAAAACAAAAATGTCGAGGGAAGGAAAACCCAAAAGGATAGTCGGAAATGGAAAAAAAGTGTACTAGAGCAAGGTTGCAAAAATCGGTAGTCGGTACTCCATCGATTGGGTCATTGACTAAAGATTAATCAGCGGTCGGACGACTAATCAGATTTAGTCGAGCTTTAATTGGCTTTGAATTTTTTAATTATTTTAAATATATAAATAAGTTTTATGTATATTCTTATATATTTACATAGTTTTGTACGTGTTTTATATTATCGTAATGAAAGAAAAGAAGAAATTGATTTAAATAAAACATTAAACATAGAATAAGTTTGCTTAAAAAATAAAAAATATGGCATTTACAAGCAAAAATTGATCGACTAATTGACCTTAATCGGAATTAGTCAGTACTCGATCGGCCACCCCGCTGACTAGACTAGTCAGACCTACTAGTCAGATCAATCGAAAGATTTTTACAACAATGTACTAGAGCAGTAAAACCAGATAGTCTACAGCATGAGACACAACACCGAGGTTGCGGTGGACATCGCCATCCTATGATCCGTGGGCATAGTTATATCTAGCTCAGGACTTGAGGTGCAAGATGTCTCTACCAAGCAATTGGACTCAGCCAGAATGGGAAATCCAGACCAAGCCTAAGCTGGTTCAGGCTAAGGAGCGACAAGCTGTCCATATTAATCCCAACCCAAGCCAAAGAGATATTTCTCCATATAAAAACCCCCCACCCTCCACCTTCCTTTTTTAGCATCAAGCATTCCCCGTTCTCCCTTCCCCTCCCCCCTCCTCTTTCCCCTTCCCCCTCTTCCTCTCCGCCTTCACGTGAATCCCCCCATCCAATCCTTGCGTCCCAGGCAACAACCTCCTCCTCCTCCGCCCATGGCGATGGACGACACGGAGAGCTGCAGCAGCCGCTCGGTGGAGTCCGCCGCGCAGTCCAAACAGAACCGCCGGAAGCTCGAGGTCTACAACGAGGTCCTCCGCCGTCTCCGCCACTCCGAGGAGGCGAGCCTCCCCGCCTTCGACGACGAGCTCTGGGCGCACTTCAACCGCCTCCCCGCTCGGTAACCCCGTCACCTTCCCGATCCCGCAGGTGCCCGCGGATCGTCGCGATATTCTGATGGCCCCGATGCCTGCTGTTTCTGAATCAGGTACGCACTGGATGTGAATGTCGAGCGCGCCGAGGACGTGCTGATGCACAAGCGGCTCCTGCAGATGGCGACGGATCCTGCAAACCGGCCCGTGTTCGAGGTCCGCGTCGTTCAGGTGATCGGCTGATTGATTGTTTGCGGTCTGCAGCTTTGTTATTTCTTAATGGCTTTTGAATGTGAACTGCGGGTGCCAAATTACGGCCTTCGTGCAGTCGGTTCCGGTGTAAATTACACGTTATGGATGTCTCTATCGATTCATTTTTTGTTTCTATGATGATTTCGCTATGGATCCGATCCATAGCATATACCTTGATGTCTTCCGTATGCTGGAGCCGCGGGAGTTCGTAATTTCTGTGTTGGTTTTATTGTTGTGCGGAAGCATTTGGAGTAGTTCTTCTTGCATCGTAAATGTGAAAAATGTGTTGGAATGGAGCCGAGGGACCATTTTAGACTTGGTAGTATGCACCAATAGGAACGAGATATGTTGTGGCTGCTGGTTTTTTCTTACAACTAACGAGGCTTTTTGGATCTTGCGCGTAGTCTTATAAATGATGCATTTTGCTTACAATAATCATTGTTTCTGACCTTGTTTGGATCGATCAGATACCCGTTCTTGGTGCTCAATGCGTGGATTATCGATGCGTGGATTATCGAATGATCTCACAATCCTTAAGGTTTTTAAAAATGGTGTGGTGGATAGAGCATAATAAATAACTTCATTTTTGACAAGTATCTATGCAGCCTATGATCCAGTAACTGCATTTTTGCTCTTATATTCCATGATCGGGTAGTGGACCCTTCTTCAGGGGACTTAAAAGCTCCAAAAGACCTCAATTTTTATTGTTGGTTTGGACCTCCTCTTTCTTGATATATTTTCTTGCTATCTCATTTTGATAAAATTTACACCTTTTGACACCTGTGATGCGAAGAACGATAAAGTAGTGCAGCAACTCTAATTTTTTAGAATAAATTAGAATGGGGATCAAGGATAACAGTTCCATCTGAAAACTTGAATAATGATAGGAAAATGATTGTTATTTATTGCTATGTTTTGCTTTGATTGCAATCATATTATCTGAGGATTATTTCTCTAATTTCAAAGGGCTCACGCCTTTCTAATTTATATAGGTACCGGTTGTACGTGATGGGAATCCATCTGAATCGGATATGCAGGAGGAAGAGACTTCGTCAAATTATTTTCAAAAGAGGAGGTATGCTTATATCAGAGGTTTGATTTGTATATCTACAAGATCAAGATGCTCAAAATCTTGTTCTTTAGTTTCTTTGAATGCACAAAGGATATTCTACTCTGTTCAATGCGGTGTATATCTATCTCTGTTAATTCATGTTATATTAATGTTTTAATGATTACTGGTTTCAATATACCCATGCTAAAATTATGATATGTTTGCATCGAATTGACCTCTTTTTCCTTGATGTCTCGAAATTTGACGTTCTAGACCATAACCGTGTTTTTACTAATGAATGAGTAACTCATGGTCATTTTACAGAATTCTTTTGTATTAATATTGCAAAATTTAAGCAATTTGTTGTGTATTTAGTAACAACTAGGGGGTTTAATCATCATTCCATTAGACAATTTTCGTAATTTACATAAAATAGAAAAAAAATAAAGCTCGAGGCATTGTTATCATATATATGCATATTGACATAAATGGACATGTTAAGATATTGCCGAGTTCCTGGTCTGCGAATCAATATCAGCCTTCAAAAACTTATATTTTATCTACCTTTTATGCATCTGGTGCTTCTTATATCACCACTCTTAAGTTTGGCAGCTGTTGAGCTGTGTTAGATAATTTGTGAATGCTCGTGCATGCTGAGCTGGAATTTTCTTTTTTCCTTTTTTTGGGTTTCAGTGTGCACCCTCCTCCAGCTTTTGGTTCATCACCAAATCTTGAAGCTCTTGCTATTGAAGTCAACAAACCACACACCCAAGATGGAGATAGTGTTGCCAATGCCAGTTCGTTGGCTCCCAGGTATTCTCTTCGTGCCAATGTTACTCAAAAGATGTGTAAGTGATGTAAGAGAGAACTTCCGACCATTTCATTTGCAGAAACTGTTTGAAGCTTGCAACGTTTTTGGTTTTTGAAAGGAAATTACTACCTATATAATGTCATCCAGCACAGAGAAAGTAATAACTCTCAGCATATAAGTTGATATTACGTAGCAACAAATATCTGAAAGGCAATTACTAACTGCTCGAGTCTTGACAAATGTTATGAAAATATGGATGCTTCCCCATTTGCAGAGACCTTGAAAGCGATGACAGATCTTTATCTTAGATTGGAATAGTTGTACAATGGTATTTTAAATTATACATTCCTGCAGAAATATCTTCCCATGTTTCTCCATTGAAATTCCTTGAGATATTGGTGGTGTGATTTTGTTTATCACAGTAGTTTTTCCTTTCCCATCTTGTGTGTACGTTTAAGGGATTATCTTTTTTACTTGATGGGCATTTTCCCCTTTTAACCTCCCTCGGTACAGTTAAATATCGTTTTACAGATTCCAGCATTACCGCGTCCCTGGAAAATGTCACACACACTTGTCATCATGCACACACAAAATATCTACATGTAAACACCGTTGACTTCATTCTTTTTGTGGCATCAATGCAAACATAGTTTTAGAATTTGAAAGTCGTTTAAATTATCCCGAGACTTTTGTACACGTTGGTGTCTTGTTTCTAGTTAAGTTGTTGTATTTTGTTGCAATATTTTCTATGGTGTAGTTGACAGTGAGTATATTTGCTTCACTTGCAAATCTGAACTTGCGTACCTTTTGAAATCTTGATGCAGGCCTATGCATGAAATTACATTTTCTGCAGATGACAAACCAAAACTGCTTAGCCAGGTATTTCTGAGGATCTTACTTTTGCCCTCCTTACTTTTTATATCATTTTTAAAGTAAGTCTACATGATTGAACTTAAGAACATTTATCAGTGCTTATCTTTGGGGAAATTGCTTCCTATTAAATTAGGAAACTTTATGCACTATTTTGATTGCGAATTGGGAGCATTGAATGCAAACTGCTACTTATTGTCCTGTTCATCTTTTATATAATACAGGGTCTGTATCAAATTGGGAGTTTTCCAAGTATTCATGGTCCTTGATGCTTTATGTATTAGCTGGAGGCTTTTATCACCTAGTGGTTTCTATTCTTTATGGTTTAGAATTTGAAATTTGCATCTTCTTTGAAAAGAGAGCCTGGCTATTACCTAGCTATTAATATGATATATTTTGGACATGTTTAGCTATATAGATAGACACACCCATTTAAGGAACTTGGGAAGTATTTTCTAACAATCAGAGATCTGATTAGATTGATTGATTAGGCACTCCTTCCATTTGTTTGTCTTTGCTAAAGGATCCATCAACTTGTCAAAAGTTGAAGTTGAATAATGAGTGTTCCGTGGAGTTTGTGGAAGACCAAAAAAGTACGAAGTGTGGTCTTGTTTGTTCATTATAAATCTGATCGAAGGTAGCATATCCATGCTGCAGCCCCCACTTAACAAAGACTTGGTTATGGTTTTTGTATATGTTACTTTTCGTTCGCTAGAGGGATGAACTGTTGGTCATCATCGGGGCAAGTGGAGTTGGAGTGGAATAGCTTGAGCTGATATTACTCAATCCGATTTTAATTCAATTGAGCTCTTCTACCGTATTTTTGCGGCGTTTGCTATTAATGTGCATGTGAAGGGTATCCTCTTCCGTGGGTACTTCCCTTGGGAGGGGGTAGATGAATGAAGTGTGCATTTTTTGCTCTAATGATAACTGTACTAGTTATTAAAAATATCAAGGTTTTTTTATTACGTGTTTCCTAAATACATGTTGCTTACTTGTGTATTTCCAACGAGACATTCAAACTTTTCATGCTTGATTTTGATGAATTAATATTCATTATTTCCCATAAGTTTTCATGCTTGCAAAGGAGGTCGGTTGATGCATCCGAGGTTTAAAAAAGCACGAGAAGGTGTGAGATGTTTTCTTGAAATTTGAGGCAAGGCGTAAGCCTCGAGGTGGTCAAGGCATAAGCTTCAATTTTTTGGAATGGAAAATTAAAATAAAATACATTAAAAATATATAATAATATTAAGTATTGCTTGTACCCATTTAAATGGACTAGTGGTAGTGCAGTGTGCCTACCACCCAAAGGACCACGGTTCAAATCCCCCGTGTGGGTTGCATTAGGTAGTCGATATACAATGTAAAAATTAGTCGAATCTTTCAATATGGATTTGAGCACGGATCTATATAGGCCTTACTTATAGTGGGAGAAGGCTTTGTTATTTTAATAATATTAAGTATTGCTAAAAACATAGTCCTTACTTATAGTGGGAGAAGGCTTTGCTATTTTAATAATATTAAGTATTGCTAAAAACACATTCAAAAATAATCTCACACTAGTAAAGGATACAACACATAAGCAATGAAAGCGTTGAAGTTCAGAAAAACTAATATTAGGCCATTAATTTGAGGGGCATCAAATTCCAACTCCAACTTCCATGATTCTATACGAGTATTGAACCAAAGTCCACATTTAATACTAACCATACTTCTTAGTGTTCAAAGTTAAAATGTGTTGATATGCCTTAAATCCCAATCATTTGTCTTGTTGGACCCAGTTTCTTTTCAACCGTGCTTCTTCATATATGCGATATCTATTTTAAGAAAAATAAAATAACGACATCAAGTTGCAAACTTGCAACTAGTATAATAATTTCATTACAATTCAAACACAATCATGTACAGTTTGTACTATTGCACTAGTTTGTGTCGATGCACTATGATAAATTGAACATGATCTATACAAGATAATCGAGCTTCACTTGTTTCAAGCAATCTCTTCTCTTTGTATGGACCTATTTATAGAAATATGTAAGGTTTAACGTAGAAACAAAAACACCCGCATAAAAAATATATAATGCATTGGCAAAACAGGGTTATGTGTAAAGCACATAACCCAAAAGTAAAAAAAAGCCTTTGCGTTTGAGGCTTACGCTTCCGCCTCGCCTTGACCGCCTCATATGCCTCATAGTTTACCCTGAGGATCATGTCACACAATTCTGGGTGAGGCTTAGCCTCGAGGTGCTTTTTGCCAAAAAATACCTTGAGGCTTACCCCTCATCGCCTCGAGGCACACTTTTCAAAACAATGGATGCACATGTTCGAAGATGTGAGATTTGCGATGTTGAGCTGGTTAAGAGAGGACGGGGAATGCCCAAGAAGTGTTGGAATGAGACTATGTGAAAGGATCTTAGTTATTTGGATTAACCTGAGAATGTTGTGGGAAAAGGCCTTGTTGTTGTTGTGATTTCCCGTAACTTTATCTTCTACGTAACACCGATTTGAACAGTCATTTTTTAAAATTTAGTTAGCCATGCATAGGTGCTTCTCTGTTCCTAGTACATGGATCCACGATCAAACATTATAGCTCTGCTTCTTTCTTGGTGAGCATCTAAACTTTTTTTAATCAAGAAATGGCATCATCATTTGCTAAGTTTGTAGGAACTGGAGGATTTTCTTTTCTCTCTTTTGTGTAAAGCCACCTCTTCAGTTGATTAGAGATTTGCTAGTCTGTTAGTAGATTCAAGTTTCTTTCCCAGTCATGCTAAATAGTAAACCCGTGTTTTAAGTTATACTAATCCCTAGTAATTCTTATGATTTTATTTATTTAGTTGACTTCATTGCTTGCTGAAATTGGACTCAACATACAAGAAGCACATGCTTTTTCTACAAATGATGGGTACTCCCTGGATGTTTTTGTTGTTGAAGGCTGGGCAAACGAGGTAATTTCAGTGTTTCGAATTTTTTACTTGGTACCGATGTAATTTTTCTTGCTAGGTGATTTGTTGGATGATTACTTGAAAACTACCAATAAATTTGTATTTTTTGAAGGAATATACCTGAATTTCTTTTTATTTAAAAAATATTATATATCATTGATTGAGTTTTGGTTTTCAGTGAAGTGTCACATGATTTTTATAGTTGACATTGGGTCATGTTCTTTCTTATTGGATGCCTGGGATTATCATTTTTTCATCAACTTTTTAATGCCATTTTTCGATTACAGACAAAAACCAGCGAGTGTTCAACTTTCAACGGGCATCTTGAGTTTTCATCTCAGTTACTTTAGTTCAAGCAAATTTGTATATTCAATCTCCTAAATGGAGGTTAAACTTCCATGAAATAGTGTTTGCCTAATAATTTTCAGGTGATGTGAGTCTCTAGTATAGTAATTTTGCATTACTCACTTCCTCAAAAGAGATGCTTATTTGTCCATCAAGAGGGTCCTCAACAAGTTGAAGAAAAGGAATCATGTATGATACTATGACATAAAATAATATTAAATATAGCACACCATTGATTGAATAACCTAACTTCCAGTTTCAGTTTGAAGCGAATATTAAATGAAGCAAATGGTCAAAACCAGATTAAAGCTTTCATACTTTAATTATGTTTGTCTACATGGACTTTTTGTTACCATTTGGGTCCAATATCTCTAGCTACTAACGGGAAAGGTCGAAAGACCATTTGTTCTTTTTTATGTGTAGTGGTTATTTTGTGAAGGTTTCAATGAAGGATGAATTGGTCTTGTGTTTTATTTGTCGGGGTGCCATGATATAGTTGGTTATCATAAATGTAATCTGCAAGCAAAGAAAGAGGACTGCATTGGTGGACAATGTGACCCATTAGTACGTGCCGTATGGCACGATGTTGCAATTTTTTGGATTGGGAGATGGTGGGGCATTAGACATGACGTTTTGGATAGTTGGACAGCTATGGAGGCTCCGGCACTGCACTGAGTTCCTCGATGTGACTGCATGTTGGCGCTTGGCAGTTTAATACAACTGTTACCGAACTCCAGATTGCCCTCCTTATGATGAGCCATGTAAGCCAAGTTCTAGGGAAGTCCACTTAAACGACAATTGAATGAAAGATGACGAACCCGAAGTTACGTGCCGAACCCAAAGTTATCTTGATTGCTCTTCATGGTAATAGTTTTACCATTATTTTTTGCTCTTTGTACATGGTACTTTATTTAAAGTCCACCATCTTTGTGGGCATAGTCGGGAGCATTTTCTCCACTTCGATCAGAGCTTACATGCTTACTTTGCTCGATGATAGATTCAAAGAGACTTTGGAGTAGAACAATATATGTAGTCAGTAGCATTTTCTCCACTTCGATCAGAGTATACATGCTATATATGTAGTCAGTAGCATTTTCTCCACTTCGATCAGAGTATACATGCTTACTTCGCTCGATGATAGATTGAAAGAGACTTTGGAGTAGAACAATATATGATGTATTGCTTACAAAGTTGTACACGCATCTGTCTTCAGAATCTATTATTTTACATTACATTTGAGTATGCTGTAATGTTAATTGATTCCTTGTTAACAACCACTTATCATCTATTTCCCAATAAGTTGAAGCTGATGTACTATTGTGTAGGTAATTTGGTATCATCAGATAATTTAGTATTGTTGCATACATTTTCCATTAAACATATATGAAAGGCATCCATACGGTGTACAAATTCCTATTTTGCAAAGCAACTACCACTAATGGCAACATACATTTACATTTTTCGTGCATGGGAAAATTTTCTTCCTATTTAAATCACTTTTCCTAAAATTTTTAAATGTGTTAATTTTTTCGGGAGTAACAATTGACATAAAATCCATATTTTCCTTAACAAAATGATATATATTTATGATCAAAGTTATTTTTATAATGAATCAACATAAATTTAAAGAGATAAAAATTGCTTAGCATGCGTGAAAAATATAGGGATGGACACACAGAATATAAATTATTTCTATGTAAAATTTCAATCAGTAAGATAATATCTGCGCTTTACTTAACTTCAGGAATTATTTCTCTACTGTGATCAGTGGTACCTGTAAAACTTGATCTCATCTCCTGTCGTGTACACGTTAAGGACTACATACATGTTGAATACGGATTGGAACATGTATTAATACAAGTATCCGTATGAATGTGTCTGATAGATTGCATGCAACATTAGTTGTCGTTCTCTTCTTGCTTCGAAACCTGATGATGGATATGGTCGATGCTAAGTTGAGAAATCTTGCAAAGTGGGGAATTTCTTGCTAGAAAGTCTGAGTGGGAAAGGAGTGGTGAGGTGGGCCTTGCCCCCTTTTTGAAAGGACTTCCATCACTACCCAAGTGTAAGGTTGAGGCCTAGTCTTCAATACCTACTATGGTACACAACTGCTGTCTTCTTTTGTCCTATTTGACTATCCACATACCCCCATATACGCAGATCTCTTGATTAGCATGAATGACAACAATAGTTGACTATCTCATTATCTATTCTCCTTTTCTTGCTGTCCTACATTCCCAAAACAATCTCAAAGCCAAACTATTCTTTTGAGTGGCAAGTCCATGCAGGACTGCCAGAAGATGAACCCACACGTGATCTTTGCACATCACAGGCTGACATCAGCAAGTTCCTCTGCACGGAGGACAATCACAGTGGGATTACCTGGTAATGTCTACGTTTGCCTTTTCATTCCAATGCCGATTTCTCCTTTTCAGATAAGGTCCCAGTGAACTGAAGAAAAATGCAAACAATTCTACCTTTTAAACTTTCTTTCCTGTGCATAGTTCGAGCACACTACTAGTTTAGATATATAATGCATGCTTGCAATTTCCCAGTTTTGAGGTGACATTTTCAAAATATCTTTATATGATTTTGGGAGTTCTGATGTGATTGTAATGGAGTTATTTTGGATAATTTGTTTCTTCCTATCTTCAAAGTGTCAATTCTCAACAATTTGGAGCATGGTGGCCAATTGGTGTTCCTCATATGTGGAAGGGTGTGGTCATTGATTTTCTGTTCTATGATTTTGCAGCAAAAATTCCAAGACTATCTAGGCCGGCAGAGTAGTTGAATTCTTCTAACGACCTTTTGACTTATGGAAACCATGGGATGTGGTGTGGACACTTTAGGTGATGCTACTCTGGCTGGAGACTGCAGTTTGATCTGAAGTTTGAAGGTTCTTCTGATTGTCAAGATCTTTAAGCGGCAGCTACAAAAGGCCAAAGTGATGATAAAGATGTTCATGGTCATTGTTCGCTTCCATTGGTGGCACTTGTCCTTTATGCTAGGGTGAGCGAGAGGCAATTGAGAATTTTTCTTCTCTTTTGAATCTGCTTGAGAGGTTTGGAGGAGGGAGAAATCTGGCTTAGGTGATGGAAATCTGGCTTCTCTTACCCTTTCTGGAAACGGTCATCGACAATGATGCATCACGTGTTTATTTTGGGACGAATGTCGGTAACGGCTCATCGTTCAAAAAGTGAGAAAAATCTCACTTTATGCAGGGTCTTAGATAGAAACCTGTTGGTTTTCTGTATGGAGTGTTTTTATGCGGAGAGTATTGCAGCCCATGCTAAGCCCTTGGAGGAGGGAGAAATCTGGCTTAGGTGATGGAAATCTGGCGTCTCTTGCCCTTTCTGGAAAGGATCATTGACGATGATGCATCACGTGCTGTTTATTTTGGGACGAATGTCGGTAATGGCTCATCGATCAAAAAGTGAGAAAAATCTCACTTTTATGCAGGGTCTTAGCTAGAAACCTGTTGGTTTTCTGTATGGAGTGCTTTTATGCGGAGAGTATCGCAGCCCATACTGAATCCTTGGCTCTTGGTGCTGTACTTATAATATTTGAGTAATACATTTTATATACTGCCTACCAAGGACCCTCACGCATCACTTCATAAAAAATACTGACATTCTAAAGTCCGATCTAAGGCATTTCTAAGCAAGGTTAAAATCTTGGCCAGTTAGGTTGGAAACTATTGTAGTTCCAGGCCTGATATATAAGAAATCGGGCCATATGCCTATTTTATGTAAGATCAGGCCTCATCAGTGAAGGCACTTATTCCGCTATATATGTACATTTTTTATGCGGTTGACCGTTAGTAAATCTTCGTTGATTACTATGAATTTTTTGGAAGTTACAGACGATGACTCACTCTTTAGTTTCTCACATCAGCTTGTTATTTGAGATAGGTATTGGTTTAGCACTCACATTGATATATTATAACATTCTAATAGGATAGTTACCCCTTGCAATTTGAATCAATAAATATTGGCAACCATTCTTTTTCTATAAATCCTATTAGACATTTTTTCCTGTCCGAACTTTATCAGGATGCTTACTTTAATTTTCAAAAATTGCAGGAAACTGATCAGCTTAGGTTTGCTCTGCAAAACGAAATACAAAAGCTCCAGGTAACATCTCTTTCCATCGAGTTGGACACAATCATAAATTGGTAACTTGCCCAAGGTCATCTACTTCCGCAAGCACGATTATGTCATAGCCCCATAGATTGTAGTAGTCCTGCCAAATGCTTGAATATCCCACATTTGCCATGAAAGTTGGTAAAAGTCAAAGGCAGGATATGGATCAGAGACATTGTCTGGCTGTTAGATGTAATACATTATTTAATTTTTGACTAGTGTTATATTTGTATCTTCTTTCTAATGTATAAATTGTTAAGACAGAACCATAAATGTGACCTATCTCCCTTACGCTCCTTTACGCTGAACTTTCATCGGAATTTAATTCCCACAACTAAAGGCAGGATCCACTTGTGAAATGATACATGAATTTGTTGTTTGCAGAACCCACAAGATCATATGGTTTATGGGTTTTATAATACTGAATGGTTAAGAAATAGAAAGCGGAAGCGGAAATGATAAACAGAGCATAGAAATAGAGAAAGATAAACATCAAGAACACAAGGTTTAACGTGGAACCCTACTCCGTGAGGAGCGGGATGAAACCACGGGAGAAGCCCTGAAATGGGATATGTTTGTCTATTGACTTTCTCTCAATGGATACAGGAGGTCTGGGGCTCCTTATATAGCCTTCCCAGAGCCTCCAAGTCCCACCACTAGACGATGTGAAACTAAACACATGGATGGGGTAAATGGATCTTCTCTAGGATCCATTTACCCTGCTACAACTCATGACGTATACAATGAATACTCCAACATGAATGATGTAAAATACTTGTTTTTATTCAGTTTCTTTTGTGTTTTATCTCATAGATCTGTTAGTTCTGTCACCTATTCTTGTGTATTGGTCAAAAAATAGCGGATTGCACTGACTTTTCCTATCAGCTGGGCATAATTGTTTTTTTGAAGTGGATAGACAAAAATGTTAAAATTCAACATAAAATCCTCCTGTTATAAACTTTTTTCTGGTTGTCTCATTATCAGACATTGTTCCATTTATCTGTTATACTTACTGAAGGTTGAGTTGATTTTTTTCAGTCTTCACACTTCTCTGAAAAATCTTTTGCAGAAGCAAGCTTCCTTTAGACGTGATTCATTGCCCTCCATATCGGATCAAGCCCCAACTGGTAAAACTCAATTTGATCATGTTCAAATACCAACTGATGGGACTGATGTATGGGAAATTGATATTAAAAGGCTTAAATTTGAGAAGAAAGTGGCTTCTGGAACTTATGGGGATCTGTAAGTTCATTGTGTACCTGCTGGATGATTTCTTTCCTGCTATGTGATGTCTTTTTAAGTTTTTAGATTTCGTTACAGGTATAGAGGAACATACTTAAGTCAGGATGTTGCCATTAAAGTACTAAAGCCTGAACGTATGAATGCAGACATGCAGCGTGAGTTTGCTCAAGAGGTCTATATTATGAGGTATGAATCAATTAAAGTTGCTTGATGAACTATGATTGAAGTTCTTTTTAAATTCTTGAACAACAGTTGTTTGACTGTTCTACGGCTAAAACTTATGATAAAATTGGATCCTATTGGGGTCAAGGTTTGAGAAAAAATGAACGGTGGAATGAGTCAGTTTCCTTGGAATCGAAGTGAGGTATAACCTCGAAGCAATCAAGGCGTAAGCCTCATTATTCTGACAAAAACATGCAATTTAACTTTGTATTACTCTAAGAAAATTATATTATATTTTTTCTTACATCTAAAGGAATTAAGAAAGTTCTTGGTTTTTTTAAACGTAAAAATGGTGGGTTACTTTTAAATGGTGACCATCCACGAAACTCCTTTTATTACTCACAATAATATTCTACCAGTTGTGAGATGTGGGGACTCAGCAAGGGCTATATACGAAGCCCATCAACTCTTGTATCCAGTGAGAAAGTGCAATGCATAAATCGGTCCTTTGAGGCGTTTTCTCGTGGTTTCATCCCGCTCCTTAGGGAGTAGGGTTCCACGTTAAATACCGTGTTCTTTCATTTCTTTATTCATTTTGCTCTGATATGCTTCTTCGTTATATTATCTAACATGGTATTAGAGCGGGTTCGATTTTCGAGGATTTTATGTTGATTATTTATTTTTGTTTGAGATTCGATTTTGATATTATTATTCTTGAAGATCATTCATGTTCATATATTGTTTGGAATTTGAGATTTAGTTTTAGGGTTCTTCAACGTGTTTGAAGAAAAATTTCTAGATCCAGTGGCGATCAAACGTCAGGGACATTTTTCTTAGGGATGCAGTGAGCCTCATCTCCAAGCGGAGGCCGATCCTGGTTAGGCCTCCCTTTTGCGACCTACAGGCTGACCAGTGAACCCCAATCAGTTTCAGAGATAGATCCGGAAGAAGCAGGAGCTCGTCACCGTTTAAAGGAAGCCTAGGCAGGCACCAAGCTTTAAGGTTCCAAGACAGGCGGAACCCCATTGCCGCCCGTTCTCGAGGAGCCCAACTCCTCATCTTCCTAGCACGATGCTCCAGACTCATCGCGTACCCTCCAGCGACTCCTCTCCATCACGCATGAGCAATGCCACCAGCAAGCTGGGACCATCACGTCTCCCATCCCAGACGAAGTTCCAGGCGACAACATCCAAGGTGCGCGACCCCAGTAGGCGGTGCACCTCTTCAAGGCAATGCAACAACTCCATCTCTAGTGAATCCTAGCGAAGCTCGAGCCCCTTCCAGATTGCAACCTCCAAGTAGAGAAGGCGATGGCCACACTTCCTCGTCGCATCTCCACGTTAGGCAGCGAAGATCATCGCGTTGCACCTCCAACATGCTCCAGGCAGCATCTCATTCAGCATCCCTTCTCCAGGCAACGCTCCTTCATCCCGTCCTTGCAGTCCGACGACCTCCACCTCTCCTGGCGGTGCTCGACAAGAACAGAAGAACCCCATTGGGGTTGGTGGTTTTTCGAGAGAAGGGTTCCCAAGCGAGAACCCTAAATAGGATGGACCCGTCAACAAAAATAGGAAAGACCGTAAAAAATGAGTAAAAAATGATTGGAACGACTTATTAAAAAATATGTGAAGGGTATTAAAAAATAAATGAAATGGCCGAAGAAAAAATGATCCGAAAAAAGAAAGAAAAGGAAAGCCGAAAAAATGGAGTTGGCTTGCTTGATTTATGTTTTCCCCATATTTGTTGTCTTCTCCCAACTTGATCGATGTTCGTCATTCTGACAAGTATGGGAGAAAGGGGGAGTATTGTGTAGAGTTCTACGGCATCATACAACATCATCACTCTGATGATTCAGATTCCTATTAGAATTCAGATTCTCCGGGTCCAGATGCTCGTTCACATTCCCGTCCCTATGCCTGTTCAGATTTCAGACTCTACAATTATTCAGTTTTCAGACTCGACATTCAGATTCTAAGTCTTCAGTCGGATGTGTAAATATACGCCATCTTTCGTTGTGGTCCCCATTTTTTATTTTAATCAGAATTTTCATGTGTTCCATAGGGACTTCAGAGTAGAGATCACAATGCCTATGCCATGTGGGCTAGGGTTTTCATGTGGTTTCATAGGGACTCCAAAGTAGAGATCCCATTCTTTGAGTTAGTGTGGGAGAGACCCAGTTCTCCGACTAGGAGACTTTTTAGACTCTTCTCCAGCGATTGTGGACTCCGACGAGGATGTTTTCTACGGCTTTTTAGTTCGGTCCTTTCAGAGATGGAGCAGTTTTCTACATGATCCAATCTTCTACATGTGGCGGGCTAGTGTCCTCCAGGTGGAGACTCACTTTCAGTTTCAGTGGCTCTGACAGACGCAGTACATAGCACACTCAGTTTTACTCACACTCCAGCCCGTTTGGTCCTCCTTACCTGCACGACATGGGAAGCAACGTCCTCGATATCAACCGACAATTTTGTACGTTGAGTTGATATTGTTCGTAGTGTTCTGTAGCGTGAGTTTGAGTTTTGGTCACCATTTCGATGACCACCGAAACAAAATTTCGATCAAAATTCTATCAAAATTTCGGTCATTTTGGTCATTTTTTGTATTAGGGCCCTCATATTTCGGTCATTTTGGTCATTTTTTGTATTAGAGCCCTCATATTTCGGTCATTTCGGCCATTTCGGTCGAATTTCGATTTCGACAGGATACCGATATTCAACGGAAATTCGACTGAATTTCGCTGAAATTTGAGGCCATGGTTTGAGATTTCTTTCTGTTTGTCCAGTTGAGCATTGCGTGCTCCAGTTTGAGGGGGAATGTTTGAATATATGTGTTATGCGTCACTTATGGTATAGATGGGTAAATAGATTACTCCATGATCCATTTACCACATTCGTTGTTTAGTCCCACATCTACCAGTTGTGAGATGTGGAGACTAAGGGTCCGTTTGGTTGCAGGGTTGGACAGGGTTGGGTTGGGCAGGGGTACCCCTGTGAATAGTAAACTGTGAGGAGGAGAACCCTGTTTGGTTGCAGGGCCAACCCGGGTTGGGCCAAGCCAACCCTGCCCAACCCTGCAACCAAACGAGCCCTAAGTGAGGGCTATATAAGTAGCCTCTCACCCCATGTATCCAATGAGAAAGTGCAATGCATAAATCAACCCTTTGAGGCCTTCTCTTCTGGTTTCATCCTACTCCTTAGGGAGTAGGGTTCCATGTTAAATCCCATGTTCTTTCATTTCTTTATTCATTTTGCTCTGATATGCTTCCGTATTATATTTTCTAACATGGTGAATTTAAGTTTCTTTCCTCGTGCATCTTTGCATTGTAGCAATTAAGTTAGATAACTTATTATTCTCTAGGTTCATCTTTGAAATCATGGGTTCACCCAAAGTATGACCCTGCAGTTGAGTGTGCCTGTTTTCATTTGGAATTATTATTATAAGCTAAACCAAGGTAACTCTCGAGTTTTTTCTGGTATGTTATTTGTTAGGTTCTCTCCTCGGTCATTTTCTTGACCTTTTACTACCATTTCCTTTTGTGATATTGGCATATTGCTATGGAGCAAGATGCATTTATCTCCTTATTTATTTATTTTCATTAGCTTGCAACATATATTCACATTCTTCCGATCAACATTAGCAATAAGCAAATATCTTTATTCCACATAGGATCCACTGAAATTATGCTTGGAATCTGCATGACCTATTCTATATGGATCTAGAGTAGTTTTTTGTTTGCATCCTATTTATTTCCTTTAACTTTTTTTACAAGCACTGCTCGTGTCTTTCTGTAGGAAAGTTAGGCACAAGAACGTTGTGCAATTTATTGGGGCATGTACCAGGCCCCCGAGCTTGTGCATTGTCACTGGTATGTTGTTTCCTTGGAGGACAATTGGAGTTATCGTGTAAAAACATTATATTTATTGGGCTGACTTGGTTATTTTTCTTGCAGAGTTTATGTCTGGTGGAAGTGTATATGACTATCTTCACAAGCATAAAGGGGTTTTCAAGATCCCTGCTCTTCTCAGAGTTGCTATCGATGTTTCCAAAGGAATGAATTACCTTCACCAAAATAATATAATTCACAGGGACCTGAAGGCTGCCAATCTTTTGATGGATGAAAATGAGGTATGGATTTATGATTGCTGCTTCAGCAGTAGCGTAAAGCTTGCTTGCAAGAAATTTTTAACTACCAAATAGTAGTTGAAGAGGCTGTTTGAAGTTAAAAAGGGATGGTGTCTAAAAATCTTGCACATCTTCCTAGTGAGCCTTAAAATGATGGCTGGTGCTCGAGGATCCAAATCCAGTAGGAATAGGTAGCTTAATGCATGGTCTTTCTTAAATAATGCTTTCTTTCTTGCGTAAATTATAGAGTAGCGTACTCCCCTTAAGTTGCATTCCAGGTGTTCCATTCTTTCTTAGAGAAAACGGCCTTTTGCTTTGGAGTCGAAACTGGCTTCTGCTACTGCTTGATTTAGTGAGACTTTCTATATGTATGTATGTGTTTCAATGTAAGATACAAATCTAAATAAGTGAACGTTGGGACTTGAACTTTACCTTCTGCAAAGGAATCCATATGTTAGCACTTGTGGGAGACTCAAACCTGGTTTTTCTTGCGGTTGAGCTATGCATTATCTTTCATTGTTGGTAGTGTTGGATAAATTTGGTCATATTAGTCATTATTTAAATAGTTTCTCCAAAACTACCAATGTGTTGTGCAATTAGGGATGAAAACAATTGGATACATCATACAGATAAATAGTTTCTTACCCATTTTAGACTACCTATATGCACTGTTGTAAAAGCCGGTCGACTAGGCTGACTAGTTGAGTGGGGGGGGGGCAGGCCTATTCAGCCATTAGTCGGTCAACCCGACTAATCGGACTGACTACTTGGTCGACTGGCTTTTCGATAGAGCTTTTTATTTTTTTTTTGCTTCTTTTTTGAAACAAACTTATTCTAATGTGCTTAATGGTATATTTAAAGTCAATTACTTCTTTTGTTTCATTATGATAGTATAGAAAGTGTACAAAACTATGTAAATATATAAGAATATATGTATAAAAATGATTTATATATTTAAAATAATTTTTAAAAAGTCAAAATCGACTAATGGCTGATTAAATCCGATTAGTCGCCTGACTGCCGATTAATCCTTAGGCAGTGACCTCGCCGATCGAGTATCGACTAGATTTCTGCAATCTTGACTATACGAATGTGGATAATTTCTGCAATCTTTGTTGTACGAATGTGGATACATATATTGATGAATATGAAAAATGTATCATCGAATTCTTAAAACTGAATACGAATATAAATCGGATACAAATAATACCTGAATACATAATATATTAATTGAACTATATTTGTTTAGGATGGTTTACACAAAAAAATATAGTAAGTGTATTCATTTCATAATAATTACATCAATAACAGTGAATAATGCCAAAATTTGTTGCACAATTATAAATAAATATACCACTAATTATATATTAAAATGGGTATAAGAATATTATTGAATGTCAAAGTGGTATCCATATCATTGTCTATTTTAAATCGAATACGAATGAGAGTATCAAAATCGATATAAAAACGAATATGATAACATACCGGATACAAATATATCGTTATTCATTTTTCGTCCATGTGGCAATGCCTATCTACTTGGAGAAAACCTAATCTTTTTGATACCATTTAAGTTCACTAATTCTTTTATTCTATTTACAATTTTAATGCAGTATGTCCATTCTACCAATTTAGCAGCAACTCTTCTATAAATAGGATAAGCTTCAAGGATTACTAGTTGTTGAAACGAGAATTCAAGTCGGTCCACTAATCAAACACAGTTAGCGATCGCTGAGGTGACCGATTAGAACCTCGATTCAAACAACAATTAATCCACATTATAGATCAAGCAATGCAGAAATAAAAATGTGGAGTTAAAATTTATTGTAACTCTATAAAGATGTGTATAGGTGAAGTATGTAGAGGTCGAACGCATGGAGCAAGGGGAATAGATCACACAAATTGGCAAAAGACAATTAATGTTTTTTGCGTTTTTAAAGAAATTTTTAATATTTAATTATTTGGATGTTTAATTTGTCTTTTTGTTTTGTTTTAATTTATAATTTTTATATTTTTATATTTTCTAATTTTATTTTTAACAAATAGATTTAATATATATGTAACTAATGTATAATATAATGGATTTATAACATATAAATATGTATACAATAAATAAAAAATAAAAATACTCTAATACAATCTTTTTTATTTTTAAGGATATTAACAATGTTTTTGATCTTTTTTTAATTATAACAATAGTAATATTAATATAAGTATATATATAATATGCTAGTATATATAGTATAAATACTCAAAATAGAGAAAATAAAGTTTTTTTTATATTTTGATATGTTTTTGTGTTTTTTTTTATTTTTGCTATTTTTTATATTTTGATATGTTTTTGTGTTTTTTATTTTAATCAGTTAAACAATAAGTAATAGTAGATACCTGAATTGTTTTGGAATTTAAAAATAGATAAAGGTCTCAAAAAGCTTCAAAGCTAAATTTAATGCATAATATATTCCATAAATAAAATACAGAAATAGAGAAATCATTTTTTTGGATTTTTAATGATTTTTTATAAATTTTTAGGGTTAGAGAGTGATGGCATTTTTTGAGTGTTCTTTTATATTTTTAGTGATTTTTGGTTTATATGTGCAAAATATAGTAATAAATAACTCCTAAATTTTTAGATTTTCAAAATATTTTTTTATTTTTTTGTATTTTTTAATACAAACAGGAAATAAATGCAATGTTTTCATTTTTTAAATATAGGAGAATATTTTAAATGGCCTAGCGAAAAATATATGTGATTTAATAATACATCAGTCACTTAAAATAAATTTCCTACACATTTTAGAAGGAAAAAATAAAGAAAATAAAAATACAAGCACATGTAGGGATTGAAATGTAATTATAATTAAATAAAAATGCAATCCAGAAAAATTCCAAAATCCAATGGCCTTTGCATAATTTTCCCCAAATATTTAATTCATACAATGCTGGCAGGGGTATAAATGCAATTTACAGAAAGCGACAAGGCATACTTGCAATTTATCCCAAAAGTTTTGAACTGGAATACAAAATCTATGGAACAATAAACCTCAAGGATGTCCTTGCAAAAAGTTCACCTCCTCGCGTTTATTGGCATGCGAGGTGACGTGGCGAGGGGCCTAAGTGTAATTAAAGAGAGGATGTGGGTCCTGTATTCAAAAGATTTTGCACTATAGATAATATTTTATGGACTGAAAATAAAATATAAAAGAGAGGGGATGTAGCAAAATTACCCTCTATAGGCGCGGACGGACGACGTATATGCTCACACTTGCTACTCGTCGTACGCATGAGAAGAATGATAGTTCGCTCTAATGGTTGTGATTAAATCCCAACGCTCGATCTGACGACTTGGGTCACTCATATCCAAGGGTAGCTGCTTCTAGCGCCTCGTTCTTGATCCGATGGCGAGGATGATGCCTGGAAGAACATGCGAGGAACTCGCCTCTTGTGAGAATCGATATGTTCTCTAAGGCATCTCCGGCCACCTGGGACACTCCCAAGTAACCCAAACTGTCGCTGATGGTGATCCACATCAGCTGGAAGCTTTAGAAAGCTCCGAGGATCACCGGAGGAGTTCTCTGAGATCGAAGAAGTCTTGGAGCTCCAGGTACCTTCTACTTAACCAAAATCATTCCCACAGGGGTCTCGAACCTCTAGAGCTTGCAGAAAAAGCTAAAGCACACTTGCGAGGGGGTTCTGGTTGTGTTATTAGGTGGAAATGGGTGAAAGTGGAGTCGAGCGGAGCTCTCCGGTGAGGTGGCGGAGGAGGAAAGCGGGTACCTCAATCTGAGCAAGATTGAGGGGTCTGGAGGTGCCCGGGATGTTGTAGAATCGAAGGGGAAGAAAATGAGGTGAATAATGGGTCGGAGAACTAGGAGGATACGAGGAAACAGTGGCCAGATCAAAGCTCCGGCAAACTACATTCTACGAATTATACGAAATAACATGCGATTTTAAGCAAAAATAAATCATAATCTATACTAAGACTACAACTAGGAACGAAAAGAGGGTGAAATCTAGGGTTCTACCTGACTGGGGGAGGAAGCCAATCGGATTTCCAACATAGGAGGTCGGCGTGGCTCGGATCACCACATGTAGATCCTTCCTCCACGCCAGATGACTCGGTCGGCTTCCTGTTGTCGCCAAGGAACTTGAGCACGAAGAAATCGAAGGATTTCGAGGCTAAAGGGGGATCAAATTCAAATGGAGGCCAGGGACTTATTTTTATACATGGGGTTCTTGACTTGGGAAGAACACTTGATTCAACGACCTGTCGATCGAGGAGTGAGTCCGGCGTGAAAGTTCCAGTATCAATGATCAAAAGTCAAGAAGGAATCAAGAGAATTAGTGAAAGGTTTGGAGTGGAAAAAAACGAGAAAAGTGGGTGGTTGACGAGGTCTGACAGCTAGGGCCTGTTTGGTTGCTGGGTTGGACTGGGTTGGGTTGGGTTGGGGTATCCCTGTGAATAGTAAATTGTACCCCTGTGAATAGTAAACTGTGAGGAGGATTGAGAGGGTTGGAATGGGTTTGGAAGGAGGGGTACACCGGTGTACCCCAACCCAACCTAGTCCAACCCAGCAACCAAACATGCCCCTAGGGTTGCAGGTGGGTTAGTTGACCGAAGGTCAACTGAAGACTGGACCTTATTGGTCCACGCCACCCACTACAGGACAAATCAGAATTTGAATTCAAAAATAAATTGAAATAAGATAGTGAATGATTTATTTGTTTTTTGGTTAAAACATAAAAAATTTATTATTTTATATAGTATTTTAATCTGATTTTTATTTATTTTTTGATGTTATTTGTTAATGTTACTTTTTGGAGGTACATTTATAGATATATTTACCTATATATCAAGTATTTTATTTTTATTCTCTATTTTAGATTATATTATTTTATATACATACTTTATATATTTATAACTTAATTAAATGCACAAATATATTTTTATTGTATTTTTCCGAAGTAATATGTACATTTAGATAACTATGTGTATTTATTATATAGATATACATATATATAATTCATCTTTGTATTTTAATTCACTTATTTATTTCAATGTATTTTTAATGATTTTGCTTTATTCTAATTATGTACATATATTATAAATAATGTTTACAAATTTATAAAAATATTAACATATGAAATATATAAAGAATAAATAAAATGATTGTTTTATTCAGGTAAATTGCACAATAGGGGCTCAAAATCTATATTTTGTATCTTAACTTCAAATTTAATGAAATCACCTTCATTAAATAGATAATTAAATTTTCTATCCCTTTAAATGTGAGTTTGGTTAATTTTGATACAATATGGAGATACAGTTCTGTGAAGTTTTGATTTTGGCTTTTTATTCTGAGTATCTTGAGTACATTGTGCATTATTTTTATGTGAAATAAATTTTGTATTTTTTTATGTATTTTTGTTTACAATTTTCATGTACAAAGTTTATTTATTTGAGGTATAAATAATAAAGAATAAAATAGGTTCCAAATTGAATTATTGAGGACTTAAAAATTATGGTTTTTATTGTGTTTTTGGCACTTATCTCCCCTACTTTCCTTGTCGACCCAGTCATCATGATGCCTAGGTCTCGGGGTTTAGCATCAACCCTATGCTATTTTATTTCTTTTTCTTTTGTTTTCTTTTCTTTATTCTTTTATTTTGTCTTTAAATAAGATCTTTTATATAATATTTACACTATAAATAATAGAGGTTATTTTGTACAAAATAATTACATGCATTTAGTAGGGTTTAATGGTCAAAATGAAAGAATAAAGGTGATGAAACAAAGATTCATCACTAGCTTAAGTATGATTATGTTCAGCCTTTCTTTTGAACAATTCTTATAATAGAGGTTATTTTGTACAAAATAATTACATGCATTTAGTAGGGTTTGATGGCCAAAATGAAAGAATAAAGGTGATGAAACAAAGATTCTTTAATTATGATGATGTTCAGCCTTTCTTTTGAACAATTCTTTGGCCAATTTCTCACAAGATTATGTTCAGCCTTTTTTTTAACATTTCTTTGGCCGACTTCTCGCACCATTGAAATGGGATGCGCTAAGCACCTCCAAGATGATCCCTCATCGTATCTTTAATTTATGTTACACCCGTTTTTCCTTAGAGATTTCCTTTAGAAATTTGATCCCTTTGCACTTTGCTACACATCCACCTTGCATCTTCTTTCTCTATAAACAGTCTCCTTACTGTCTAACTTAATAACCCAACATTTATCCCATAGGACATGTTAGTGTTACTGCTGTTCATATTTATGTAATTGCAAACAGCAGTAACACTAGCCGGACTACCTTCTTTGCTCTTTCACATTCATCATGTAAGAACCATTTCAAACTTTTCTGCAGACTGAGAAGTTAGCAGTAGTGTCCTTTGGCAACTTCTCATTGGAATTCGAGTTATAACATGTCTGTGTGGGAACTCCCAAATGTAATTTATACTCAATATGGTGGATGGTTTGTGTGACAAGTTCTATTTATAGACACATGGTAAAAGGTTTGGCAAGTTGAGTTCCCATCTGGTTGTTGGCTCTGTAATAGATCCTTCCTATATTGAGATTTTGGATATACTAATGTAAGGCATGCCTCCTTTTAAGAACTTTTAAACAGTAATTCCATTTGATCTGGCTGACAGTGTAGCTAGATCAATTTCTTTGAACCATGATCATAAGATATTAGTTGGGTAATCATCAGCTCTTCTCTATGTTGCATGAAGATGACTTGGGCAGCTTAACTAAGCTGTTCTTCCTGAGTAATTTTTTGAACGTTGCTAGATGGACTGGGTGTCCCAGTTTGAGATTTCTACTTGGTTGGCACCTGTTCTGGCCAATGGGCTGGGGCCCCACCCAGCGCGCTCATGGGCCGAGCTTGGGCCAAGAAATTTTATAAATACGGCGGCCGGCCCGCTTTTTGGCTCTTTTGTAAAATGGATGAGCCCTGGACACGTGCCACAAGGCTCGACCCAGCCCACAAAAAAATCAAATGCTAAAAAAATAGATTATACATATATTTAGTGTGTCTACCACACAAAAGACCATGGTTCAAATCCCACTCTTGCAGGGGTTGCGTTAGGTAGTCGACAATCAGCCTAAAAAATAGTCGCATCTTTCAACATGTATTTGTGCAAAAATCCATGTAGCCGACCCTACTTATAGTAGGAGAAGGCTTAGTACATTTTATTTTATACATATATTTAGTGTCATATACTTCGTCAAAGTTATCTACCATTTATTTTTTTTGATGTTTTTATTATGATATTCTTTTGAGATTTGTATTGTGCTATGACCACATAAGTTGGAGTATAAGACTCACGTACCCCTATGACTGTCTTAACATGATTAGCATGGGAAGAAAATAAATCGAATTCTCTGTTTACTTATAGGAAAAGGAACAGTTTTTCTTGGTTATTCTCTTCCGATGCTTTTGGGAGGGTATATTACTGAGAGGGTATTTTTAAATTTAGTAAGGTTGATTGCAATCCTATATATTTGACTCTGAGTTTGATGAGAATTACCTTTAAACCAAGCTTTGTTGCTTAGTTTGGATTAGTTAGCATGTTCAACACAAACCAATATAGCAAACATCCCCATTCATTTCGAAAGTTGTTCAACTAGAATCAGACAATTTCTCTGCTATTTCATTAACTTTGTGATTGCCATGAATATTATGGGAAATTATGTTAAAATCGGAGTGGTGATGATGGGCACATTTCCTTGGTTTATTCTTCACTGACTAGACATTGCAACACATCAGTTACAGCGATGTCCAATCAATTCATGTGATTGAAATAAGAAATGGATTCTTAATCAAATGGTTAAGTATCAATCTTGATTTCAGATTAGAGTAGGCCCACGGGCCCTGGAAAAAGGGGTTTAGGACTACGGCCCGCTCAGCCTGGCCCGGTCTGCAGTTTGGCCAGCCTTTTACCAAATAAAGTATCTATTTTGCTTCAATACTGAAGGTGCCACTGGCTGCTAGTTTTTTGTATTCGGAGTTGTCAAATGCTTCGGCCTCCATCCTGTAAATTTATTGGATTTCTGCTTATCCTGTAAATTTATTAGATTTCTGCTTGTATCTTTGCAATCCCAAAGCTGTCTTTGACTTCACAGTTTGGGGTGGACAAACCAGAGTGTTTCCCCCTTTTTTATTTTAAAAAAATTTGACTTCACAGTTGCTAGCTAAATATGAGTTTTTACACATGTTGCAGCCTGAACACCTTAACAACCTTCATGATTGTAATCTAAATTGATACAACTTTCAGAGTTTCTTTCTGTATGAAGAGCCTTGTGCCTTGAAAGTTCTGCTGATTTGGTAATGCACTTACTTTGTTTTCAAGGTTTTCGAAGTATCAATTTCTGGAAAATCAAAACATGATGTTCCATTTGACTACCATTATATGTTATTCTGGGTTTTAAGAGATACGAGCTCATATTCCATTTTTAGATACCAAACATCAATAACTAATGCGGTTAATCAAAACTGTCCCATGTATTATTGATGGACATCGACTTACAATAGTCGCATTATTTGGCTTTTAAAAAATCTTCTCCATGCATGCTTCTTAATCATTGCCTTCTCTTAGGGTCCTTTATTTGGCATATGCCATGACTTTCACTTTTGCTTCACATCCTTCATTGAATTGGTTCAATTGGATTTGTTTAAATAATTTAGCTGCCATAATGCCATGTCATACGAGTTAACGGAAATATCTGCTTGTTATGTAGGTAGTCAAGGTCGCTGACTTTGGTGTCGCCAGAGTTAAATGCCAGTCTGGAGTCATGACTGCCGAAACAGGAACATATCGTTGGATGGCTCCCGAGGTATGCTTGCTTATCATCTGTATGTTTTGACCATACAGTTTGCTTCCACTCTTCTTTCTTCAAAATCCATACACGACTCCGATATATATCCTGTGTGAGATGCATCTCGAAATAGCAAGTTTCAACATATAACGATATTTAAGACCTGGCGATGGTCAAAGTATCCTCTTGTATTTCTCAGCTTGCCCTAAAGTTTCGTAATTGAACCTAATTATAAAGTGTCTCACTTTATCGCTGGATGTTCTGAACCAGTTTTGTTCTATTGAAGGTCATAGAACACAAGCCCTATGATCACAAAGCTGATGTTTTTAGCTTTGGGATTGTGTTGTGGGAGCTACTAACCGGAAAGGTGAACTATTCTTCCCCATTGTCAAGCTGTCTCATTTATATTTGACACTACTTTTTTCTTGTATGATTTTCTGACGTCCTTTATTTTTCAGATTCCGCATGAGTACTTGACGCCACTGCAGGCTGCTGTTGGTGTTGTTCAGAAGGTATCCCAGCTACTTTCAGTTATTAATGATGGCAACTCTGCTAGAAACACTGTTCCTCTTTGTAATTGATGCATCATGAAAGTAATAATTAAGGCGATATTTAGGTCTGTCGTCCTTTATTCGTCCAATTTTAATTTTATTTAAATAATTTAAAATCACAGGAAGTGGAGTGTTCCTACCACTAAAAAAGTCAGGGTCCGAATCCCTCCTTGAGGGGGGGGGGGGAGGTAGCCGACAACCAACGTAAAAAATAGTTGGATCTTTAAACATGAATTTGAGCAAGAATCCATGTAGCCGACCATACTTAAAGTGGTAGAATGCTTCACCATTTTATAAATTAAAATCATGGCATACCCAAATTGGATATAAGGGGAAGAATGAGAAGACACATTGGAACTCATGATTTCTTGAGGTCGCTTGGTTAGATGCACGGAAGAGAGGAAGAAGATGGAGAAACTCCAAGTTTATATAGCTCCAATCTATCCCTTAACAATGCTTACTAGCTCCTTTATATGGAGGGGTGGAATAACAAAATTATATTAAAAAGTGAAATAAAGAAGTAGCCCTAATAAGCCCTAAATTAACCCCTAAAATGACTTAACTCAAATAGCAAAGCTATTTCGGAGATCACATGCAATCTTTATTTAAACAAAAATTAAATTTGAAAAGGAATCCAATTGTATCTTGGATTGTCAAACGTAATAATATGATCTTGAGACTTAGTTTGTAGGTTTCAACATCTAAATAACTTGGAAGCTTTTGTGTTTGTGAATTGAACAATCCAACCAACATTAATAATCCAAATCTCTATGAAAAAAAGAATGAATTGTTGTGTTTATTCCATAGGACTAGGGTCTCTTATATAGAGAGAAAACCTTAGAGAGCCTAAGATGAAAAATACATAAAATACCCCTAAGGGTTTAAATATAATAACTCTAAGGGCCCGTTTGGTAGAGGAATAAGGTGAAATAAGATTGGTGGAATAAGCTGGAATGGGGCATTGTTTCTGTTCTGCTAGAGGATAGGAATAAGGTGGAATAAGCTGTATTATGGTAGAATAAGTGCTATTCTCCATTCAATAGAGGAATAATGTTTGAAAGTTAGTTAACATTGTTACATTGTTGGTTGTATGTATTTTGTTTATGTTTAAGTTAAATTGCACGATTTTGTAACATCATCCAATACACGTTAAAATGTCGATCAATGGATGATGGAGGAGGATCATGAAATGAGTTCAACACCTTAGACACCACTGGTTCCAAGTTTTTCAACACCATCTGCAAAGAAATTGACACTTTTCTTGTCAAGGTGGATACCAGTGATATTACTAAAATAGTGTATCAATATTTGCAAGCACCAATAGAAGATCGGGGGAGAATCACCAAAGTCACCAAATTTTAAGTATGATAATGAATTTGGCTTCATATATTCAAAAGAAATTGATAATTTATGATTAAAAATACGCGACATAATCACAATTGACAATATCCTTGTTTGGTTTGCTCATGAAGATAAAATTTTCAATCGACGATAAAAGTGCTACATCCTTATCACCTGCAACTCAACCCTCCGTGCAACTACATTGGACAATTACAACCCTCTTGCAATAAAAACTATAAGATGTGAATGGATCTTCCTTCATTACTAGAAGGTAATTATAGTTCTTACCCGTTCTTATTAGCTAACTCTTATACCCATTTCTCCTACTCGAACGAGCCATCTCCATACCCAACGTGAGAAATATACCCTTTTCATCTCCTCCCCAAACCCTAGAAGCCATCGGCAAGCTTTTGTAATCACGATCTCCTTTTCCTCTCCTCTCCAAACTCTAGAAGCCACAGGTAAGCATCTGAGATCGTGATGGTCTTCGGGTCTGGCATCGGCACGCGGTGCGTGGTGGTTGATGCGCACAACCACATGCTTGGGCCCCTCACGTCCATTCTCGACAAGGAGGCCTTCAACGACAAGGATGGCCATATCGGTACCATGTCGATACGATATATCGTCGATATATCGATGCCATATCGTCGATATCTTACCGAGATTGTGAATAAAATAAGCCTTGGAAGGCCAAATATCGACCGTATCGCCGATATATCGGTTACCTGTTGATGCCGATATATCAGTATATGGCCTTCCATGCTCAATGGGTAGAGGGTGGTGGTCGTCCGCGTCGAGGAGGTCCACCTCTCTGGTAGTCTCCTCCGCTAGAAGATGAAGTACCACCGGTTCCTCCACAAGCCCATGAACAACAAGCCCTCTCACAATCCCTTCCTGTCTCACCAATCGGGCAATGACCACAACGACAACGACGTGAGGGACAGATTCACGGGAGAAGGGAGCATGAGGAAGAAAATGGGGTGGAATAGAAACAATAACCTGGAGGATGTGCATAAAAGTCGAAGTGAAATTGCCGTACATTTGCTTCTCTCCTTATTCCACCCAATTATATGCCCTTATCCTCATTCCGAACATGCCTAACACCCCCCTCAAGTTAGAGCATATCTATCGATCATGGCCAGCTTGGAATTTAAATACATGACACTTTTTTGGAAGGGCCTTCGTGAAGATGACTTTAAGTCGAAGTTCAGCGGATATGTTTGGAATTTTGATCCATCCTCCTTGTACTGCATCACGACTGAAATGACAATTACTTCAATGTATTTTGTTCGCTTATGGAAAATTGGATTGGTGACGATGTTCGTTGCAGACTTGTTGTCACAGTATGCATGTATACGAATGTCGACTGCCATTCTAAGTTCTTTTAGAAAAGAAATAAGCCATGTGATCTCACAGGTGACTTGAGACATTGCCTTGTATTATTCTTCCTCACTTAATATGGAGACCATTGTCCGCTTCTTGCTTCGCCAAGTGATCAGGTTGTTCCCAACAAATATGGCGTAGCCTGTAGTGGATCGATGATCCTCATGAGAGCTAGCATAATCAGAATATGTATAGACAGAAATATTAGTATGCCCATTCACCCCATAGAAGTGTCCACCTCTAGGAGATTCCTTTAAATATCGAAGGATCGAAAGAACATCCCGCAAGTGACTGTAAAGGGGCTTCTCCATATGTTGGTTGGCTTTGTTCACAACATATGATATATTTGACCTAGTAACAGTTAGCTAGAACAATTTTCTCACTAAGATTCTATATCGTTTCGTATCCTCAAATGATGGATCGGTAGATATGGAATGTTTTCTCAGTTCTGCAAGGATCGAGGTTTAGAAATGTAGTATGCAGTATTCGTTCAGTCATGCGGTCTAAAGCGAGTAATCAGATACACAGAGGAGTATACAGAGGTGTATGCAGTTTATGCGGTTTATAATATTTGAATTTAACATAATAAAAAAATATAATAATACGTGATTATATAAAAATGGATGATTTAACAAAATCAAAAATCAAAAATTTCAAATAAGATAATATAATTAATAATATATATAAAAATGATATTATAAATTGATTATTTTTTAGTGTATATTTCGAACTTGATGCATATATATACACATACAAATTTGGATTCAATTGGGAACACACGAATTCTAGAAGAAAACCTTTAATGCATATATACATCCTATAGATAACAAAATCTAGAGAATACTCATAGCTATACAAATTATACACCAAAAATTATACATACATACATACATATATATATATATATGGATCTCCAATGAACAAAACTTGTTGACATAAAATATAGGGGAAAATTGTATTTGCATATAAAATTTATTAGAAGCACAAAAATTTAAGTGTCAGAATGTTAGCCAATTATTTTATATTTTATTTGAAGAAATAGAATGAATTTCATTAGATAGAAAATTCAAAAGGCCATTAATAAGTATTATGAACAATGGAAATATATGGATGAGAAAAATACCTTAGATTATATTCAGAAATGCGACATATACGAGAATAATGAAAAGATGCATAAATGTAAATGATGATATATGAGTTGCTCGAAAAAAAATTGAGTTAATGTATCATCAACATGTTATGAATTAAACAAAAAAGACACATAAATCCTATATGCAAGTCTCTTGTTCAGATACGCGGTCGCATGTGTCGCATAATCGGACTGCGTATGTATTTTAACCGCATATTGCCGCATATGGCATATGCGCTTCAATCAAGTGAACGAATACGCATTTGCGGACGTATATGCGGTCGCATGGACTGCATTTCCGAACTCTGGCAGTGATGCCAAATGGCTTGCATCCAACATCCAAGTAGTCCTTCCTCATTCAGAATATCAAGGCAATATTTCCTCTGTGAAAGATGGAACCCCACTATAGTGCGTATCACCTCAATGCCAAGAAAATAACGAAGTTGGCCAAGATTTTTCGTGAGAAAGACCTGGAGGAAGGTCTTGGTCTCTAGAATAACAGTTTTATCGTCTCTTGTGGCAACCATATCATCAACACAGACAACAAACAGTGCCATTAGACCATCGTTTGACAAAGACGGAGTAATCAAATGTCGTCCTATGAAAGTCAAGTGTGCTGATCTCAGTAGTGAGCCTATCAAACCATACCCTGGGGCTCTGCTTCAGGCCATAAGATGACCTTGTGTAGTCGGCATACACAGCCCCCCTCGACTACATAACCCGACGGTTGCATCATGCAAACCTCCTCTAGATCACAATAAAGAAAGGTGTTCTTCACATCAAGTTGGTAAATGGGCCATTCCTTGTTGGCCACAACAAAGAAAATGGTGTGTATCGATCACATTATGGTAACGGTTGAGGTCTCAAAATAATCAACCCCAAAGGTTTGTGTGAACCCTTAGCAACTAGGTTAGCTTTCAACCTGTCAATATCAGACGATTGTTTGGCCGCGAAGACCCATCCACAAGCCACGAGACGAACTCCTGAAGGGCACGACACGGGATCCTATGTGCCTTGTAAGATAAAGGCATCCATCTCATCCTTGACATGTCGTCAACCATGATTCTGTATTGCACTAAGATGATCTCTGGGGATGGAAATAACATTCAGAGCATCTGCAAATCTCTTGTCACGGCTAGATAAGCCACCGGTAGAAGTAAAATGTGACATGGGGTTATAAGTACATTGCCCTTTTGTTTGCGAAGAACCATCGGAAACTCCTCAGGTACATCCAGGGTAGCAATGGTGGGAGCACTCGAAGTGGTCATATCACCCTGCATAAAAGGGACATGAAAAGGTACAACCACTGGTGTAGAAGGTATAGAGGTACGCTGGCAAGTATAAACAATTGGTGGAGGAGGAAGGTCCAGAGGAATGCCACTCACAACTTGTGTGAGAAACTCAAAGAAGGTGACATCAGCAAACACATAGTATTGGCGCCCAACATGATCATAATAGCGATAGCCTTTATGGGTGAGTATCCAAGAATGACAAGTATCCAAGAATGACACATTTGATAGTTTGAGGTGGTAATTTTGTCAACTACATGGAAGTTAGGAATAAAGACAATACAACCAAAGATTTGCATAGGTATAGGGAAGGGAGGTTCAGTAGAGTATAGTAATGATAATGGAGTTCCCCCTCTTAGAACGTATAAAGGAACACGATTGATGAGATAGACCGCAGTAAGGATGACATCTCCCCTATAGTGTTTGGGAACACTCATGTGGTTAAGGAGAGATCTGGCAACATTTAGCAAGTGTCGGAGTTTCCTTTCTACTATCCCATTCTGTTGTGAGGTATATGTACAGGAGGTTTGGTGAACAATCCCCTGAGATGTGAAGAAAGATGTCAAGTCATGTTGGGTTAACTTAAGAGCATTGTCAGTTTGAATGATCTTATAACAGGTAGAAAAGAAGTTTTTAACATATTAAAAGAAATTTCTAACAATCTTATTAATCTCTGAACGCTCCTTTATTAGATACACCCAATAAAATAGACTATAATCATCAACGAAGAGTATAAAATAACGTTGATCCCTTAATGTTCGGACCGGACAATGTCTCCAAATATCATAGCAATCAAGATGAAAAGAACTAGTACTACAGGTCTCGATACGAATAGGAAACGAAGCTTGATGATGTTTTCCAAGCTCACACGTCTCGTACTGAAAGGGCTTAAAAGTAGAGAGTTCGGGAAACATTATGGAGATGGCCTTGGCATAGGAATGCCCAAGATGCAGATGCCATAGAAGCGGGTCTTCGGAGATGGACACAACACCGATATACTTAGAGGCTGAGGGTATATCAAGATACTATAGGTCGTTCTTCTCATGACCTCCCACCAAAAATCTGCCTCATCCGGATGTCCTAAAAATAGCAGCAAAACTCATTAAATATCACGCGATAATTAAGCTCAACACAGAGCTTATGAACAGATAGTAACCTAATAGGGAAATCGGGAGCACAATGGACATCATACTGCCAGAGTTTGAAAGAGAACTCCATTGTTCCGACATTAGTAACTGATGATTGAGTCCCATTAGCAACTCGAACTGACTTCACGGAGGAAGATGGTGCATATGAGGTTTGCAGACTACCTTCTCCGATCAAATGAATAGAGGCACCGGAATCAATATTCAAGTCAGAGCAAAATTGATGGCATAGTTAGCTAATATACCTGAAGGAGTAGCCATATTGACAGTAGTAGTGTTACTGGAGGTAGTAGGCTCGAGAATCTGAAAAATCTGCATCGGACACGAGAGTAATATGCATCATTAAGATGGATTGACGTGCCATTGGAGGTTGTTACAAGCGATGCCTCTTCCACATCACAAGCATCCTTGTAGGCATTATTGGCATGATAAGGAGGAACATCAAACTTCTGCTAGCAACTTTCAGACAGGTGGTTCCACCGACCACAATAAGTGCATGGGGCAGTAGAGTCTCGTCTACAGTCTCGATCAAACTCGTGTCCTCGTCCACGACCTCAACCTGAGTCACATTCGTGTCCTCCTCGAAAGTCATATTTGCTTCCTCTCCCAGATGAAGCTATATGTGCAGAGTTCTCTGTTGAAAGTAAGGTGGGAGTTCCTGTAGTAGATCTCTCCAATTCTTCAAGTCGGCCAAATATGACCTTCATCGTTAGTAGTGTGTCAGATATAAGAAATTGCTCCTTCGCTGATTGGTACCTAGAATGCAGGTCATCAAGAAAACGATATACTTGCCTGTCAGAACGCTCTTGTACTTGTTTGTTACAAAATGAGGGTTGAAATATCGCAAGCTCCTTATACAGACTGGAGAGATGCATGTAGTGCTCAATGAGGGTGGAATCACCCTAAGATGTTGAACAAATTTGTCTGTAAATGTCTGCAAGGCATGACTTTGTCTTCTTATGGGAGTATGTCTGCTCGAGATCCTCCCACAATTTTTTGTTGTGTTTTTGTAAAGAAGATTTGAGGCAATGTGAGCTCAACATTGTTGATCATCCAATTGATAACCAAATATTTGTCTGTCTGCCAGTTGTCGTACACTTTGTCCTTTTCATCTAAAGGATCTTGAGTCAGGATGTAGAGTTTTCTCTGACCACCAATGAACGCCATAAAAAGATCGAGATTCGAGCATGTAAATTTCTGTGAGCTCAAGTTTGATAGTAATGCCTTGCACCATAGTATTCGTGGTCAAGGGCTTTGTGTCAGTAGAAGGAGGTGCTATGATGATCTTAGAAAAGAAAGAAGATTCTATGATTGGTTAAGGATAAATAAAAGGGCTAAAAGATGCCCAAAAACTCACTTTGGACGTGCAAGAGGTCTGAAAAAAAATGCATTACACAACATTTCGGGAGAAAAACAAGGACCTTACATTAACAACGATGGTCCTAGGCTCCAACGGCGGCATGGAGGCCCTAGAGGTCTTTTGGTTGGACCTACGAGGGCCCCTAGATGGATGTTGCGGTGGTTGCTGGCGGTAGCCCTAGAGGGTGTTACACCAGAACCGAACCCCCTTAGGGTCTGGTGGGACCTCTTGAGGAGCCCGTGCGGGACCCTACCAAGAGATCTAAGGAAGTCAGACAACTGTAAAGTGGAGAATTCCTACGTAATGTCAGTATGAATAAACTTCACATTAGCAGAAAAAATGTTCTTTATTTCAATAAGAAATGATTTAATGACCGGACCATCTTCGGACTTATTCTTTAACAAGAAAACTAATGATAATTTAGACAAATCATCTGCAACGATCATGCAGAACTGATATCCCTATTGATCGGGAACACGACTAGGGTCCCAAATGTTAAAAAAAATGAAACAACTCAAACGACTAAATGCTTTGACGACTCTAGCAACTCGAAAAAGAAGAACAATGTTGCTTCCCAAGATAACATGCCTCACACTCCAAGGTGGTACAAATAGAGATCTGAGGGAGAACATGACTCAACTTCCATAGAGGAAGGTGCCCAAAGCGAAGATGCCACATGAAAGGAGAAATTGATCCAGAAGGAATTGTTGTAACACTAGCACAAGGGAGCTGGACCAGTCTGTAAAGCCCTCTTTTTTTACGGCCACATCCAATCACCCTGCATGTGAGTATGTCTTGAAAAACAAGAGATGAGGGGTCAAATATGTCACGACAATGTAAATCTTTTGTCATCTGACTGATAGACAAAGATTCATCTAAAAACAGGTGCATGCATGAATTCTGCAATCGTATTGAGGGTCTTATAATAACCTCCCCTGGCCAACAATGGGTAAGTTAACCCCATTAGCAATTACCACCGATCTCCCATGAGGAAGAGAACTGTAGGAGCTAAATTGTGCTTTATCTCCGCACATATGATGAGATGCTCCAGAGTGCATGATCTTGTTAGTAAGGTCCTAGCTACTACAAATGGTAAGTGCATAAGCTATACCTGAGGTGCTAGTAGAAGCTCTAGCTGCAACACCTGTATCGGTAGATCCCTTAGGAGACGCAGTCAGAGTAGTCAATCTCCCTTAATCGATAGACAATGTCATCGTGCCTCGGATCTAGACTAGAAGTATTCTTTGTCTGCTCCGCCACACGTGCAGATGCTAGGTAACCATACTTATGATAGCACACATCCTCTGAATGACCTGTATGTGCACGGACCTCGTTGATGTCCTCCCCCTCGACCATGTGCACCACGATCGTGAAATTGTTGTGAGGTACCCCGCCTGCCGTAAGAAGCTGCCATCGCAGAGGGGGTCAATGTCACAGTCGTGGAAGAAATGATAACTCTGCTCAGTCGTTTGTAAGCTTCCTCTATTTGATAAATAGTTTCTCCAGTGAGGAGCTGAGTACGTGCATCATCATATTCATAGTTGAGGCAGAAGCACTCATGTCATAGTGGCATCTCTATAGGCATGCTGCTGCTCTAAGCTGGGAGTAATGGACATGAAGCCGTGGAGCCTCTCGAACATGCACACAAAGATGTGCGAAATGGACATGGAGAGGTCGAACATTTTGCTTGGTCGAAAAGATGTCATACTGAAGTTGGAGGATCTTGTTCTCATTTTTAGCTTGCCTATATGTTGTAGCTACTATGCCCAACATAGTCTTGGCTGTGGGCTGATTTACTATTTCCTTGACAATTTTCGTGATGAGCATCCCGGATAGCCAAATCCGTGCATAAGCATCATCTTGCTTCCAAGAAGCATTAGCACCAGTCTTGTCCTTCGGCTCTGGATCAGTCAAGATGTGCTCCTTGTTATTGCACTGCACGAGGGTACAAAACTGTATGGACCACAACTCGTAGTTGATGCCATCCTTCTTTACGATGGGTGTCGGGCCCTTGAATGCATCAGACGACGAGAACGAATCTCCCTTGTTCTCTGACATGATCACAACAACTGCCAGAAACAAGAACTCGACTGGGGAGTAGACTAATTTGAGAGTCTACACAATCATACTGAGGATTGGTTGTACTTGTAGACTCTTACAACCATCCTCCTCAATCCTTGTTGCTTGCTAGGGTTGGAAAACGCGATTTATAGGTTTAAAATCATGTTTTCCGGTCAAAACCAGATCGTATGCGTTGCAGATTTTGGCCTTACAGTCTGCGGGCTACGGCCTGGCGGTCAGAGAGGCAAGCCGCAGTTGTCGCGGCGATGGCCTGGGTGCTTGGGTGGCCTGACGGGGTTGGCCTAGGCGGCCTAGCAGTGGCGGCGAGCTGCGCAGGTTGCTGCATTGGCGGCGGTGACCCCGGGTTAGGGCACGGGAAGAGACTTGCGGGTGGGGAGAAGGGATTTGGGTCAGGGCTGTGGTTTAGGACCGTCGTTCTGATACCACGTGGAAGAATAAATTGCATACCATCATAGAAGCCCTAGGGCTCTCTTATATAGGAGAAAAGCTATGGGTAAATTACATAAGAGGTACATGAAGGAAATGGAAATAAGAAATAAATATAATGAGATACAAATATCTCAACAGTTTTGCTGAATTTAAGATATCAACTTAGGGGAAATGGTGATTTAGCTGCTGGCTTTTTATGTTTGAGAAATGAAAGTCTGAGCAACGTTAATAACTCATATTCTCAAAAATGGGTAAAATGGTAAGACGCTTGGACTTTCATATCTAGCTCTATTCAAGAACACAGCTACACCATTACCCGTCAATTTTATGTGCTCTTTTGGAACAAGTTCTAGTGTCAAATATGTGATTATATTTCCTTTCATAGAGTTGTAAAAATGCTTGGTTTTAGGGGTCATTTTGGTTTTTTTTGTACCAGATAAAGAACAAATAGCTAGAAAACTATACCTTTCCACCAGTATTTCTGCTGAGCTTTTCCACCAAAGCAGACATGAAGTTTTTACAGTTCCCGAACATAGTCTCGAGCAAGGCTGTAAATATGTAAGATTTCGGTTTCGTTTCGATAAACGTGGAAGATAATTTCGGTAAGCGTGGGATGAGAAATTAGATAGAATTTTGGTGGGCTTTTGATGAAGTAGCCGATAATTAGGGACATAACTTGAAAATTCATTTTTTTTCTAAAATTATGATTTTTATATTCTCTAACTCAATAAATGAGATAAAAACACACAATTATTTTGTTAATAGTAAGATATTACCATGTTATGTTACACTAAATTTCCATCTAATCACTTCAATAGTCAAAAAGTAGTGTGCTGTTCAGAATCAGAACCAAATTTGGAACCGAAATTAGAAGCCATTACTTTCACCTCTTAAACATGAAGAGAATGGCAGCACATGCTATAATAATAGAGAAAAACATATGCTGACAAAGAGTACTAGCAAAGTTATATCCTATGTAATTGAAGATTGTAATGATAGCTTAGAATTTGTATCTAATCAAAATACTTTCAACTTAGAAAAATATTTAATTTTAGAAACAAAATAAGACATACACATACATACGCACAGAAATACAAATCTTTCTAACATTTATGTCTAATAGATGTATTGTATAGCTCGTGATCATAAATTATATGCTATACAAGACAAAAAAATAAATTAACACGAAGAAACTGTGTAGCATTCACAAGCACAATCTATATCTAACCTGATAGTAGGAAAATACTTACAGTCATAAGACTTAGAAGGTTGCTAACAACCCATTACTCGTACAATCACATGCACTCCTTGTAGTATAGAGAATCCACAAGACAGAAAAGCCTTAAATTTCAGATTTTGATTTCATCTCGCCAAGTTCGGAAAGAGAAATTTCAGAGAACTTTGTCGAAATCGTCGGAAATCTTAGAAATGATTCTTAAGTTGACTTTTTTTCCCTAAAACTAAGGTTTTAAATATTCCTAAGTCAATAAATAAATTAGAAATGCATATTTATTTGTAAAATATAATTGTTAATATAAGTTTTGTAGTAGTATTATCGTCATAGTTATCACATGTTGATATGTAGAGTAACACGTTGCTTAGAATATGAATTTTAAATAACCACCTCATCAATAAGAAAGCGGTGATACAACAATTACTAATCAACACATGTATATCAAAATAAAGAAAGAACAAAAAATATAAAACTCTTCAGTTAAAACTTGAATTTAACTCATAAATATTGTGCCTAAGTCATTTTATTTTGATTTAGATCTAACTTTTAGAAATTAACTAAAGAAAATTCTTCAAACAACGTAAAGCACTCTAACAACTAAACACATCGATCAATAAATAAGTAAAAATTCATTTTATATGGAAGTTTCGATGAAAGCGAAGGGCAGATTCCCTTATTTTTGTTGTTTCGCCGAAAGAACATGCTACTTGGATGAAATTTCGTTCACATTTCGATGATATTTCATTGAAATCCTGAAAAAAGAAATAACATTGTGTTTCGATTTTAGTGACCTAGAGAAATGGGAATTTCTGGAAATTCGATAGAATTTTGTTTAAATTTGAATCCATGGTCTCAATTAATAAAAGTTGGCAATGTTGGCAAAAGAAATATCGAAGCAGCGTTAATATTTTTACTATGTTGATTCAATAGTTCACTAACCATGGTAATATGCATAAGTATAATAACATCTTTATCTGGGGGTAAGAGTAACAATGCAATATTAATATCTTTTACGGCATGGAATATAACATTTCACTAACCACAATAATATGTTTAAGTATAGTAACATCCTTATCTTTACGATTATATTCACTGATATCGGAGTAATATGTTTAAGTATAGTAACATCCTTATCTTTACGATTACATTCACTGATATCGGTTCTTCTAAATGTAGTGTTTGGTGTTTAAACTTTTCCTTCGGTATCATGTTCCTTAATATTTTTCTTGAACGTTTCTAATGGTAAATTTGCACCGACAAATCTACGAACCTATGCAAATACATGGAATTAGTGTATGTACGCCCGTGCTTTGCATGGGTAATAGTGAATTGTTTCTGCCCAAATATGCAATGGATACATTCTTCTTAAATTTTAAAAATTAATGGTAATTTTATAATAAACAAAATGTTATATGATAGTGTCAAATGATACAATAATGATCTTCGTTGAGAACGTGTACATGAAAATATTTGGTTTTCATGGCCATTATATGTTAGCAAAAAATATGGTGATCTGTCTTTGCCAGTGTTTCCATGCAAAGGACGTTGTGACACAGAACTATGGTGATCTCTCTTGGAAGGCATTTCCATAGACGTCATAAAAGGATCCACAAAGAAATCTTTAGAGGAACAACAACTGAAATTGGAATGTAGGAAAGATCGAAATAATTCATTGATGGCCTTGAGTGCATATTATAGATACTTGTATATTACGCGAGCGATAACATACATTTTAAAATAGTGCTTGAGCAGAAAAGCAAAAATATCAGTTTATGTTATAGCTTGGGCTATAAAGGAGGATATTACCAAGATCATTGATTGCTTTTCATCAATACATAAAGAGTGTGACATCCTTACATGACGAACACAAAATGTAAACATTATCAAGATAAAGGATATGTTATGGTAAGTATATGACCAAAAGTTTTTTTAGTAAAATGATATTGCAAACAACAAACACACGCATTAGGGGTATATCAAATTTGTTGCTTCCAGTGTGAAACTATATGATAACATACGTAATATCCACATATAGGTAAGTGTCTGCATGATCCAATTTTTGAGATTTAAAACATATTGGCAACTTCTAGCTGGAAGTTCTTTGTTGTTCTTGTGTATATTAGGGAGTTGGTATGCAACAAGTTAGTCATGAAATTCGAGTAGAGATCATGAAGTTCAAGTAGAGATTAAACTCCAATTTGCCAAATGTAGTACTCGAGTTCAGGGCCCTTGGTTTATTTTAGATGAAAATGCTTCCATTTTGATGTCAATTATTTTTGTAGTAGGTGTGCTGAACTGCATCATGATGTAGCAAGGATTTTCCCTATACGAAGTTGTTAGTAGTTCCTTCCATCTTTGTGACTTGATTTAATTAGCTGTTTGATTTTAAAGTGAAACCTTAGTAGAATTGGATCATAAGATCAGATGCATAGGGACACTTAAGATATATAAGCGTCGTGAAAATTTGGTAAACAACGGAGATCGAGGTGGGAATCCCATCGTCAACCCTCGTAATAATGGACATTCCCACTCTAGCAACGTTAGCAGCCACCCAATGGACCTCCCCAAGCAGAGATGTATGTTGCAATGAAGAAGGCTGTTGCCCGTGAACTCTGTGGAGTTCTCAAGAACCGCCTTCAGCTTCGCTCGGAAGCATCCCGTCGTCCAGTCTTAGCACATATTGAGAACAGTGAGGATGATGTTGAGCAGAATCTGGAGATCATCGACATTGTTCTGCTTCACAGAGATGACGATGGTGTCTAGGATATCAATGAAGTCAAGGTTCTGGTTGGAATAAATCTGGAGGTCATCATTGAGGTGAGTGCCATTCACAATGTAGGATAGCTCTTGTGGAAGGTCGACAATTTATGGAGGCCGATGTTGCCGGTAAAAAAGAAGCTGAAGAGATCTTATGGGTGAGAGGAGTAGGAGGTGACAGAGGAGAGGACGGCAAAGCAAGCGTCTAGGTGGAGGCCGAGAGGGCACATCGTCTTATGGCATTAGGAAGAGGAAGGAGGGAAGCCATTGTTTGGTGGCAGCGCTATCCTCGATGGAGCAAGGAGTGTGTCTATGTAAAACACCCGCACGCATTACGTCGCCGCAAGTATCTCTGATGAGGACCAAAAGTCCCCGTGAGCTGGAGAGTGCTAGTTCAGTGGTGTGATCCGATTGGGAGCTTCTAATCGAGTGCGACGGGGAGGTGGTGTAAGCCGAGAAAGGGAATTTGAGTTCTGAAACAGAGGAGACATGTAGGATTAAGGGCAGAAGTGTGATGCACACAGGGGCAGAACTAGTATATATTATGGGGGGACCATGGTCCCCTCATGATTATTATACGTCACTTGTACAATGTAATAAGTTTTTAATACGGCCCCTCAATTGTATTATAATTAATGTTGTTAGAGAAAGATTGTAGAATCATTAAATGGTCAAGTGGTAAAGTGACATGGTTATTATTTTAGAGACCAGGGTTCATATCTTACTCCATCAATTTTACTTTCTTTATATGGTTTATCCAATCACTTCCAAAGTATCAAAATAAATTGATATAAATTGTATTCGAGTTTATTTATCTCTCCCATTGTTTTTAGTACTCATTGTACATAAACTAAATTTTATTGTTTTCTTTTATCCCTGAACTTTTTTTTTCAAAATTTCACTTGATAATTTAGCCCTTTTTAGGATGGATTTATAGAGGCTTAAATTATTATATTTATCCAAAATTTTAAAAATAGCCATTGAAAATACCAATATATTTGAAATTCTAACATTAATAATAGATTTAAATTCTACGCTTATCAAGATTGAAAGAGGTTCATTTTAAAAATATTAATTCAATTTAAAAACATTGTTCGAAAATATATAGATTTTTTCTATTTTTGAGCATAGATTATAGTTGTATACTCGGGCCCTCCTTGATGAAATTCATGGTTCCGCCCCTGGATGCACAAACACTTATGGTATATCTTTCGCAGTGCAAGGGTTAAAACAATATGATTCGGCATCCTAATTTCGATTTTACCCTTGACAAATATATCTAATGACCCCTATATCCGGATCCCCCTCTTTAATATATGTTATAGAAAGATAGATAGATAGATTGCAGAGGGCATGAGCATGCACAAGTATTTCAATATTGCTGGAAGTCGGATGTGATCGATCTTCTAGTCTTGAGACCTGAATCGCAAGCCCTAACCTAATATGTCGATTCAGACATTCATCCCTGTTGGACTGTTAGTGGAGCATTGCTATAATAACAAATTGTACGCTGCTTTGCGGTCTTAATTTCTCGTTAATTTATATGCCATGCGTGATGTCTGACAGGGTTTGAGACCGACTATTCCGAAGAACGCCCATCCTAAGCTAGTCGAGTTGCTTGAAAGATGCTGGCAACAGGATCCCACTCTAAGACCAGATTTCTCCGAGGTTCTGGAGATATTGCAGCGCATTTCACGGGAGGTGTGTTATCCTCAGGTTATTTACTGCTAATTTCCTGCTGTTTTTTCCTAAGCTGTCTACAAGTTCTTCTTGCAGGTTGGTGATGAAGCAGAAGACAAACGTAGGGACAAGTCATCGTCGTCGAGTGGATTTCTGTCGGTCCTCAGGCGTGGCCACCACTGACGGGAGATATTGTTTGACAGGTGAACATGGAGGTTTCTCTTGTAAAGCGTACAGAGTGTGGACTGTACAGTTTAATCATGCACGAATGACGACGTCATTTGATCTTCAATGTCGAGGTGCAACGGCGTATCCTTATCCTACTATACGCTCTTTTCTATGTACAAGAGTTACGACATCATGTAACGTAATGTAGGAGTAGAGTCACCAAGTTTTTTTCCTATCCCATCCCCTGTTTTTCTTCAAGTTTTTGATTTGTTTCTCCCTTTTGCGTTCTTTTTATGATTTAATGTAGACGTCGGAAGCGCCTGGTTTATGGCCGGTGTCTTACAGTGAAAATCATTAATAATATGTAGCAAAGTTTCTGATGCATGGTATGATTCAGACTGTTTGTTTGAACCAAATATTGTCTATTCTCTGTGGAAACTGAGTAGTTCAGGCAAAGCCATGTAGAAACCTTACCAAGTTACCAATTGAAACTATTTATTGGGATTTTACCTGCATACCCATGTCTACTTACCTGACTACATTTTGATCCCTTGTGCCCCTATGAGATATCACAATTTCAGTTATGCCCCTATCTTTTTGGTAATATCAGTTGTACCCTCAACTTCTTGCCAATATATCACTTGTGTCCCTCTTCTTCTTCCTCCTCTTCCCCCATCCTTTTCCTCCTCCAACCTCCTCCTCCTCCCTCTCCGCCCGGAACTCCCCCACCACTGGCCTGCCTTCTTCCTTCGCCCCAGCATGCCCCCTCCTCCGCCCAGCCTCCCTCCGCCCCGACATCCCCCCGCCCCCTGCCCCATACTCCCCCCACCCCCTGCCGCACCCGCGCCAACTCCGCCCCAACTTCCCTCCATGCCGACCTCCCCTCGTCCCCTGCACCGACCTCCCCCCACCCCCTGCCGCACCTGCGCCAACCCACGCCCGCAGCTGCTCCCCCAGCCTCGACTTCTCCTGCTTCGCCCGCAGCTCCTCGCCTTAACCTACCCCTCTGGCCCACTGCGGCTCCTCCCCCCTGCACGTGCCGCCCTCGCCTCCACTTCCCCTTGAACGGGCCGTCCCCTCGCCTCCACACCCCCCTGCCTCGTTGCCCCTGCGCCTCCCCCTCCATCTACCTCGTTGCCCCCGCGCCTCCTCCTGCCCCTGCTGCCCCTTGCACCCAGGTCGCCCCCTGCCAGCCGTCATCGAGAACCTGGAGAGAAAGGGCTGAAACATGAGGGTTTTCATTATATTTTAAGTTAATATAATTTTTTTACTAATTGATTCATAAAAAATCATCAAAAAATTCAATAAAATTTACCATTTGATCCGTAATGAGTTATATATCCGTGAAAATGCAAAAAAATTAGAGATTCAATGGATGCATGAAGGTGTCACTAAGAGAGAGAAATTATGAAGAGAAAGGAAAAACAAATGGAGGAGGAAGAAGATGAAGAAGAAGTCTGGACAATAATATCCCTCTTAACTGCACCAAGGTTTGAAAAAATCATGGTTAAGTCAATTCATTGACAGTCAATCTGACGGAAGGACACAAGTGATAACAGAGAAAGAAGTGAGGGGCACAACTGATATTATCAAAAAGATCGGGGCATAACTGAAATTGCGATATCTCAGAAGGGCACCAGTGATAAAAATCCTAAAATGTTTGTTACACACAGTTATAAATAAATCTATTATTATACTTATGTACGAGAATAGATATACGAATTCGAATATTAACGAATGTCAAAATGATATTTATATCCTCATCTATTTTAAGACGAATACAAATACGAATGTCAAAATATGTATAAAATAAATACGATAGCGGATCGGATGTGAATATATTCACCTTTGTTTTCATCTTTATATATATCTAATTAGAACCTATCTATTTTTATTCAAAACATGTGCATAAATAAATTGCAAAGGTTAGAAGAACTAGCGATAAAATCTTCAAATGCAATATAAAAGCAAATTGAGGATTTCAAAGGTCATTAGAACTTGGGAGCATTGCCACAAAATGAATCTATAAGGCTGTTTTTTTCAGTTCGTCAATATTGCTATAACAGTGCTTTTATCCCTTGTTATTTTTCAGAATTTTAATTAACTGTTGCTAAATTTTAACTTAAAAATTAGCGACAATTTGTTAAAATTTTGAAAAATAACAACCTATAATTGTTGTGATATGAAACACCTCTATTGAGTGTATCCACTGGTATCATTTAGGTAGTAGGGGCGCACTTTTAAAAACAATCCGACATTCGATTGTGCACTAATAAGAGAGTATTGTCGCAACGTCACGAACTTAAGTTTCTCGATCCTTATCGTGGAAAACTGACATCGACAACTTGTTGGGTTGACCCCTGAAGCAGTTAATTGGCAAATGGCAAATGCTTTCCTATTTGCAATTGTTTTTCTTATTTAAAAAACTAAAAAAACTTGTTTAGTAATATACTATAAATATGTGATAGAATATTTCTCTCTTCGCCCCTATTTTTGGGTGAAAAATGGGGATGCCCCTTATCGGTAGCCAATGGCTGACCACGTCCTGTTTTCCGACGATTTTTTTCTTCAAAAATATCATCATGTAGTTTTAGCAATATATCCCTCTAATATGACATTGCTGTTTCATCAGAAACAAAGATTTCTATACCCTTCATTTGGAACATGTAATTTTAAGAGGTTTAGAGCTAATGCAATCGACATATTCTAGATGGACATAGGAGTCTCTTTTCTGACGAAATTAGAATGACATATTAAAGGAATATATTGATGAAAATATATAATGATAATTTTCAAAAAAAAACAAAAAAATTCACCAAAATATGACACGGGAGCAGTCACCTTAAACCCATACTATAAATAGAAATAGGTGATAGAATATTTCTCTCCTCGCAGCATACTTCAATTATCCGCTTCTTCCTCATACTTGTTAAAATCTCGACTTGGGGATGCTGATAAAAAATATTAATCTGTTTCAACTTTTTTCTCCTGAAATTCACATGTGAGTATATTATAGCTTTTTTGTATCAGTTCAGATATACTACTGCATTTAAATTCAGAGCCGTTATTTCTACTTTAAAAATCACCGTGGCAATAGTTTTTGAAATAGTTAAATAAAAGGGCATCCATCCCAAAGTTTACCGTCACTGCTATTTGCTATCAACATTTAATTCTTGTTCGTTTTAATTTAAAGTTTACTTAGGACAGCCCCTTAAATATAAAAAAACGAGGGATTACTCCTTTGTGGCGGTGTTATATTCGATTAGAGGATCACTCAATAGAGAATAATTGATATTCAGATGGCTATTCGGAATTATTCGATTTCGTATTTTTTGATTATTTTAATATATATAATATTCAAGGAAATAGTCTTCTATATTTACATTAATATATAGTCATTCAAAATCATAAAAAGCACAAACATAGTATGTTTTAACATATTGCATCAAACATCAAAAAATAAATAACATGCTAAAAGTAAAAATAAGTGCTACTCAGGGACGAAGTCAGGAATTTCTGCTTGGGGGGGCCAAATTATTGAGACTATATAATAAAAAAAATAGGGCTACCCCCAGATGGCAACCAACGAGTTGCCTCTGCCTCATTTTTCTCCATTTTTTTTTATTTTTTTGAAAAATTCCGCCATATATTTTCATCATTATATCCTTCTAATATGTCATTCCAATTTCGTTAGAAACATAGACTCTTATGCCTTCCATCCAGAATAGGTCGATTACAACAATTCTAAGACTACTAAAATTACATGTTCTACATGGAGGGCATATGAGTTTCTGTTTCTAACGAAATTGGAATAACACATTTGAGGGATATGGTGATGAAAATATATGGTAGAAATTTTCAAAAAAAATAAAAAAAATTAAAGAAAAATGGGGCGAGGGTAGCCACTAGGGGCAACCCCATTTTTCGCATAAGTAATTTATCTTTGTTACTAGTCCTCATAATGTTTACAAGTGTATTTCACAAAGATACCTTTGTAAACATACAGTTTCACATAAATATCCCAACAAATATTGTATCGATAAAAAGATCATTAAAGTTCTTCAAATCAAAATGCACTTTCATTAACACAATGTTAAGTTATACCATTAAAATTAAGATTTTTAAAAAGTATTATTATATCGTTCCTAATGTAGGAATGTAAAGGATATATATATATATATATGTACCAATTTTGTATAATATTGCATATTAGGGGTGTATATGGATCGGATTGGATCGGATTTTAGCTTAATCCATGTCCAATTCAACCTTAACGGATTTTAACTTTTTTTAATCCAGCCCAATCCATCAAATATTTGAATCCAGACCCATCCAATCCATTGGATTACATATTGGATCGGATTGGTTCGGATTTTTTTATACTTATGTATTCCATCTAAATTGTTCACCCTCTCATGTTTGTACTTTATCGCACGCTAGCCCTCAACATTTAAATTATGGCTCAAAAAAGATCATTTCATAACGAAATAATATATGTCATTAACAATTTAAAAAGGAAAGTTATGATGATGAATTAAAAAAGATCACTATATTGTTATTTTGTTGTTGGGGTTATGCGTTACATGTAGTTACGTAAAACTTACAAATGTTGCTTATTGGATTATTGCATTCATGTCAAATTATGATTTTTATTGATAGATTGGAGGGATTAAGGATGCAGACAAACGGATGCTGATATTGATATAGGTGTTCCAGTATCCTTATCCGATTTTATATACGAATGTGATGCACATAAAGATATTGGCGGATGAAAAATATATTACCATATCCGTAAAAATGGATATCGATATAAAATGGATACCAATCGCATGGGAATGATACAATAAATACTCTATATATTAGCTTAAATATACATGTATTGTTTGGAATACAAATGATATGAATATTCTATATATGCTTATATCATAACACTCATACCAAATATGATAAAAGAAGGTACGCGATTATGTTATGGGTTAAATGGGGCTGCCCCTTGGCGGAGCTAACTTGGTTCCCTCCACGCCATTTCGTCCGTTTTTTTATTTTTATTTTTTGAAAATTTCTTCCGTGAATATTCATCACTATATCCCAATATTATGCTATTCAAATTTCGTGCGAAACAGAGACTCCTACGGCCTTCATCCAGACAGTTATTTTTTAACGGTAACAGAGTTGCTAAAAATGACCCATGGATGGAGGTCATAGGAAACTCGGTTTCACGTGAAATCTGAATGACATAATATAGATATATATATTGATAAAAATCCACGGAAGAAATTTTTAAAAAAAATAAAAAAACGGACAAAATGGCCTAGGGGAGCCAAGTTAACTCGCCCATGGGGGCAGCCCCTTTTTACCTTATGTTATATAAAGTTAAAAATAAATGTACAATAATATTTATGTATAAAAATGGATATACGGATACGGATATAGATTTTTATTGATATGAATGTGATATCGGTATATGTATACATTTGAAAACGAGTATAGATGTGAAAATCTGTATGATGTGGATACAATCATGGATCATATGCGGGCATATCCATATCTATCCAACTTGTAAATATAAGATAGGGGGGCCATTATATACAATTTATTATTATTTATAATTATTTATTTATATACAAATCATTTTGTATTATAATAATATAATATATATGTGTAAGGATTACTTGGGAGACCGGGGGGGCCAAGCCCCCTCCCGCCCCCCCTTGTCTCCGTCCCTGGTGCTACTAATCATCATCATCATCATCCAAAGGAACATCATCATCGTCGTCATCATCTTCATCTTCATCATATATCTCTTCTTCAAAAATGAATTCTCCCTCTTCCTTAGGTATCGGCCTTGCACTTGAGCTTTAACCAGAAGCTCTTGTGTTACTTTCACCTCTATTGCTTCTTTTTTGTTGCAAGATATCTTCAATGCCAGATACATGAGCAATTGCACCCCAAGTTAAACCTGAACCAGGATAAACCTCATCATCTTCAGCATGCTCCCCACAAATCCATTCATACATATGAGTGCGATCTTTTGAAGAAATTGGGTCTTGTGATTGGTCTTTTCAATGTTCCTTGATATTAGCATTAAGTCTAACATAAACAAGATCATTTAATCTCTTAGCATCCAGCTTGTCCCTTTTGTTTGTATGAATCTGAAAATAAAGTTGCATATCAATTTGATGAATATATATAATCCAACACTTCAATTAAATAGGTCGATAGATATATTACCGACTCAAATGTACTCCAGTTTCACTCGCATCTAGAGGATGAGGAAGTCAAACTCAGAATCTTGAGAGTCATAGATTGTAAATGGAGTGTTTTAGTCCCATGAATAGACCACCAGTTAGTTGTTCAATCATTTGCAGTTTAAAAACTCCATATATGTCTCACTACCAATGGCTTATCATACAATCCTTGAGCCAGTTTATATGCAGTTAACTCCTTTCTCGTGATGACGTCTTGAACATCCAAATTTGGGATAAAACTTTTCTATGTAATTCATAAATCTATTCTTCACAACAACATTTGTATTGAATGTACTGCAACCATTGTACAAGTACGGGTTCAAGAAGTATGCAGTGAGGTGCAATGGGATATTAAGCCTTCCTTTCATTTTAGAGACAATTGCATCAACAAATGATTTATAAAATGACTCCAAACTATCAAAAGATATCATTATCTCTAGTGTAGCATTCTAGGTCGTCATATACAAAGCCCATGAATGGCTTGCGATCTGCATCAACAACATGCAGGAAACGAACAAATGGTGTAAAGGCTTTAGTTGCAAGTGTAATCTCATTCCAAAATGTCGAGCTCAAGACTATTGATGATACCCCATGCCCTTTTCTTGTCCTTGACCATTTAAAAGCTCTCCATTCATCCGAAGAGAAGATCAACCGTAGTTTGTCTTTTTTTCCCAGAATGCTTTCCAAAGTTAAAAATCGTTGCAAATCTAGTTTGCCTGGGTCTTGCAATATCTCTCTTCTTTGTGAACATTTACATCAAGCTTAAAGTTTTTGCGTGATCATATATGAAAACTTTGAGTGTCCTTCTCTTTGTAATTGCACTTTTGATCCTCGGTTCTTTGCTAATTTCTTCCAATGCAAGATCAAAAGAATGAGCAACACATGATGTCCACCATACGTGTGGATATTTTATTTGCAACAATCTTCTGATGCTACCTTTGCGGAAGCATTATCGGCAACAACTTGTACAACGTAATCGATCCCAACTTCTTTATACATTGATCAACTGATTGGAAGATATACTCCACAGTGTGTGCATCTTCAGATGCATCCATTGACTTTAAAAATGAACTCCCAAGAGAGCAGTTGACACGAAAATTCATGATACTTCTTCCACGAATGTTTGTCCATGAAACAATCATTATCGAACAACCTGTTGTTTTCCACATCTCTCGGTGGCAATTCAACTCATCCGATGCTTTCTTCACTGCCCTCAAATATGAGCCGCTTATTTCATGCCTCATGAGAGATTTAAGGTGAGGACCGTATTGCCCAGCTACCTTGAGCAACTGCCAAAACGATTTAATTGTTAGTGCATGATATGGGATCGATGCCATATATGCCCAATCACATATGTAAGAGATGACTCTTTCTCGGTGATCCTTAGCAAATGCATCTTTAGTTGTCAATTGACACGTGGATCCATGGCTTTTTATGTCCTCACCAACTAATTCAGATAATCGAGGTCGTTTATCTATTGTTCCTGGTCCAATATCACTCACGATGTATACTTCTCTTCGAATATCGTGAATTTCTTTTTCTTTTTGTACCTTCTTCTTCATCAGTTCATCTAAGTATGCATACATTTGTTTCTTCGTTTCTTCATTAACTTTCATACATGGAGCGATATTCCCCTTTCTGTATGCAAGGTGTTGCTTAAACCTAAATATTCCTTTCTTCAACACATTCTTGCAATGAATTGCCAAGCGGGATCATTCGATCCTGGTGGCGTATAAAATATGTGTCACTATCGAACCCAACATTTGCACGTGCATCCCTTTCTACAATTCACAAATAAAAAAATCCATTATTAACAATGACAACAAGCAAGTATGCAGTAAGTTACAACATGCAAAAAGATGTCAACAAATAATAAGTATGCACTAACTATGCAGCAAGTCAAAAATGGAAATAAATAACACCAGCAACTATGACACAAAGCCATCAACTATGTTAAAAACATCATTACAATACAAGAATAGTTTTTATGATACCTTCTATCGATTGAATTTACGAACAACAAGCAAGTGTGATACCTTGTATCGATGAATAACGTCAGTATCTGAATTAGAAACAGTCAAAGAGTCCAAAATCTAAAATTAGGTTAGTCCTTGCCTCACCAAATCCATCTAATCTAAGTTATTTATTCCTTTCAAAGAAATACATTGACCAACTTTTTCAAGTCCAAAATCTGAAATTAGAAACATGTAAAGAGGAGCAACGCATACGCGCATCCTTGCAAACACGATATATTTGATGCAAAAATAAAATCTAACTCAATAAAATCATAAAACAAACTTTAAGATGTATACGAATAAAATAGCTACTGAAATAAAACTACTAAAATGCATACAAATGAGGGGAAAAAACTTAGTATTTTTATTTTACAACACTGATAAATTAATTACTGAAATAAAAATACATTTTACAACACTTACAAGCGATAAATCGAATATCTCTAGCACAACAGGTTGGAGGCCAATCAGGTGATGAGCGGCAACGAGGTTGGAAAGGATGTGTTGTCGGAGCTTCGTGAAGCTCTGAGCTTGGCCGCAAGATCTCCAGCACATCAGAGTGTACAATTTCAGCGTTTCGAAATCTTTTCGTACTTCACAAGAGTGTGGGTTAGGGATTCTAACCCATCGACGAGGGTTTTTGCCCTTAGTTGGGTACGAGTCCTCATATGTGGGTTGGATCCCTAAATGGATATGACCGCTGAAGTCTGAAAGTCCAGTCGGCCAAGTATGGCCCGACTATCCCGAATAGTCGGACCGCGTAGTCGGTTCGCCGAATAATGGCCGAATGGAGGCATTCTAATCAGTGTACCCCTGCACTACATATTCGGTCGACCGACTAGTCGGTCTAGTCGGTCGAATATTGCAACACTGAAATAAATGACCTATAAGAGACAGGTCCTAAACTCCCATGTAATGTAGTGCTCTAATATGCCAATTCAATCATTATGTTATGAAAGACATTACAACCAATCCAAGGATATGATATGATTTCACTGCATAGTTTGCACACTACAACCAATTCGGTCAATGATAATGAATAATTTAAAATTCTTGAGTATACCATCTGTAATTAAATTTACAACAATTATTTTTTCTTGCAATTGAATTTTAAATGCATAACGATTGTCCAATTTGTCGTTATATAAAAAATCAAATAATTGATAATGATTATATGCTAAAGTAAAAAAATATCTTGCATCATCTTACGAAAAAAAATTGTATTTAGACTTAATGTAATTAAGTTTTAACTTCATAAAACCTATGCAATTACACTAGATTATCAATTTGGTTTCGATTGGGAAATAAAATGATGTTGGGGGAAGTTGGGAATTCCCAAATTTAAACAATGGGAGTCTTGGGTGGATTTTTAATACCACATCTAGTAGTTCTAAAATTTTGTTGGACTTATATATGAGTTCACAGATCAAGCTTTTGCACCACTAATAGAGAAGAGGAATGTAGGACCACATGCGTGCGCGCTTGCCCTATCTCCGGCTCCAGCTTGGAAGAATCAATTCGGATCTCAATAATTTTGCTACAGGTTGCTTTTTGCGAGTTGAATAAATCAGAGATGCTTTAGAGGATGATTTCATCGATGTACGCGGAGGATGATCGTGTGTCGTCGTATCCTGGGAGCAGATCGTCGATACCCTTCACACCAGTATTGTGGAGGCGATATCCTCTTTAAGGATAGTACATTTCATGGGTACCTCGGTGATCTCTAATCTAATCTGTTTAGTGTTTTGTTTGACGCAATATGATTATTGTTATACCTTTCCTTGATCACTCCCAAATGCTTTGTAATGCATTTATATTGATTCATATGGATCCGGAAAATTACTATTTAATGTATGACATAATGATCATGTTAAAACCAAAAAAAACTTATTTTTAAAAAATATTATTTTATTCTATTTAGCCCCTCAAGTAAACAAGCATGGCTTCGTCCATGGGTATAGGGAATGAATACTATATCAGTGTGAATTATTGATAGCAAGTATAAAAGTATGTGTTATTTTTTAACAGCATTTAAGCTTGATGAGAGCATGAATACGATTGTAGCAGAAATCTAGATTATTTTTAAATGGTAGATGATGCCAAATGTTGCCTATGATGAATTCAATATATTGAGAGTATTTATACAAAGAATTATATATTATAACAACAATATAAATGTGAGCTTAGAGTTAGCTTTCTGTTTGACTTAATAACCATCAAATTTTACATCTTGATAAACTATGAAATTTATGACAAGTCCACATTTATAAGCTTTTTCTTTAAGCATGTATACCTTGAATCATTCTCTTTTTAGCAACTTGAGTTAGCTATGTTATCTAGGCTTTTAATTTAGTTGGTTTATAATAATATGATTTTCAAGATCTAAAGGGTTAGATCTTCACATATAACAAACTATATCATAGTAAATGAAATCATCAAAATCAAGGCATGTGCTTATGTACTAACAAACTCTCTCTTTTTTATGGTGATAATTTTTTTTTGAGAAAAAGCATATGTTAAAGCTAAAGTAGAGATATTTACAAAAGGTTTAGACACTTCACAACTTAGTTTAAGCAAAATGCTCCCCACTTAAATGATGCTCTCCCTTACAAATAACATCAGGTATCGATGCTGAAAAGAAGAATGGAAGGTTGTGGTGAGAGAAAAGAATGCGATTAGGAAGAGGATTTGGTGATGATCTCTTGTGGATTTTGGGTTTCAGATACCAAAAGGAGGAAGGGAAGGGTTCAGGTAACAAACAGTAACAGAGAAATTTAAGAGAGGAGGAAGAAGAATTAAAGGAGAAGGGAGTAAAGGAGAATGGACAAGAATCTTTACATGGAGATGGTGTATGTTGTGAATGGGGAAGAGATTGCGACTGTGATTTCCTGATCTTCGCTCAAACCACACGAAGGAGGTGGCGAGCTCGACCGATCTCATGGTGGAGAATAGTAGAAAAGGTTCTAAGATCCTCGGGATCTCACTTGTAGGAAGAAGATGCACTCGTCATCGCCATCGAAATCCGGTGTGCTGTCACTAGACCGGACCTGAAGCCGGAGGCTTTCTTCCTCACTCTCTTGTGATGGCAGATCAACGGTAAAGGTTGATGAAGATGGCTTTTTAAGGGTTGTTAGGGCATCACCGATGAAGGCGGAGAGGATGGACTGCGTGGAGCAAGAGGGGGAGCGGTGGCTAGGTCGACGGAGGAAGCAGAGAGGAGGAGATATGTGACTTTTGGTCGAGCCAGGGCAGAGAAGGCAGAGGAGGAGGAGGAAGGATTCCAGACCACATAGGGAAGAAATAAATTAAAAATAAAAAGGAAATAATGAAAAATAAAAAATGAAAAAAGACGACAGCTAGATGAAGAGAGTGGATGAGAGGAGTTACGTTTGGTACATGGTGTCTCCAGAAGCTGCCATGTATCGCTCCAATAATATTCAAAGATTAAAAATAAATAAAAATAAAATAGAAAATAATGTTAATAAAAAATTCCTTCATGAAAGTTGTTCATCTCGACGATATCTACAAATTTCATGAATGGACCAAAATCAAAAGAAGTCATCTGTACAAAGTGAATATTTTGTGTGGTATTCTATGTATATAAAATGCCAGATTTTTTATATCTTGCATTTTTTTAAATGAAATGAAATTTCAAATAAAATCAAATAAATCATAAAAGAAATATTTACATATTAATCTAATTTTTGATAATTTTAGGAATTAAAATAATAAATAAAATAAAAATGATTTATGTACAAACTCTAATACATGCTCGCATCTTGCTCATCTAAGGTGGCCGAGAAATTGGGGTGAAAATCCGTTCTGACTGAACTACGCATGTCGTTAACGACGGAAGGCTCCGGCATTTCGAGAAGGTCCTACTGACTTCTGCGAACGCCGAGACCTGAAGAAATAATCAAACAAGAAATGATTCATTTTCTTTGATTTTTAGCTTTTTTTTAATATTTGGATTTTTACGCACTTTATTAAAGTATAAATCGAAGAAAATAAGTTGAAAATAAATTAAACAAAAGGAGTTAATTATGTATAGAGAATAATGGAGTCAAGTTAGTAAAGATGTGCACTATACAATGTGGATCCAAAACTTAAGTTTTACATGTGAATTCTGATTCTTTTGAACTTGATCTTGCTCTATAGACCAAGGTTTTTGAAACCGAACCGGACACCGAACCGGAAACCTTGCTGAAATGGTCGGATCGGGTTGAACCATGTAATCAAACCGGTTCAACCGGATGATGACATCATCATTATTTAAAACCGGATTAAACCGGACCGGTGAAAAAAAAGTGGTTGAACCGGCTAATCAAACCGAAATGATATAATATATATAATATAATATACACTTAAATATACTAGAAATATATATAATACATAGATAATGTATATATTTCACACTATACATAAAGTTTTTTCTTATACACCATCAAATGTCATACATATCACATATATATATATATTATTTGGACTAAATGTTGTATAACATGATAATAGTTTACTTATATTTAAAACCCAATACATCCAAAAAGTTGCCTTAGTGTAGTTGGTTAGAAGTGTTAAATAAGTAAGCAAAGGTCATGGGTTCGATTTCCACTATCAACAAAATTTTTAAATAATTTAAAAATTAAATGCGGTTCAACTTCGGTTGAACCTGGTTAAACCGGGTCAAAAAAATAGGTTGAACCGGACGGGTTAACTAAAATTGAAATTATCGAACCGAACCGCCTAAACCGGTTTACCGGACCGGTCCAGGCCCGGTTAACCGGACCGGTCCAGGCCCGGTTCACCGGTCGGACCGGTCGAACCGGCCGGTCCGGTCCGGTTTCAAAAACATTGCTATAGACAATTGAATGTACATTAATTAAAGGTGATTAGAGGTTCATAGAAGACTGTATATGAGATATATTTGACTTCGTGGGTTTTTGTGTTAAAACTAGAGCTCGATTTTATTTGACAAATATACAAGTTATTATTTTTTGATATTTTCTATTTATTAATGCTAGTATTATGTACACAATGGAGTTGATTTTATTCAATTTAAAGTTAGCATAGAATGAACAAGAATATGGGAAGCTAGTTGATATACAGGTGATTATTTACACATATTTTTTGGATTTTTATTAATGCAATTATGAATGCTAAAATATGAATATTATTTAAATATGTATGAAAGATAATAATGCAATATTAAAGGTTAGATGGAATAAAGTTCGATTCTATCTGAACTACTCATTTTCAAATGATATCCACATTGTTCACAAATATTCATTTTTTATCTAAATTTTTTTTATAATTTAATCCATAACAATTTTCGCATTGAACCCATAAATGTCTGTATTTTTTATTTATCTCAAGATCTCACTTGGAATGAATCTCTATTTCAACTTTTAAGTGATGCATCACAGATTCATCACCTGCCTATACACCTCGTTGATTTCAGGGGAGCCAGTGTACGTGAACTGGGCAGAGTAAGGGACAGTGGTGTGTTGTGCATCATTGATTACTGGGGAAGGCTACGGTGAGTCAGCGAAGTCTTCTGTCTAAGATGGGAGAATAACCTTAAATCCCAGCAGCGGGAGGATGAAGGGGGGTCGAGCATCATTTTTGAAGGTTGGAATTAGGGGAAAGGTTGAAACATGGGCCCCTAAAATATGAGGGTGTAAGCACCACTCATGAAAAAATTAAAGGATTCCCTAATATCGTTAAGTGATTATACATCACGCTAAACCCAAGTACCATGTTTGTTACCATTTAAAGATGAGTCCCTACATTAGGAGTCGATGCAAGTTCAAGTCCCTTTTTGTAATTTTTTTCATAAAACTATTAGGTCAGTGTGAAGTTTATGTAATATATACATTTTTTATATATATAATCAAGTCTACTTTTGAGATTTTCTTGATTTTATTATTATTTACTTTTTTTTTGAAGGAAAAAGGGTATCGAACCGTAAAGGTGGACACCCAATATTATTATTTACTTGTCAACCAATTAGGCTGACTTGGTTTCTGGGTAAAGGTCACAAATGTGACCAACAATTCTATTCATTCTTTCTTTTATATGTCAAACTGTACATGTGTACATATACCACATCCTTCTTCGTATCTTTTTCTTTTATTTTTCTTCTTCTTTTTTTGTGTGTTTTTAATGTAATATCCCCGTTTTTGATTATAATGATATTTGTACAATAAGATGATGCGTTTATTTTTCATATATTTATTAAGTATTTTAAATTAAGATTTAAGTATAATGTGATTGAATATATGATTTATTGATGATCTATCTAGTTAAGATAAAAAAATTCTATGCAAATCTTGGAAATAGAGCCTTAAAATTATCATTACTTGTGAAATGCAGAAAGAAGTCAAACTTTAATTCAAAACCGGTTGTGGAGGTGCTTCTGCTCAAAATTCTTATTGTATTTATTCTTTCCACTGAAAAAGGGAATCGATCCACGGTTAAATAGGAATTTCTAGATGTACCTTGCAAATTTTTTATGGAGTTTGAAGTTTATTGTCTTTTTTAGCATCTTTCTCCAAGCAAAACTTTGGAAAGAAGATTTTTGTTACTCAACCTTCTTGAGAGGAATATAAACATACCTAAACTTATTATAGTCTATGAAGTTAAAAATGGCCAACCTCAGAATCAAACAAAACTAGTGCTCTTTTGGTGAGAATAACTCTATGATTCTTCCTATGCAATCCTCTACGAGAAAAATATGAGATTAATATTTTATACTATGTATATTGATGATTATACTATTAATCCCCCTATCCATATTAAAGGGACTATGTTAAATTATTTTCAAGATCTATTTTAAATAAAAATTAATAGAAATTTGAGTTATCCATTTGTGTCTCTTGCATGTCTTCCTAGCGAAGTTTTACCCATCTTCTTCTCCCAATGGGAAGTCAGGAATGATGTGTTCACTCTTTCTAGGGATAAGGCTCCTGATCTTGATGGATTTTTTTTTAAATTTTTTACGAGGACTTCTGAGAGTTGCTTCAATTTATAAGTACTTACCCTCCTCCTTACAATTTATCTCTTTTCTCGAAGGCACATCCAAAGCTAAAGATCTTTATAGTGTCTTTTGTCATGTTAACATATGACATTCTAAGAGCGATTATTTTAGTTATAAGGCAATCTTTCTCTCGGTGGTGAACTCTCTAGCCAAACATAATAATATAACCTTTGAATCAGCTCTCAGTCCTCAGTGGTATTATTTTAATTATTCCGCAACTCTGAAATCTAAATAAGCAAATGTTGATAACATTAGGAGTTCTCTTTCTAAGATTTCTTTACCAACCTCGCATTTAATACGAAACATTATAATGTTTCCTTATTGAACTATAATGTATCTTTTTCTAATAATAAATCTATTCTCTTTTAATACATGGCATGCTAAAAGAACCTATCTACCATATTATTTGATCCAAATCTTCCCTCTCCACATACAATAAAATTCTAACAATGAGTAACCTTAATCATATGAGGTACATCACCCTTGTTGCTTCGAGAGAGAACGAGAGAGGAGAGCGAGAGAGATGAAGACGGGAGAGGGCTCCATTAGCGAGGATTGTATCCGGATGGTCATACTCCTCTCGATGGAGGTCGACATTTATGGGGTGTGAAAGCCCCCTCGTGAGGTTCGAAAGACCCGATCACCGTAACCGTCGGCCAGCCGACGATGGTTCTTGACCACGCGATCATCGAACCGTTCTACATCTCCCACTTGACCACAGTGGTCAAATCAATGCACTCCACTATTCGTGTAGTGTATGGAGATGTCTATATTGAGTTTCATTATTCATGAAAACCTCTTACGAGACTCATGCATTCCTGAGTCCCATTAAACCAACATGTTTAATGTAAGTGCAAGTTATTATTCACTTGGTTAGAGAATCAACGAGCATATCACTTGTAGGTATATAGATTACAATAATTTATTGATTTACCATTATATCTTGTATATAGTGATATTGGATTTCTACGTGCTTTCCTTTAGAACTATTAGCCTCATTATTGATCAAGCTTATTGCAACTTGATCATCACAATGTATATATCAATTGATACATTAACCAAGGCTTAAGTTTTTTTATAAAGTACTTAATCCAAACTGCATGAGTGGTGGCCATGCTACATGCAATGTATTCTGCTTGCTGTGTATGTCTAGATATACATCCTTGTTTCTTGCTACCCTGAGAAACGGCTACTCCATCAAACATGAAAATGTAACATGATGTGGATTTACTATCATCCAAATCCCCTCTAAAATCTACATCGGAATATCCTACCACTTCCAGTGATTCAAGTTGATACACTAATTTCAGATGTACAGCTCCTTCCAAATATCAAAGAATCCTCTTTTATAGCTTCCCAATGTATCAGTCCGGGATTACTTTGATATATACTGACTAGGCTAACTGGATAAGCTGAGTTAGGTCGAGTGCACATCATTGCATACATCATACTACCCACCACTTGTGCATATGGAACTTTTAAAGATTCTTGTCCCTTTGCAGGACATTGACTCTTACTGAGTCTCTTTCCATGCACAATCGGTGTACGAACTACATTCCAAATCACTTTAATACAGTATGTAAATATTTTTTTCTTGACATAGATTCATTGTCCTTGAATATCTGTCTCTTGTAATTTGAATTCCTAAATATAGGATGCTTCACACATGTCCATCTCAAATTCATTGCTCAATTTCTTTTTAATTTCATTAAGCATCCCCATGTCATTACCCACGAGTAAAATGTCATTGACATATAACGACATGATAGAAAACTTGCTCCCACTCTTCATGACATAGACACAATTGTCCGACTTATTTGTAACAAGTCCAAATTGAATATTTTTCTCATGAAACTTGAGATACCGTTATCATGAAGATTGTTTCAAGTTATATAATGGCATCATTAACTTATAAACTCATTTCTTCTGACCTTTTAACCTGAAATATCCTCTCTTAGTTCTCCATTAAAGAAGGTCGTCTTCACATTCATTTGGAATAATTCTAAATCCATATATGTGACTATAGCTAAGATCATCCGAATCGATGGGAACTTAGCAACCAGAGAGTAGGTTTCCTGGAAGTCTATTCCAGCTTACCGAGTATAACCCTTAGCAACTAGTTTTGCTTTGTATTTATCAACAACGCTATCAACTCAGTGCTTTTTCTTGAATACACACTTGCATCCTATGGATTGCTGAGCTTCTGGCAAGTCATAAAACTCTCATACATTATTTCACTCAATCGTGTCCAACTCATCCCTCATGGCGGTTGTCCATGAGTCTGATTCGGTTGACGCCATTTCTTCTTTAAAAGACATGATATTTGTACAATCCACTACATCTTTTTCTACAATGTAACATGACACCTCGCATCCACAGAAATAATAATCTTCCATCCATGTGGGTCGTATTTTGGATCTCTTATTGCCGATTATACACGCAGGTTGTGTGGGTTTACCGACTTCTTCTAAAGAATTATCGTTGACTATAGGTTCATCCTCTATATATGGATGATAAATACCATATACTAATTCTTATCATATCTTCAAGTCATATTCATTGTCCTGTAGGACAATCAGAGGATCTGATTCCTCTACTTCGTGCTCCTTTTCTTGATGAATTTCAAGGAAAGTTGCATCACGATTTTAGATGAGACCTTTAGTTTCATGGAAGAGCCTATATCCTTCAGAATGTTCACTACAAATTTGCAATTTAATGTCTTGAAGTCTAGCTTGTCTGTAAGTCGACTTAGTACCAAGACATGTGTAACACATCCTCATTTTCGGAGATGGCTCAACTCGAGTTTTCCGCCATTCCATATTTCATATAGCGTTGATTCTACGGACTTTGTGGGAATACGATTCTGTATGTATTTATCTATTAATACTATTTCTTCCCAAAATTTCTTTGAGAGGCATGAGTGTGACAACATACACCTAACTGTATTCATCAAAGTTCTACTCTTTCTTTCAACTACACCTTCTTGCTGTGGTGTATAAGGCAATGTACTTTACCTACAAATGCCTGCTTGAATACAATACTCCTCAAACTCCTTTGAGGTACATTCCACACCCCTATCAGTCCTAGGATCTTAATTAGTTTTCTCAATTTTGTCTCTACTTCTGTCTTATATCTTTTAAATGTTTCAAAGACTTCTGCCTTTCTTCTTAAGAGATAGACATAAGAAAACTTAGAATAGTCATCAGTGAATGTTATAAAGTATTCCTTATTTATATGTTTAATAAGAGAACTTAAAATAATCATCAATGAATATTATGAAGTATTCCTTATTTTTATGTGTACTGACACTTAATGGTCCACATAACTCTGAATGAATGAAGCCTAGCAATTCTTTTGACCAGATTCCCGTCGTGAAGGGTTTTCTCGTCATTTTTACAGTCAAATAATGTTCACAAGGCAATGTCCTTGTACCCGTAATCTTAGGTAGAAAATCTCATGGCGGTCGTCCATGAGTCTGATTCGGTTGAAGCCATTTCTTCTTTAAAAGACATGATATTTGTACAATCCACTACATCCTTTTCTACAATGTAACACGACACCTCGCATCCACAGAAATAATAATCTTCCATCCATGTGGGTTATATTTTAGATCTCTTATTGCCGATTATACTCGCAGGTTGTGTGGGTTTACCCACTTCTTCTAAAGAATTATCGTTGACTATAGGTTCATCCTCTATATATGGATGATAAATACCATATACTAATTCTTATCTTATCTTCAAGTCATATTCATTGTCCTGTACGACAATCAGAGGATCCGATTCCTCTACTTCGTGCTCCTTTTCTTGATGAATTTCAAGGAAAGTTGCATCACGATTTTAGATGAGACCTTTAGTTTCATGGAAGAGCCTATATCCTTCAGAATGTTCACTACAAATTTGCAATTTAATGTCTTGAAGTCTATCTTGTCTGTAAGTCGACTTAGTACCAAGACATGTGTAACACATCCTCATTTTCGGAGATGGCTCAACTCGAGTTTTCCGCCATTCCATATTTCATATAGCGTTGATTCTACGGACTTTGTGGGAATCCGATTATGTATGTATTTATCTATCAATACTATTTCTTCCCAAAATTTCTTTGAGAGGCATGAGTGTGACAACATACACCTAACTGTATTCATCAAAGTTCTACTCTTTCTTTCAACTACACCATCTTGTTGTGGTGTATAAGGCAATGTACTTTACCTACAAATGCCTGCTTGAATACAATACTCCTAAAACTCCTTTGAGGTACATTCCACACCCCTATCAGCCCTAGGATCTTAATTAGTTTTCTCAATTTTGTCTCTACTTTTGTCTTATATCTTTTAAATGTTTCAAAGACTTCTGCCTTTCTTCTTAAGAGATAGACATAAGAGAACTTAGAATAGTCATCGGTGAATGTTATAAAGTATTCCTTATTTATATGTGTAATAAGAGAACTTAAAATAATCATCAATGAATATTATGAAGTATTCCTTATTTTTATCTGTACTGACACTTAATGGTCCACATAACTCTGAATGGATCAAGCCTAACAATTCTTTTGACCAGATTCCCGTCGTGAAGGGTTTTCTCGTCATTTTTCCAATCAAACAATGTTCACAAGGCAATGTCCTTGTACCTGTAATCTTAGGAAAAAAATCAGATTTAATTATTTGATCTATTTTGGAATTCGCTAGATGATCTAATCTCATATACCATAAATCAAAATATGATAAATAACATAAAGAGTACCCAAAAGCCATATTCATTGATTCACTAGAATTTATTACAGGAAGACAAAATAGGTCATTCTCGGGTACAAACTTTCACATAGCATAAACCTTCTTATTCTCTCCTATGGATAAACGCTTATTATAAAATCAAACTTCAAAGTCTTTCTTTAGCAGCACTGGAACAGATACGAGGTTCCGACATATTTCTGAAGCATATAGTACATCTTGAAGTACCTTATACTATCGTCCAGATCATTCTTGTATGTTCCAACACCTTCAACATCCAAGCAGGTGTTGTTCTCCATAAAGATCCTATGTCCGCCTTTCTTCAAGTTCTTTGAAGTCCACAAGCCCCTCCTTTATCTTGGCAATGTGGCGGCGGGTTGCACCAGAGTCAATCCACTATCCATCACAATCCGTGACCGTATAGTTGTACTATATGACAATTGTGAATTCAATTTTCTTCTTGCCTTTATTTTCAGGCATTTTAGACGTTCCCAGCTTCTTTCTATTGGGACAATTGACCTTAAAATAGCCATATTTTTTGCAATCGTAGCATGATCTACGTGGGTATTTCTACTTTTATCCTTGAAATTCACCTTGAAAGGTCCTAGTCTTTTCTTTGCTTGCACATTATTTGCTTCTTCTTCCTCCTCCTCGACCTCAAAGATCTCGACTTTCGATATTTGCTTTGAGTGGTCTTGCTCAATTGCCAACTATGTAGGTAGGTTCGTCACACTCTTGAAGTTGTCATTCATCCTTAGAGATATGAAAAACATGTTGAATGACAGCGGAAGGCTTCCTAAAATGGTTGCTATATGCATCCTCTCTGAAATTACACATTTAGCATCCGCTAGATCTTTGACCATCACGACCAACTTATTCACGTGCTCAAGGACGCTTTAAGATTCCTTCAGTCTAGACAAATTGTACTTGTGCAGAAGAAGTTGGACACTCACTTCTGACTTGAAGTGATATTTCTCCTTAAACGCAATGTAGAGCTCATACGTTGATTTGCAGGTCTTGAAGACCCAAATAAGATTCAACTCCATATGTGTCAACATAAAGCTCCTAGCCCTATGTTTTCTTCCATTGTTCATGAGACCTATTTTCTTCCACAGTTGGATTCTCCGATAATGTAGGATCATGTTTATCTATAAATGGAGTGTATGCTATCGTGTAATAGGCCAAAATAGATCTTTCTACTACACACTTCATAATTAATAATGTTAAGGTACTCAATTTTCTCCACCTTAGTGACAATTGTGTTACTTGTCATTTTTTGGATCTAATAAAAAATGTAAGATTGTTATAGGATTGTGATATTTAACAACAATAATCAAAGATATTTATATATAAAGCAATTAAAATATATTCAAATTAAAAAGGAACATCCCAAGAGTTTGATTTTAAGCAATAAACATATGGTAAAAAATATAGATTGATGAGATTAACAGAAGTTGCTTACAAGTTTTTATGAATTTTGAATAAGGTTAATAAAGGATGAATGTAAAAAAACATGATGTATTAAAACTATTGAATAAGACAACCTTCTTTGAATAATAACTAGCAATAACTTAGTTTTTTAACGTCCTAAGATGTTAAACAAGCAAAGTTCCTAGATTTATATTTCCTTGGGTAAATCACAATTTGGGTCCCCATCTATAGGTCAGATATCATAATGGGTCCCGATCTTTAAATTGTAACAATTCGGGTCCCAAGATCATTTAGGAAATGGAAATTTTGAGGTTCATGACGAATATAGTTATGTTGGGAAGAGAATGGGGGTTGAGTTCCAACTTTTAAACAAGGGCATACTTGTCATTATCCCCAAAAAGTTCCTTACATTAATGACCCTAGGACCCGAATCGTTACAATTTAAAGATCGAGACCCATTCTGAGATCGGACCCATAGATGGGGATCCAAATTGTAATTTACCCTATTTACTTTATTAAGAAATCAAAATTAAAACTAAGCATTAAAAAATGGCTAGTCAATTTTCTTTAACTTGCCAGGAAACATTGCCTATAAAGGAGGATCCATGTGATTTAAAAAGTTAAAGGGGGTGGGGTGAGGGGGTTCACCACATATAAAAAACCAAGGGGAGGGAGGGAGCTCATGTGATTAATGGGTAAAAAAGGGGTTCATGTGATTAAAGGGTAAAGAATGTGATTAAAGAATCCAGGTAACGTAGCCTTTTTGGTTTAAAAAAATGATAAGGGGACGTTGCCTCGGGTTCCAACAGTGTCCTCTTCGTGAATACAATAGCCTTCTAAACAAGGGATACCTTGAGAAAACACTACACGGAGCTGATGTTGAGCGGCAACGACAATGATCGAGGAAGACGGATGAGCAACGTCGACGTTGAAGGAGTCGATGATCGGGGTCGGATCGCGAACACGATGCTCTGATACCACTCTAAGATCAATGTACGTCACCCTTATTGCTTCGAGAGAGAATGGGAGAGGAGAGCGAGAGAGATGAAGATGGGAGAGAGCTCCCTTAACGAGGATTGTACTCGGATGGTCGTACTCCTCCCGATGGAGGTCGGCATTTATATGGCATAAAAGCCCCCTCGCAAAGTCCTCCCTCTCCCCCACGACCCACATTTAGGTCTTTCGAAAGACCCGATCAACGTAACCGTCGGCCACGTAGCCATCGATAGTGGTTCTTGACCACGTGTCATTGGAGCGTTCTACAGTTATAAGGCAATCTTTCACCCGATAGTGTCCTCTCTAGCCAAAAAATAATATAACCTTTGAATTACCTCTCAAACATCTAGTGGGATTGTTCTAATTATTCAACGACTCTGAAATCTAAATAATCAAATGTTGATAGCATACGAAGTTCTCTTTCTAAGATTCCTTTACCAACCTAGCACCTAATATTAATCATTATAATGTTTCCTTATTGAATTCTAATGTATCTTTTTCTAATAATAAATATGTTCTCTTTTAATACATGTCATGCTTAAAGAACCCATCTACCATATTATTTGATCCAAATCTTCCCTCTCCACATACATGATAAATTTCTAAAAGTGAGTAACCTTAATCATATGAGGTACATTCTTATTGATACATACCCTCTCCACTTAAATGAAGAAAGCTCGATTGATCATCTTTATTTTTTACCCTTTTGCAATCTCTATCGTTAATTCAATATCTACAGTCATATATTAAATTATCGATTGTTGTAGACTACTTAAAAATAAAGCTTCAAGTGTCCTTATCACATTCTCCCACCTATTTTCCTATTCCTTCTAACAGAAAGCTATTAGCCTCCAGATTTCTATGCTCTTTGGATTTGTTTGAAAGAAGGTGCGCTCAAATTTTTATTCAATAAGTTAAAAAATTCCCATATTTTGTTGATCACAACGATGAATGATCTCATTCTCTTTTTATAATGAAATTCGGATGCGCTTTGATCCGCAAGTCTTTCTAGTCGTTTGGCTGGTATGCCGCACACATAATGACTCACCAACAATTCTACCGCACATTCGAATGTTTGATTTGCATATTCTTTTCAACATTATATTTTTTTTGTTTTTAAGATGAAATTGCATCTTTCAACTTGTTAAAGAAACACCTCAATATATATATATATATATATATATATATATATAAGAAAAGTAGACCTGGCCAAAATGCGGGTCGGACCGACCTATTTATAGCCAAAGCTCGTCCATGGAGCGATCCATGTCCTATTTCGCTCTTTATCCATTGAATTTTCTAATAGTATTTAATATGTACCAATGATTTTATTAATACCATTTATACTTTATATAACTGATATAAGTAATTTATATGTTACTTGACATATAAACTATTAATTTTTATTTAAAGCTAGTGTCACACATGAAACATTTGAAGCGTATCATATTAATACATATATTATTCAACTTATATTTATATATTTTTTTTGCGGGCCGGATCGAGACGGTCCATTCCCAAATCTTCTAGTGCAAATCCAACCCATAGCGGACTGGGTGGACGAGCCCCCATTAAACAAGTCTAAAGAGAAGTAGATGGAAGTAAGGTAAAAAATCAAATCCTCTTAGGCACGTGCCCAAACATATCCACACGCGCGAGAGGCCTTCCCCTTCGCAATCCCGGAGGAGCGAGCGAGCAAGCCAGCGTCCCATCTTTGCTTCAGATTGGGTAGCGACACACGAGAGAGCGCACACAAGAGCCAACGAACTCTTCCCTCCTCTTTTCCCCGTCATCTCTCCTCCACTCTCCCTCCATGGAGGTCGCCGTGCCCTCGCGGCTTCCCTCCTTCCACGCCCTCACCACCACAGCTCCATCCAGCAGCGGCAGTAGCAGCAGGAGGAGGATGCCCTTCTCCCCGACGGCCTCAAGTAGGGCATCTGCTCCCTCGCTCTCCTCCGCCTTCCTATCCCCTCACGTCGCAGGCACCGCCTCCTCCGGTTTTGCCGGCCTCAAGCTCCGCCCCTCCCCGCCATTCGGTGGCTCCACCCCCAAGAGGGGCGTCGTCACCATGGTGAGCTCCTTCTGCCACCCCTTCCCATTTACTTAGTTTTCATTGTTCCCGTCGACTATGCTGAATCCACTCGCATGTTTCGATCAATTTGGAGACCAGTTTGTTTTCTGACGAGCATCATTGCTTTCGACATTCACTGATTCAGAGTGGAGAGATTTGTGGTAACCAAATAACATCCGAATTACATTCTTTAGATCAAGATGTAACTGTTTCATAATGTTCTAGAAAGAGAGTCCCGCAGAGCAGTCAACTTATTCTCTTGAGAGACCAAGGAATCTAAAATGCTCTTCAGACATTGTAGGTTTTCACGTTTTAAAATATGGCTTATGAGCTGCCAGAATGTAAGACTTCACCGAATCATCGACGATCTTGAGGAAGCGGTTTCTTACTGTGCTATACGAGTGGGCGTTTTAACGTCTCATAATGGGATAATGCATAGCGTGGAGGTTGGATCTGCTGCTTATATATGAGTGGTGGTGGAGTGAAGTTTTGGCTGTGATGATGAAGGGGACAGCGTGAAGTGGGGGTATTCGAAGATGAGGATATGATGGAGATGGTACTTGAGCAATGCTGCTGCATTTGTTTGGTTCCTTCTGGATTTATGATACTCGCTTCATTTAGCATCTGATTTGTTTTCTAGGAAGAATATTAACAGAGACTTCACAATGTACAATATGATGTAAAAGTCTCTAAAGAAGTCATCTGCATTAATGTGCATACTGTCACAATCTTTTGTTTTATTTCGAAGAAATCACTCATTGTATTTGGCGTTACAATGGTAATGGAATGTGAAAATGGATGTTATACTTGCCATGGTGGTTTCAACTGAACTTTCAACCTATATTCGTATAATGGTCATTCCTATTGTAGTTAATATACTGCTTTCGTGTTATTGTAGGTCATCCCATTCTTGAGAGGAACAGCATGGGAACAGCCACCTCCAGATCTAGCTTCTTACTTGTATAAAAATCGAATTGTGTACTTGGGCATGTCTCTGGTTCCATCAGTAACTGAACTGATGCTGGCAGAATTTTTATATCTTCAATATGAGGATGATGCAAAGCCAATTTACTTATATATCAATTCTACTGGCACTACGAAGGTAATAAAATTCGTAACATGTTCTCTTAAATGGTTACATATTTGCAATAGATAACATTATATTATCTTTTACCAGTGGTCGATTATCTCAAAGATCTTTTAAGGAAATGTAGTTGATCTTAAGTTCACTCGAGATGTCAATGTATTTCTTCATTTCGGGAAGATATCATTGTTATTATTTGTATCATTACTTTTCACTTTTGGTAGAGCATGTTAATATGTACTACGAAAAAAATTAGTTGCTAGGATAAGCAATGTGTAATAGGGAAAGAGTTTTGGCTCTCAAACAGGAGACTGATGGATATATCAATTCACGGCGACTAAAAGGTGTTAAAAAACTCCTTATGGGTGGGTTTTTATGCATGCAAAAACACACACGCATCTTCTTTAAGTAAGCATTGTTTCTTTTTTATCCATTGCTTAAAAACATTTCTATAATCAGAGAGCAAGTTTTCAGTATGTAACACAACTATTGTAGATGTTTTGGCAAAATTGTCGTCATATAGAGGAGGGTGTATCACGGGAGGGAAAAATAGCATGGGAGGTAGAGAGAGCATTAGATGGAAGGAGAGTAAGGGATATAGGATGGGTGGGTGCAGTGATGATGGGGCGGCAGGCCCTCCCAGGGATATGATGTCGAAAGATGGTGGAGACAGTACATAGGTCAAGGTTCGCTAGCGTGGGATCTCCCTCTTCGTTGGATCGCTGGGGATCGGGTCTGATGCTTTCATTGTTGTGTACTGATCGATGTTTTGCTTCCATTGGGGAGAATGTTGCCATATGATGCCTGGTTGTCTGGGCTTGCTAATGTATTTTCATTGTAGGCTGATCGGACACCGATGGATTGCATGTTCAACGAGCAGTGTTTGGCGTCCTCATCCCTATGTAGGGGAATGCCTTTCCTATCCATTGCTTGATTGATGTTGTGTTGAGAGGGGAGTTCTCGTGTGAGGAAGGATGCATTCAAATGACATATTGAGAGGGGCTCGAGTCATCTTTCTCGGGGATGTGATGCATCTCTAAAGGCCCCTTGTTGCTATTAGGGGCCTGCTGGGAGATGAGTTTGTATGTATCTTTTCGGAGGTCGAGATGGTGGCTCATAATTCATTGACATGTTGGTGATAATTAGTTTTTAAAGGATGTTGCATGGGATTGTGGGCGTAGCCTCATCATGAGGTGCTTCAAGTGGTAGGCCTTCCCTTATGTTGTTACGTTTGCGCTTGTGGTGATTTTTTGACCCTGTTGAGAAAATTGGAGAATCAATGTGATAATTTTACCCAAGGAGTATGGTTCTTATATAGCATAAAATCCTATAACAGAATAAACATGTCGTTCGTTTCTTTTCGTATAGCATTAGAGCGACGGTCCTAGACTAGAGTCCTGTTACCCGCGAAACCCTACCCCACCCACTGACCTCCCTTCTCTGCCATCGCGAGCATCCACGCATCATCCCCTACCATTGATGTGCTCAACCTTATGTGCTAGCCCCACACATAATGCAATCGACCCCATTCGTGGTGCCGCCCAACCTTACGTGTGGTAAATCCAGCCCCATGTGTGGTGCCATCTAGCCTACCGTAAGACTCTGATCTCTTCACACATGGTCTAGTTTTGCCAAGCCATCGCCTTGGTCCTTCGTGTGGCTCCCCTTGCCCATGCACAATGTGTACAAGTATTTTTTTTGGGTCATTTGAGTGCTGGGTTTGGTGTAGAACATGGTGATTTAGGCACATAAATCCAATCTACCAGCCTTATAGCGCCTCCAGAGTTGGTGAGAAGGGTTAAATTCTGAGTATGCACGCACAACATGTTCCCGGCATAATTTTGTATACTAAATTAGACATATCTTTCTCCCACTCGCATCTTTCCCATCTTCCTTTGTTCTTCATGACACAATATCCTCCTATGGAGCCTTTTAAAGGTCCTACGCTCATCGTCAAGATGGACGAGACTAACTATGATCTGTGGACTATGCAGTTCATAAGTATCATGAAGAATAACAACATGGAATATATCCCGACACAACCTGAGCCGACCAACAAGACTAGGGTGGATGATTTGTGGATGCAAGGCAATGTATGGGGTGTCTGGCTCTTTGGCACTTTTATCATGGAGATGGACAACAACATTCTGCATCGGTCCACTGCCTCGGCAATGTGGGACATTCTTGCTGCCACATATTATTGGACGAAGAATGAGATGAAGTCTTTCGGCTTTAGTATGACATATTCACAACAAAGCAGGATGGTCGTCCTCGCCATGCATTCTCCTCCTGGCTGAAGGGAATGTTTGAGAAGTTCCATAGTTACATGCCTTTGAATAGGAGCACTGAGCAACAATTGACATTAAATAACACATGATGATGGGCATGAGTCTTGTGATTCTTGATTCCCAATATAATGTCGCTCATAACCAGCTCCTTACCAGTGCCTTTATACCTGCAATAAAGAAGGTTGACATCATATTGAGCAGGTTCACGTTGCCTCTACATCTACTACTTAGAGCTCATGTAATATGGTCACATCTTGCAGCAAAGGAGGTTCGACTCAGTTCATAGGATGTGATATCCTTAGAAAAGGAGGTGGACACCCTCACGTGTAGTGCACATCCTGCTACTATGTGAGCACTCTTAGGATACATGCTATCAAAGGCATGGTCACCCTATATCTGCTCGTGTTGTTGAGCAGTTTGAGCTTGTTGGCACTTCTTCTGATCAGAAGTATGATGATCTTTTTTCCCATCTGAGGGAGATTATGGCTCCTTTCACAAGTAATATTATACTAATGTCCTCCAACCCCATTTGATGCTGCAGCCGCTGCCAGTACCTCAGGTACAACTTAACATGACAGTTATTTCAGTGTGGATCATGAATTTTGGAGCATCTCCTCATCTCTGCGGTGATAGAGAATAATTGTCACCCTATAGTTCCGTTCACCTTTGTTGATTTGTAGTCATTGTCAATGGAAATATTCTCCTATTACAGAGTATGGAGAGATTTAGTTGACACCCTAAATCATCTACAAAGTGTGTTACATACACCCGAATTTTATATGAATATATTGTCTATCAATCAGATTACCAAGGATATGAATTGTCGTGTCATTTTGATCCATCTTCTATCGTGTTTCAGGATATACTGATGGACATGGTGATTAAATATGACCGTGAGCAAGGGGGGTTTCCACATATTGGTCCAGTCTCCTTATGCAGGCAAATTTCTAGTCCTACTGGATCAGTCTTTCCATACATGTGACACCTTTGGTTCAATCATCTTCCTCTGCAGAAGATATGTAGAGTCCTTGCACATATCTCATCTTAGTCCACTTTTCAGTGTAAGGCTTGCAGCTTGGGAAGCATCATTGTACCGGTTTTCACATTCATCAGATCGTAGCAATGGTTGTTTATTTGAGTTGTTGCATTTGACATTTGGAGTCCCAGTCGTATTCCTAATCACTAGGGGCCAAGGTTGCAGAAATCGGTAGTCGGTACTCGGTCGGTGGGGTCACTGACTAAGGATTAATCGGCAGTCGGGCGACTAATCGGATTTAGTCGGCCATTAGTCGGTTTTGAATTTTTTTAATTATTTTAAATATATAAATCAATTTTTATACATATATTCTTATTCCTATTAAAAAAATACATATATTCTTATATATTTGCATAGATTTGTACATTTTATATACAATTATAATGAAACAAAACTAGTAATATGGCATATTGGTGCAATTTTTTTCCAAAAATCCGGAACAAGAGATAATGACATCTACAAAAGTGTCATTGAAATCTTTTTGCTTCATAGATAGTCCAAAAGACACTTCTTAACAAGTTTCTTTTTGAGCTTGGATGCATGAAGATGACTACTATGTTCAGCCAACACCAGGTGCACAATGGATTCAACTCTCCTTCATGGGATGCCAACTTTCTGAAATCTGGATCCTAATCTTCATATTTTTAAGTTTAGTTAACTTCATTTTATTGACTGATCTATGCAGGCAGTCAGAAGCATAAGGCAAATAAATTATTGGTATGAGCCCTGTTATTTATCAAATGGCTTGGAAATTAACTCCTCATTATTACCTGGATTTCCTCAAATACTCTAACTGATCTGGAACAGACTATAGTATCCTTTGATGTTTCCATTGAATCACTTCTACATTATGTCTATTGTGTGCTATGATTTTGGAATGTGGCGTCCTCCTTTCTTGTTAGTTTGATCTTTCTCATGATCAGATAGATCTACTGTTTATTATGATGTAAAGTTAGATATCAGATCAGACATTCAGTCTCATTCATTCCCATCATCAAGCCAATCTATTGAAAAAATATTAGATCTACTCGAGCGTAATCTGTAACATAAATGCAATCTGATCCTTTTGTTGTTTATTCCTTTTGAAGTTCTCAAGAAGGTTTAATAGATTGCTATGTACTCCTACTGAGTACAATAGATTGTTGCATACTCCATCTGCTAAGTATAATATGTTTGCTTTTAAAAAAACAAAAAATAAAAAATAATAAAAAAAGTTCTATGTAAAAGTCGGCCGAGTAGTCAGCCGACTAGGCCGACTAGTCGGGCCGATTAGTCGGGTTGACCGACTAATGGCCGACTAGGCCTAGTCGAGTCGGCTACCCCCCCGACTCGACTAGTCGGATCGACTAGTCGGCCTAGTCGGCCGACTTTTACAACAGTGCTAGGGGCACACGTTCTATCTTATATACATTGATGATTTTTCCCGACTTTCTTTGGGTTTTCTATTGAAAAATAAGTCTACGATGTAAACTTTTATTATTAAATAAAGAACCTTTTTTCTTCTATTGTTAAGTATGTTCGTTGATAATGCTTTGGAATTTGGTATTGGTCAGCAGATCTCAAATTTCTATTTCTATCGGGATTCTTCAATAGACTTGGTGTGCATACACTTTTCAATAGAACGGTATTGCTGAGCACAAACATTGTCATCTCTTAGATGTTACCAGGATTCTCCTGAATCCTAATACAGAGTCATGCTCCTCACTCTTATCATGGAGATGTTGCCTTATTGCTTGCGACCTCATCAATATTGTGTCTTTCTTCGTATTAGGAGAAAATGTTCCTTATTCGATTATGCTTTTGGAAAAATACCTCTTCTCTCTAATGCCTCGTGACTTTTGTTACGTGGCACTTGTTCATCACATGATTCATGACCGCGACAAGTTCTCCCCTATAGTTGTCAAGTACATCTTTATTGACTACTCTAAACCTAGAAGAGATACCTGTACTTTGATCCATTCATAGGGAAGTATTATGTCAGCGTTGACATTATATTCTTTGAGTTTGCTATGTATTTTTCTCCCTTATGTGGCATGATAACTTCTTCTGATTCTGGTGAGGAGGTTTACATTCCACCTCATCCTTCGCCTCTGACCCCTACCACATCTCTTATGGTTCGTGCTTTGCCTCGTATGTACATTCGCAGGAGGCCTTCTAGATACCCGACTCTGAACCTTACCCATCACATCCCATGTAAATCTTGAACATTTAGTTTCCGTTGATGGCATTGTTGATGTTTTTGTACAGCGGGAGACTTTACAAGGTAAGAGTCCAGTTCCTCAAGAGATTTTGGTATAAGAGATATATAATTCAGAGGGTCTTGACCAACCTATTGCATTTTGAAAGAAGATGTGTTCATGTGCTACATATCCTCTATCGGGTCATGTTTCACTAAGATGCTTATCGGAAGGCTTTAGAAAGTTTGTAGTAGGACTGTCAACCATTATGATCCCGCGTACATCATGCAAGACAAACAATGATGCTTGCTATGGAGGAAGAGATGGCTACACTCTAGTCATGATGCACATAGAGTTTGGTTCCTACCCCAACATGGGCTTCTGTGGTCAACTGTAAGTGAGTCTTTACAATGAAGCAAAGAACGGATGGTATTGTTGATGCTACAAGGCTCAACTTGTGATACATTGTTTCACTTAGACATACAAAGTGAATTATCAAGACACTTTCTCTCCTCTGGTATATTCCACTCTTGGGATCATCCTCTCTGTTGTGATATGAGACTAGTCACTCTCCAAAACTTGATGTTGATGGCGATATGAGAAACTCTAAATGCAACAACCACCTAGCTTTGCTATTAAGGGAGAGTGTGGATGCAACGTGGAATCCAAAACTAGGACAAAATTTGGATGTCTGCCCGTCCAATTTTGTTCCATTGGCATTTTTCTTCATTTAGTTAGAGTCTAATTAAATTAGGGTCAAGTTAATTTTATTTTTGACTAATTGAGTACGTTGTAGTTTTTATTTCTATTCAGATAACGAGATCGCATGTGATCTTCAATTAATTAGTTAGAGATATTTAGAGTCTAACTAAAATTTTTATTTTATTTGATTTGATTTTTATCTTCTTTCTATTTTTACAATTTCACCCCTTATTTGTAAAGGGAATGGTAGTTTTTTGTTTTAGCCAGTTGAAGTTATATAAATGGAGTTTCTCCAGCTTATTTGTCCCTCTCTCCTCTCCCTCTACGCGATCTTAGCAACTCTGTTAGAAAATAAACATGCGGAAGCGAACATGGAAAACGATAAAGTACAACGAACAATGGGATTTAACGTGGAATCCTACTCCGCAAGGAGCGGGATGAAACCACGGGAAAAGCCCTCAAAGGGGCATATGCTTCATTGCTCTTTCTCTCAATGGATACAGGAGGTCTGGGGCTCCTTATATAGCCTCCTCAGTGCCTCCAAGTCCCACCACTGGTAGATGTGGGACTAAAGGACTGGATGGGGTAAATGGATCTTCTCCAGGGTTCATTTACCTTCCTACAACTCATATGACGCACAACCAATACTCCAACACTACTCCTCAAGCTGGATCATGCAATGCTCAGCTTGGACAAACATAAAGAAACTCAACTCACGCTATAAGACACTACGGACAATATCAACTCAACGCACACAACTGTCGGCCGCTGTCGAGGACGTTGCTTCTCATGCCGTGCAGGTGAGGAGGACGAACGGGCTGGAGTGTGTCTGTTGAATCTCCTCGTTGGAGAGCAAGTGCTCTGAACTGCGCCTGTCAGAGTCACTGCAACTGGAAATGAGTCTCCTCGTCGGAGAACTCTGGCCCACCACAATATGTGGACAACTACTCCACCTCTGAAAAGGGCCGTGGCTGTACAATCCTCGTCGGAGTCCACGGTCGCTGGAGAATGGAGTCTGAAAAAGTATCCTTGTCAGAGAACTGGGTCTCTCTCATCTGGCTCAGAGAATGGTGCCCTACTCTGGAGTACCTATGATACCACATGAAAACTCTGGCGGACAAAACAAGAATAATGATGGGGACCACGAACAAATAATGGCACACATGTGCTCATCTGAAAAAGAGACCGCATACTAGTATGTCTGAAACTGAATACTCGTGATCAATCGTCGAGTCTGACAAAATATGATCATCTGTAGAGTCTGGAAAATCTGCTGGTTTGGAGAATATCTGAATCTGACCTCTAAATTTGGAACAAGACTTGTGACTCTACACCATACTCCCCATTTCTCCCATACTTGTCGGAAAATTGACATCGACCAAGTTGGGAGAATACATGATAATATGGGGAAAACACAAAACAAAAAAAGCCGATTAGAAATTTTTCCGGCTTCTCAAAACATGGATAACAATTGGTCGTTTCATTTTTTTCCGGCCTGCAATATATTTTTTTAATAAGCCGTGACAACATTTTTTTACGGCTTTTCGAACATTTTTTTAAAATTGCGTACTTTTTTTTTATACGCACCTATCTTTTTTGAACTCTCTCTCTCTCTCTTTAATTCTCGGCCTGCACATGCCCTTACAATAGAGACTGTTTTTTTCTGATCCACATGGACCCGTAATATACACCACTGCAGTTTTTTTATATAATACAGGCCATCGGGCCCCCCTTTAGGGTTCCCACGATGGGGACCCTCTTTCTTTGCACATCCGACGCCCCATATGGGTTTTTGTGCCGCTGGAGCAAGAAAGGGGATGCGCGATCGATGCGCGAGCTCCGCCTTTGGAGGGGGAGCGGCGGTGAGATCCTCCTCATGGAAGAGGGAGGTCTGCGCGTGGAGAGGTACTGCGCAATTGAAGGAGCAGAGATGCTTTCGCGCCGCCTGGATGGTTGATCGAAGAGGGGTGCGCACAAGGAGTTGCTGGGGCGGTGCGCTCTCGAGCAGAACATGAGGGGGTGGTTCGCGCGATTGAGCAGAAAAAGGTTATCGATGCCGCCAGACCGCTGGAAACTCGGAGCAGCTCCGCCTGGGAGCAACGAGGTCCGCCGCCTGTTGCGGCTAGGGCTTCTTCTTCCTCTTTCTCGGGTTGTATGTGGATAGCCGCCTGCGCATGGTTGCTGGAAATAGGCGCCGCCGCCTGATGGGAATGGGAGGTCTTCGTTTGGAGGAGTTGAACTGCGTGGTTGCCGCCGAGGGTTCCCCGTACGGGGAGGAGCCGCCTGGAGCCTCCAACACTCCCCTCCTCCATGCATGGGAAGGATCTACATGGTTCCTTGCTGGAGCAAAGACGATGGCAGCGAGAAGATCGAACTGGATCTAGGGTTCTAGATAACCCAATAAAATAAAATCCCTCGAACAGTACATGAACTTGAACAAGTTCACAAACACATCTCCAATATCATCATTGAATCTCGAAAAGAAAAGAAAAAAAATGAAAATAATCCTCAAGAATCGACCCGTTCTGATACCATGTTAGAAAATAAACATGTGGAAGCGAACATGGAAAAAGATAAAGAAGAATAAAGAACAACGGGATTTAACGTGGAACCCTACTCCGTAAGGAGTGGGATGAAACCACGGGAGAAGCCCTCAAAGGGGCATATACTTCATTGCTCTTTCTCTCAATGGATATAGGAGGTCTGAGGCTCCTTATATAGCCTCCTCAGAGCCTCCAAGTCCCACCATTGGTAGATGTGGAACTAAAGGATTGGATGGGGCAAATGGATCTTCTCCAGGATCCATTTACCCTCCTACAACTCATATGACGCACAACCAATACTCCAACAATTTCTTCTCCCTATCCCAAACAATCAACGCGCCTTCTCTTCCTCCACCCTCAAATTTCTTCCACCGAATATTTTTCCATTGTCAAAATTATTTTTCACTCTTGGAATTTTCGTTTGCATCAATTGGTATCAGAGCATGACCTACAGGTCGTCCTCATGATATTTTGGTGTTTGTGCAGATATAGATCCAAAGAAATATCGTTCAACGAATCGTGCATGGCATAATAAGGTTAGAAAAACACTATCCAATATGTTTCAGGTTTGTGCAGATATGCAAGCCTTGGCGAGATGAACGTGAGATCCATAGAACATGAATCTCTGACACGCCAATTAGAGGAGAACACTACTAAAATCGATGCCAAGAAAGCATCGAGTCACCAACTCTCATCCCCAAAGCTATCGTCCAGGAGGTCCACAAACCTCCTCCCCCTTCATCGATGTTAAAACTACTGCCGTCAACCCCGACTAAGCCCCACCAACCACGCAACCCACTCCTCCCCTGCCACTATATTCCCCACGCCCCCTCCTCCACCAACATACCCCCCGACGCCAACATCTCATGCCGACCTAACACCGCTACCAATGCCTTTCAGCCCTACTACAACCCCTTCACCGCCATCACCACCTTCCCCACCACAGTCAGCAACCCGGCCTATTGTCCAATCACCATCACCACCTCCCCTCGAACTCCCGCCACCATACCATGCATCAACCATGCCATCTTTCCTCATGCCATCTCTATCGCCACAATCACATGAATCACCACCTACGCAAGTCTCAACACTGTTGTTCATACCTCGTAACCCTTACAGTGTCAACCATGACCCCCATTGCCGACCTCACACCATATATTGCTGGTGTTGATACCCCTACAACCATATGTGTTGCAAGCATAGCCACCACTGCCATCCTTTCTTGAGGAGATGCCATCAGTGGAGTTTCATCCCCAACTGTTCTTGCCGCCTAAGTAGGGGAAGGGAAGAAACTCTAGCGACGGTTAGGGGTCTCTCTCCATTGGTTTATAATCATGTAAGTCAAGGGGTCCAAAACTGACATGGAGAAATTTTACCCAAGTCCTCCACTCAAAAACCTTTTATCAAAAGGTTAAGCTAAGGAAAAGAAGTTATGTAAGTGAAAGTGTAGAATTGTATACTTTCTCCCCTCTCTTCAGGGAAATTTCAAAAGAAACATTGAGAGATGGAAAAGAGTCAATGGATTATTGGATCAAAACATGATTATTTTGACAAGTGTCGCAACCAGAGATCACACAACTCATTAGGAGATGAGTTTTTCGAAATGTGAGAGAGTTGATGCAGTGCAGAACATGAAAACTAGGGCAAAATAAGGACATCTACATGTTCAATTTTGTTCTAATAGGGTTTTCCATTCGTTAATTGGAATCTAATTAAATTAAGGTCGAGTTAATTTTATTTACTGCTAATTGAGTCTATCATAATTTTTATTTCTATTTAAATAACGAGACCGCATGTGATCTGCAATTAATTAGTTAGACATACTTAAAGTCCAATTAGAATTTGATTTGATTTGATTTTTATCTTCTTTCTATTTTTGTAATTTATCCCCTCCTATATAAAGGGGATGGTGGTCCCTTGTTTTAGACATTTGAAGTTATATAAAATCTGGAGTTTCTCCAACTTATCTCTCACTCTCTCTACTCCCTCCACGCGATCTCTGCATTTGTCCTCCTAAATCCCTTGCAACCAGCGCATCTTCTCTCCTCCCTCCAAATTTCTTCCACCGAATATTTTTTGACCATCAAAATTATTTTCTAGCATTGGAATTTTCATTTGTACCAAGTGTCAGAAGATATATATATATATTTCATAAGGTTATTTATGTCTTTAATCAGAGTTCCATAGCATGGTTCTTGAAGTTCTCGGATTTGAATCATTTGATAGAGCAGCAAGACTTCAAGAGATCCCTTGCAGATCACTCGCTATGTGTACATGGGATACCATGAGGTATTGTTGTCATTTTGATATATGTTGACATTATTATAGGATATGAGTTCTAGGGGATCAATGAGGCTAGGGAATTCCTTGGACAATAGTTTGTCACCAAGGACCTTGATGAACTACGATACTTTCTTAGGCTCAGAGAGTTCTTATGATGACTTAGAGGAAATATATTACAGATCTTCTTTTAGGGATTGGTATGGCAGATTATAGACATGTTATTGCTCCTATGGATCCTAACATGAAGCTCTATGGTGATAACAAAGTTGAGGTGGACAAGGGGGGATACATGGAGTTCATTGAGAAGCTTCTCCATGTGACTATCACCAGGTAATATATCACATTTGCAGTGAATAAAGTCAATCAGTTTATGGATCAACTATGACATGCTCATATGGATGTAGTCTCCTTGATCCTAAGGTATATGTAGTTTTCTCCAAGTAAAGGATTGCTACTCAACAAAGGGATATTTCTTGTTATCATGGCATGCACAGATGTTGACTATGCAATATATCCAAAAGACAGGAAGTTTGCCTCTGGATTTGCCTTGTTCATAGGGAACTCATCGGTCTCATGGAAAATCAAGAAGCAAACTGTTGTTGCTAGGTCAAGTGTTGAATCCGAATACATAAGCATGACGCAAAGAAGCACTAAGATGATGTGTGCCAGGTTTGTTCTGATTGACCTAGTTATCGAGGCACTTCTTCCCGTGCAACTATAATGTGACAATCATACTGCACTAGTCATTGTTAACAACCCAGCTTACCATTAGAGGACCAAACACATTGAGATGGATTACCACTACACTTGAGATATGATACAAAAAGGGCTTCATCTCTACTTCCCATGTAGAGCTGGCGAACATATAACAAACGTTTTCACCACGGCCCGCTAGGGGGGCATTCTAGAAGTGTCCTTCCAAGCTGAGCATAATAGATATCTATGCTCCAGATTAAGGGGAGTGTTATAGGAAATAGTATTTGTGTATTTCTGATTTTCCTTTTATGTAATTTCCCATTTGGTTTCTTGAAGGATCTTCCCTCTATATAAAGGAGCTCTATGGTCACAGAATAAACATGTCATATAAAGGAGCTCTATGGTCACAGAATAAACATGTCATGCATTTCTTCCGTACCTATAGATGGAAAGTAAATAATAGTCCTCAACATGATTTTTAAATGTTGAAGGGGTTCAAAATCTAGAAAGTGTTGAAATAGAATATAGGAGGCCAACAATGACCCAGTAAATAATGTTAGTACAATACTCTCCCTCAAGATGGAGTATATCTATCATGCCCAATTTGGATGCCAACAATGAGATATGTTTCTTTGGAAGCCCTTTTATAAATATATTAGTAAGTTCGAGCTTCGTAGAAATGTGAGGAGCGGCGATCTTCCCTTCTCGTACCGCACCTTGAATAAAATGGCAGTCCACCTCTATATGCTTGTTCCTCTCATGAAAAACATGATTGGTAGCGATGTAAGTGGCAAAATTATTGTAACAATAGAGAGGAATTTATGTTGTGGCAGTCAACCCAAGTTCTTATAGAAAACGAGATGAGCTATTATGCCCAATTTCGATGTCAACAATGAGACATGTCGGGGCGGTCAACCTATGTTCTTATAAGTTGATCTTTACTGTAGAATGCTGGTACATGAACCCCTTCCTTTGTAACAGAGTTCTTTGAGCAGAGGTTGGTTGTTTTTTTAGACATGACTGTTGAGCTGGAGGATGTGGACAACTCCGCTTTGGGAGGGATCATTCGGTTTGGGCGAATGGGCCTTTTTCGGTCAAAAAAATACAGGCCTTCTCATGTACGCAAGATCTGGTGCAAAATGATCTTCGATGAGACTACTTACTTATTTGGAGGAGTAGGATTCCGCAGCGCATCAAGTGTTCCTTGATTGGTAAGGCCTGGACAGATACTCACGAATGCACATAGAGACAGGATACTTGGAACCGAGGATTTACTCTGCCTGAGGAGCGGAGAGGGGACTAAGGATTTAGACCTCTTCTGCAGGCACAATTTCTGGCAAGTGTCCAGGATGGCACAGGAATATCATGGCCCAGAGCTGAGGATTTCACTACTTTCTAGAGATCTATTAATGACTTCTGTGGCAATTCACAAGAGGACTGCTCCATCCCATTGACCCAACTTTAACCAATTTGCTGTGTTAGAAATGAACTTATTTTCCACGGTCATTCTTTTTGTTCAGAAAATGTTTTGGAACATCGTAGAGCTCTCCAACTAGTGTCGTCCTTTTTAAGCTATTTTTTAATTTAATATATTTTTGAGGTGGGTCCCTGCTCGAGACTTCACCCTTTGATTTTTTCAAAAAAAGATGCCTTACGAGTTCATAGTTTCAATAATTTGTTCTGAAATAAACACCAGCAATAGCCTTGTCAAATAGACAATGAGGCATTTTTTTGGAGAAGTCAACAAACCTTTAATACCTCCCTTATATAGGTAACTCCATTTTAATAGAGTGGGTGGCCGGATGCATGTAGCTCATCGTTTGGAGGGTCCATGATAGGGATGGACCATTGGGGTCTCATATGCAGCCATACCGTGCATTGTCACTGCTAAAAGTTTATTAATTGGAACTTAAAACAATTTCATTTTACATATCATAGATGATAGTCTTTCAACCCAGACTTTATCATGAATCTTTGACTTTCTTTTAGATGGCATGCAGTAATTCAGATATTTACATATGTTCTTAACTATTACCAACAAAGCAAGTACAATTTAAGATGCTTATTTATGTTAAGCTACCGGCGATGACTATCATCACCATGGGATTAGTGGGGCGGGGGGGTGTCAGAGAAAAGATCGACAGGGACGGAGCTTGTGAGGGTGGAGATAGTGCTCGTCACCAAGTTTAGACTATGGTTGAGTGGGTTGCGATGGCCGATGGTTCAAGGAAGAAGGGGAAGAGGAGGAAGAAGGATAGCATGAGAGTGGGGGTATATTTTATTAAAAAATTGAATTCTCTTGCAATTTCATTACATTCTTGGTCTCTACTGTTGAACTTAAAGAAGTGCCTTACCGATTCCAAATGTAGGGTTTTACAGTGTAAAATTGAACAGTTGCAAGAGCTATTCTGTAGTTGTGAACTTGTGAATAATCTTTAGGATATGAATGAAGAAATCTTCTAATAATGAGATAAACACCACTAATTGTTTTTTCTTTACATTCTATAAAGATCAGTTTCCCCCGTAGGCAGCCAACAGTCAGTGTAAAAGTAGTTGGATCTTTCAACATGGATTTGAGCAAGAATATAACCAATCCTACTTAAAGTGGGAGAAGGCTTCGCCATTTTTTTATCAGTTGCCCCCTTTGGTATTGTGTGAATGATTCTTTGGAGAGAAAGGTGGGTGAGAGCGCTCCATGTGCGCAGTCACTCGTGTAATGCAGGAATGACCATTTACATCTCTTTGTGTCATTACTCATTCCCTATGGAACCATTCATCAAATCACAGCAATCAAGAGAAACAGTGCCATATGTCAGATTTTCTTACTAATAATTAGCCAAATATAAGTTCAATGCTCGGTAGTGCAGTGTGCCTACCACCCAAAGGACCATGGTTCAAATCTTGGGCGGGCACCCGTGCATGTTTCATCCTCTTGTTTCAAAAAAACAAAATATTAATGCCTTGAAATTCTTTGATTCTTTTCATATATAACCATATCTATTTTTGCACTCAGAAAACATTGGAATGCTCCACTTGTTTTTAAAGCTTTTTTGGATAGATATTTATATGGAATAAAAACGGTACTTCATAGTCTTAGACTTATTAACTCATTTAGTCGAGTCCTCATCTTTAATGTACTCCATGATCAGCGTTGAATGGTGGCTGCCATTGCCTATGAGATACAGGTGGCACCAATGATGCCTTATGAATTCATTGTTTCAACAATTTTGTTCTTGAAATAAACCCCATGAGGTGGCCCAATCTAATTGACGTCGAGACAGCTTTTTAAGTCAACAAACCTTTAACACCTCCATATAGGTGACTCTATTGCAATAGAGGGGGCAGCCAGATGCACAGCTCACTGTTTGTAAGGTCCATGATAGGGCTGGGCCATTACTTTCAAAAAAGGGGTGGACCACTGGATTCTCATATGCAGGCACTGTGCATTGTCACTGTTAAAAAGTTGTAAAATTGAACCTAAAACAATTGTATCTAAAGATAATATATAACGGTCTTTCCACCCATATTTTATCATGAATTTCTGTCTTTTTCTTTGATGGCTTGCATTAATTCAGATATTGGCATATGCTCTGAACTATCAACGAAACAAGTGCAATTTTAGATGTTTTTTCATGTTAACGATAGGTAAGAGACACTGAACCATTGATGTTTGAAAATTTTAACAAGGGCTATTTCTTTGCTTCCCCGTAGTCGAGCATTTTTTTCTGTCAAGGTGAAAATGGCTTTGATGTTATCGGCATTCAACATTGCACATTGATTTTGAATCTTTGATTCCCATTTTATTATGCATTGGCAATGAGCGGGCAGAGTCACCATTGTCCCTGAAGGAAAGAAATCACACAGGAAGGTTAGATTGTGTGAATTTGAACTAGGGTTTGTCGGTCTAAGTTCACAGGAGAAAAAAGTTGGCATCTAGGGTTTCTTTTCCCAATTCTCTTTATTTCCAAATATGGTACATGTGGCATATGGCTACATCTATTTCCAAATCCACACTTGCTATCCTATTTGATTAAGATGGGATTGGAAATTATACCAACCCATATAGGTCCTCTACAAGATCCATCTCTACGTGTAACTTGTCTGAATTCACATTGGTACTGGATGGATGGTTTACTTGTCAAGATATTCCCCTAGAGCTCTTTTTTGATCAAATTTGCAAACCTGTAGCATAACTGGGGATTATCGGTATGCAGAATAAAGAGGTCATTGTACCCTACAGATTATAAAATATGCTAATGTTATTCTTCTGGAAAACAGCCCCGCATCATCAAACAGATACCAATTGTTAGATTCCTCTGGAGAAAACAAAATGATTACTATGGGTTAGTATTCATATCATAAACTGTATTATAGCGATGAGCTCTTTGTCAAGTCTTGCATCTTAAATTACCACCATGATGTGAAAATGGCATCTTCAGAACTGAAACAGAGATCCCCCATTTGGTGATAGTAACAGGTGTACGCCCTAATATTAGTTAGGGAATATTTTTGTACATTGTTTATTTTTGCAAGTCTAAATGCTCATCTCTGGTCATTGCTGTCTGAATCTTTGCTAAGGAGCCTATTACTTTGTATAGTGTGAAATAGCGGGGCATCTGCACAATTATGATTTCACTCAGCTTGTGTGTACCTTAACACATTTAAATGGTAATATGTAAAAATAGTTAAATACGAGAATATCATATTAGTAAATTTATTTTTACATGATCTACTTGTAAGTGTTTGCATAGGCCATCAAATAATTTAGCCAAGTATGTGGGGGTTGGTCAGGTGGCTAAGTAAATGCTGATACTCAGGCCTACTTTATACTCTATCATAACATTACATAATATGAGCTTTTTATTATGTGTTTGTCAGTTCAGTCTTGCAGAAGGAACTGCAGGTATTTTAAAATTTGAAACTATACAGATTGAAAGAAACATCTTGCTTTCCTTCCATATTTATCAGGATGTTTGGATTTTTTTCCTTTCTGAAAGTTGGCTGTTAAAAAATTAGGGATTTACATTTGTGCCTTTCCGAGATTTTGCATTTATACTTGTGTTATTTTTTTTGCAATAACACTTGTGCTCCTACCTTTTTGCAGTGTTATCAGTTGTGCCCTATTACTTTACCCTTCCATTAAACAAACTAAACTATGATTTATTCAAACTAGAGTCTGGTTAGAAATGAATTTATTACCACCCACCCCTACTTTGATGAAAGCATTCTTGGCCTCCTATTTCCATGCAATTTCACCACCACCACCTTCTTCCCCTTCCCCTCCTACACGTTGCAGCTCCTCCTGTAGGACCCCTCATCAGATGGTGAAGTGGTGGACGGATGGCCACTGCTGCTTGTTGGAGAAAGTGAGGATGGAGATCAGGGTGAGGGCATGGGCGGAGAAGGTCGGAGAAATTGTTGGGCTGAGTGGGGGGTGAAGAGTGGGGACAATGGGGATGGGAAGCGAAGGAAAAGGGGGATGGTGGCAGAGGAGGTCAGGGCGACGGCTTGAGGTTGGAGGGAGGGGTGCAGTAATTAGGAGGGGTGAAAGAGGTCGGGCATCGGCTCTAAGACAAAGGAGAAGAGGGGAGGGAGGTATATAGGAAGAAGAAGCTGAAAAAGAGGAAGAACATATAATTTTACTTGTATCCCTCTCCTTTCTTTCCAATTATGCTTGTACTTATAAGTTAAAGTTCGTTTGGGAAGAGAAGGTCAACAATTAACTTGAGTTTATAATTGTTAATGGTGCGGGAAGGTGAAGGCACACGTGTTATTGCAAAAATGTAGGGGTATAAGTGTAATTGAGAAAACTGGGAAGGACACACGTGTTATTGCAAAAAGGTAGGGGTGTAAGTGTCACTGCGAAAACTTGGCAGGGCATGTGCTATTGCAACAAGGCAGGGGTATAACAGCAAAAACTTGAAAGGGCACAAGTGTAAAAGAATCCCGAAAATTTAAGGGCACTGTGAATGCTTGCATATTGGGAATCTACTTCATTTTGGAGGATCCACATAATTTCTGAAGTTGCTTGAGGGTATGATAAATATTACCTATTTGCCGTGTATGCTTTTGATTCCTCCAGAGCGACAAAACGCTGTTTTTTATTTTGTAAACTTTATGCTTATCTACAATATGTTTTTTTCATCTCTGATAACATACATTTTTTGTTTACTCCAGGGTGAGAAAAAGCTTGGTTATGAAACAGAGGCGTTTGCAATATATGATGTGATGAGGTCGTGACATACGCTTCAGTTTTCCTATCATAACATCGATATAACCTATTTTTTAGAGGAGGTTTGAAACCTCTCATCGATGGGTATGATCCCATAAATAGTGTTGAACTAACTACTATTTGCAGATATGTTAAGCCGCCTATTTTCACACTGTGTGTTGGCAATGCTTGGGGAGAAGCTGCATTGCTTTTAGCTGCTGGTGCCAGAGGAAATCGTGCTGCTTTGCCCTCATCAACTATCATGATAAAGCAGGTTATTCGCTTTATTCTGTATGGTGTATTAACTTGTATCTTTAACATACTTGTTACCAGAATTTACTCGAGGTAAAATGAATATCTGACAACTACTATATTGTCTTCTTTTCTCACTTTGTAGGTCGTAAACAAGCTGTTATTCGTGATATTGCATTATACTTGGGAAGGTGGGGATTAATTTTACCCACTAGACTGTTCCACTATATATAACATTTGTAAATTTGAGAGAGGATTATACAACAACAACAACAAAGCCATTTCCCACATTAAGTAGGGTCGGCTACATGGATTCTTTGCCTCCATTCAGATCTATTTTGGGTCATTCTCGGGCTTAGATCCAAAAAACTAAGATCCTTTTGGATAGTCTCATTCCAACACTTCTTGGACCTTCCTCGCCCTCTCTTAGTGGACTCAACATCCCAAAACTCGCATCTACTAACTGGTGCATCGGTTAATCTCCTTTGCAAATAGCCAAATCATCTTAAGTGATTTTCTCGTATCTTTTCTTTGATTGGAGCTACACCAGCTTTCTTTCTGATTGCACATTCCGAGTCTGATCTTAAAATGAATATCCTCACAAACACCTTAGCCTTTTCATTTTTGCTACTGTCTCTCTGCACATGTCTATGGTTCACATATCAACGTTCAGATCCATAGAGCATAGCAGGTCTCATGGCTGCTTTGTAAAACTTTCCTATGGAATTTTCTAATCACATAGAACAATAGATGCTCCTTTCACTTTAACTAACATGCATTTATTTTATGAGTAACATCTCCATCAATTTTCCCATTACATTGCAAAATAAATCTCAAGTATCTAAAAGAATCTTTCTTTAGAATGTTATCGTCACCAATCTTCACCTCGATTTCTTCACCATTGTTTCCATCAAAAGTATACTCCATATGTTCAGTCTTAGCTTTACTTATACGAAATCCATTAGTCTCTAATGCATGTCTCCATACCTCAAGCTTCTCATTTACCCAATCTTTAGTTTCATAAATCATCACAATATCATCAACGAATAACATACATAAAGGTATCTTATCCTGAATGAGACTAGTGAACTCGTCCATAATCAAAGTAAAAAGGAACATACTAAAAAATGAACCTTGATGCAGACCAATGTTGATGTCATAATAATCATTCTTCTCATATTGGATCCTTACACAAGATGAAGCCATATCATACATATTTTTTATGAGGTTAATGTATAGGACATGTACTCGTCTCTTTTCCAAAACTCTCCATAATATCTCCTATGGGACAGAGTCATAAGCCTTCTCAAAATCAATAAAAATCATATGGAGGTTCTTCCTTTTAGCTCTATAAATCTCCATTGTTCTCAGCAAGTGGATGACTTCAATAGTTGAGCGACCTGATATGAATCCGAATTGATTTTCTTTTACTTTGAAAAGTTGCATAAACCTTCTTTCGATCACACGTTCCCAAATTTTCATAGAATGAGTCATCAGCTTGATACCTTTGTAATTTACACTATTTTGAATGTCTCCTTTGTTCTTATAAAGAGGTACCGTGATGCTTCTCCTCCATTCTTCAGGCATTTTCTCGCTTCGCCAAATAACATTGAATAATTTGTAAGACAAGTCACACCACGTTCTCTTAGAAGTCTCCATCTTCCGTAGGAATGTTACCATGTCCTACACCTTTCCTTGGTTTCGTAACATTCAAAGCCACCTCTACTTCATGCTTTTGTATTCGTTTATAGCTTGCACGATTCAATTAACTTTCACTACTAGCTAGATCTCCCAAAGTGATCTCTCTATTTCCTTCCCCGCTGAAAAGCTTATGGAAATATTGCTCCCATCTAGTTTCTACATTCTTCTAAGTAACAAGCACACGTCCTTCCTCATCCTTAATGCGTCTCACTTGAGAAAAATCTTTGGTCCTTCTTTCTCTTGCTTTGGCCTGAATATACTTTCCTGGCCCTCCTTAGAGTCGAGATTTTTGTACAAAACTTTATAATCTTTTGACTTAGCTTCGCTTACAGCCTTCTTTGCTTCCTTCTTCGATATTTTGTAGTTTGTGACAGTTTCCTCTGTTCTATCCTTAGACATAGCTTTAAAGCATGCTATTTTAATTTTGAGAGAGCATTATAATTCTAATAAAAGTCTTCATTGTATTTAAGAAAAATACTTGAACTTCTGCTATAGAAGAAATCTTCATAATTTGACAAGTAACATGAAGATTAGTATTTATATTTATTGATCAAGCTAACCGTGGTCCGTAATACCGTTAGACTAAAAATGGTTAAACGGTAACATGTTCTCTAACTTATAATTGTGGTGTAAATCGATGAATCATTACCTAGTGTATAGATTTAAGTGAGCAGAAGCAAGAACATGATAATTAATAGAAGCAATAATTAATTGGTTTCATCATAAAATAACAGGAAGTTATATTAAAGAATATAATAATTTAGTGGTATTTGATTTGTACCCACCTAATTGTCTAGTGGTAGTCCAATGTGTTTACCACACAAAAGACCAGGGTTCAAATCCCACTCTTGTAGTGGTTGCGTTAGATAGTCAACGGCCAGCGTAAAAAATAGTCGAATCTTTCAACATGGATTTGAGCAAGAATCCATCTAGCCGACCCTACTTATAGTGGGAGAAGGCTTAGTACATTTATTTGATTTGTCAAGGGCGTATGACCAAATTCAATGGGTGTGTTTTCTATTAATGATATGTGGATGGTAATCTACCGTGGATTCCCATCCTTTGACTTCTTAAATACTGCCCTGTAATTATTTCCAATATTCAGATCTTCAAGCAGTTTATCACGCCAATGATGTAATGTCTATGATAGATTTCTAAATGTTGTCCAATCGCATAGTTTAGTCCTTTACTAAATGTATGTTCCCCCGTTAACAGGAGAGGATGTTCCCCCTCTGCCCAAAAGAGGAAAAAACATCTCTTTCCGCGATGAGTATTTCCAGTTTGCTCTTTTTCTATGTAAAATCGGTCACCTGATTGCCATGCTAGAAAGAAGGTTCTTTAACCTAAACGGAGCATAATAAGCTTACAATTAGTTTACAAGGATGAAGTTCCATTTTACTAATCACTTTAACAGAGAAATTACCACGGTTGCTATTGTTGATAACTAATGATCTATTTAAAACTAAGAACATAGGACTGTTTAAAGAAAATTTATCCTTGGTATTATAGAAGGATTGTAAGGGAATTATAATGTTCACATTTAGAGTAGGTTAAAGCAATTTTACATTTTTCTTTAAGGAAATTTATTTCACTTATCTTTTGCTGTTGGCATGAGGAAAGTTTACTCGGGGGTATGATTTTGTTCTAATTGTTCATGCAATTACAGTTATATCACTTAAATGGTTTGGTGGTAGTGCAGTGTGCCTACCACCGAAAAGACCGAGGGTTCAAATCCCCCTTGTAGGGATTGCGTTAGGTAGCTGACAGCCACCATAAAAAAATAGTCGAATTTTTCAACATGGCTTTGAGCAAGAATCCATGTAACCGACCCTACTTATAGTGGGAGAAGGCGTTGCCATTTTTTTTCCAATTACAATTATATCACATTGATTTATGGAAGTGTGGGTCATTTTAAGAATAGACTAGCGCCTTCCTGTCTCCTACCGATCATGGAAAAAAGATTGCATGTTGATGTGCTTGGCAGTATGTCAATCTTGTTGAGCAATCCTCACATGGAAATAAAAAAAGCAGACTTCTTCTGCCGCCTCGAGAATTGTTCTCTGTTTCGCTTTTCTTATTGAGGAAGAAGTTTCTAGCGGGAAATAGTTCACGCCCCTGTGTTTCAAATTTCCCGAAATTTCGCCGAAATTTCGGTGAAATTTCGGTTTCGAGACCCTACCGAAATTGAAATCGAAATGTCGATACATGCCCTTCCTTCACAAATATAGACCGATTTTGGCCGAAATTGTCGAAATTTCGTCGAAATTTCGAAATTGTCTCGTTTTTTCAGCATCTCGAAACGAAATCGAAATCGAGATTTAAAACCTTTCACGGACTTACATGGGTAATAGTAAAACGGACATTATGACATGGAGAAAGATTATGGTTTCACAGAAAAATCAGATATTATAAATGCCATGCTTAGAAAGGCCTTGGCATGCTCAGTCACGTTTCTGTATAACCACCCCCCGACAGAAAATCGCACCATTCCTAGCCAGCCATAACTCCCAAATAAGTATCGACATCCTGACCCTGTACACGAGCCTCCCCAGTTCGTTCCATTGGACAACCGAAAATCCAAAGCACCCAAGGTGTCCACCCCATCAAAACTGGCTGCCGTCTGGATGTCCCTGGAGCTGCTACTGCTAAGGAACAAACGATCTACGTCATCTTGGGCCTCTAAGCAGTAAGCACTGGGGACAAAATACATCAACCTTTTGGGAGTATCTTGGCTATGTAATACCTAGTCATGTCTTCAAATAGAAAATCAATGGGGGTAGTCGTGTAATAAAAATGCCAAACCTTTTTCAAATTAAGTGGTATTACCGACATGGATTTGTTGACTCCAAACAGGTTTAATTTGGATACCTTTATAATATTAATTATTAACAGTCGTGAATTGTAGATGCATCTACCTTTAATTTTAGCCTGTTTAATTTGCCTCCAAATAGGTTTAATAAAACACATGTTAAAAAAGTTTACAAGATGCATTTGACAATTAGTTCTATGCTATTTGACAAGAATCTCAGACATATCTAAGAAGATTTAATCTGATAACTTTGGAAATTTTCATTAATGTGGATTGTGGGGGTGGATAAATGTGAATATTGGGCTTTAAGGGAGTGTAAGGTTGCTGTTATAAAGTTGGATGGAAAGAGTTGACAATGATAATGTCTAAGGAGTGGATGAATGTACACTGTAAGTCCCATGAGCGACAAGGAAAGGTAGAATATGACTGGCTAGTCTCTGCTTCTGCACAATTGACACAATGATAAATTAAAAAGAAAGGGGAATGGTAATTGATGAAATATGCAGATGTATTTTTCTTAAAGTTCCAGTTTATGCACCGTAAATTGGTTTAGATGAAAGCATTAAACAAGTTTTTTGAGAGGATTTGGATAAGATTATGCAAGGAATTCCACAAAGAGAGATGATTTGCCTAGGTGGAGATCTTAGTGGACATGTGAGAAAGGATGCTTCAGGGTATGTTAGTGTTCATGGAGGCCATGGCTTCAGGGATAGAAATGAAGAGGGAAAAGTTATTATGGATTTTATAATGGCATCTTTTCATAGCAAACACTCTCTCCAAGAAGAGGCAGGAGTATTTAATTACTTATAAGAGTGACCTGACTATAATTCAGATAGATTACTTTACGTAGCAGAAGAGATCCACCGTGTTGCAAAGGCTGCAAAGTAATCCTAAAAGAGACTTTGACAACCCAATAACGCTTGTTAGTCATAGATGTGCAAATAAAAGGATTGGTAAAGAAATGAAGGGTTTCCAAGATCACGAGAACTAGATGGTGGAACCTTCAATTGGAGCAATCAAGCTTCAGGGAGAAGGTTTTAGAAGACTTATCCTGGGATTGTAACGGGAGTGCAAACAGATGTTGGAGGCGGTAGCATCTTGTATTTGAAAGATAGCCAAAGAGATGCTTGGTCAGTAGGGACGAAAACAAATGTGAATATATTCGTGTCCGATCTGTTATTGTATTTGTTTTATACATATTTTGACATTCGTATTTGTATTCGTCTTAAAATGGATGCAGATATGGATATCACTTTGACATTCACTAACATTCGCATTCATATTCATATATTTGTTTTCGTACATAAATATAATAATAGATTTATTTATAATTGTACGGAACAACATTTTATGATTGCATTCACCATTGTTGATATAATTGTTGTGAAATTACTATATCTGCTATATTTATTTTAGAGATTTTTACCCGGTAGACCCTATAATCATTGCCAATTACCTCTACGACCTTTGAAACATCGTAATTCCTCCCTCGACCCTGTAAACTTGTTAACCTTTACCCTACAGACCTTGTGGTTAACCCCCATCCATTTGACCGTTAAAAGTAACCAGATTCTGTTATCTTTCTTTATATTATACCCTTTTTATTTATGAAAATTACTATAAGTGCCACTCTCTCAACCATGTCAGCTCCTCCACCTCCCCCGCCCTGCCTCCCCCAGCTCGAAGCCTGTTGGAAATGCGAGCCCACGACGAGCCATTATGCAATAAATATTATTGCAAATATCATTCCCTGATCTGAAATGAAGAATAATTAATTTGCATAATAGGTCCCTAAGTACAACTAGGGTTATGTACCATGGCCATCTTGATGATCATACAGCTGTTGATTCAACTATTGAATCATAGAGGCTGGTGCTTGGATGAATATCTAAAGGGTTAGATTGAGGACTCATCAAGCATCGTCAAATGATTGTTAAGAGATGATCTCCAGCCTGAGTAGGAGATGGCAATCCTATCTCTGAAGGCTGATATCTGATCGACCTCTTGATGCAGGTCCTCTGCATAGGAATAGAGATTCGGAGGTGTCAGATTAGTTAGGTCAAAGAGTTGACTTAACGAGATAGAGATAACCAAAGTCCTATATCGTATGCTGTCATGATATAGGCACGCATCCTCTGATCGGAGACAAATGTGTTACTATATGTCTGAGTATGTACATTTGGCAGACCAATAAGTTGATGACCTAATCAAGGTCTATACACCGGCGCGCTGGTGTGCATATAAGGGCATATGAGTAATACGATCTCTCAAAGGGATCATACAGGTTCAGTTACTGAACCAGAAGACATGAGCTCACTCATGAGATATTGGGAAGAATCAAATTCCATGCGCATGGTCGTCTCGCTTTGGAAGCTTGACCGAATTTGTAGGTTTGATATATACTTTTAGTATATGATCAAGACCTAGGGATAATATACGCTTTTGGAAAGTGTATGATTGATACCAACTCCCAATGATCGAATGAGAAACTTACTGATAAAACCATGAAGTAGACAGTATAAAGTTGATCCAATACTTCGGGTTTAGTCTGAGTCTTCCAGTATGCAGGATGTACAGGTATTGGGAATACCTGAGGGTGATTTGATCATAAACGATTGTATAACCATGACGCTTCCATTCCTAGGGAGTGATGAAACGGGTCTGGATTTTAGTGACTCCTCTCAGTTGAGAAGTGATCTGATCTTGGTCCAAATGTTGGACATTGATCTGAATGTGATTCAGATAAAATGAGAAGATTAGATTTACGGTCTTGATTTAATCAAGCATCTATGGGAGGCCCGCGATCTGGATTTGAGATACGATCTCAATATCCACGTCACTATACGTGGAACAATACAATCGCCCTGTCCTTATCTCCAAGTATCTGCGGAGAGATTGCATTATTCTTGAATGGTTCGAGAATAATTCCATAAGATCTAAGCAATGAAGAAATGATGATTAAATGTGATTTAATCATATTGATGTGTGAAGAAATTATCCAATGTAATTAAATGTGATTTAATTATTATGGATAAGAATAATGTGGATAGAAATATCCAATTATTCATAATATATTATAAATATGATTTATAATGTATTAGAGAGAGCTAATTATAATTTATATGTGTTGATTAATTATTATGTGTATTGGATGCACATTGTGTAATTAATTGACAATGTAAATTATATGTTGTTCTGGGTTGTGAATATGATTCACAATTTTTTCATGGCAAGATTGCAATATTCTCAAATATAATTGTGAATTGTTTTTGAAGAATAAAATCCAACAAATAAATAAAGAGAGATTTCCATGGAGATATGCAATCTCATGAATTATCATGAGATTGCTCTCCACATGGAAATAAGTGGGCGGCACACCATTCCCAATAGGAATGTGTGGCCGTCCACATGGAAGGTGCATGGAGATGAAATCTCCATGCACATTCTCTCCTTATTTATTAGGTTTGATTTAGGACTAATTTATATTTGATTTTATCAAATATATTTTAACCTAAATTTGTTGGTTTTACCAACAATAATCTTAGCCATTGGATTGACATAAATCAATCTCATCCATTGATTTTATATGTCACATGGATTGAGATCCATGGATCCCAAAACCCTATAAATAGAGAGGCATACCATGCTCTCTTTACACATGTAATATTGGAGCTCTCTCTCTCTTCTTCTTGGTACACGTCTACCCTCTCTCCCTCTAATTGGTGGCCGACCACCAAACCCTAGAGGAGGGAACCGTCGTTGCCTTCGCCACCGCGTCGCCGCTTCGACGTTCTTCGGTTCTCCGTCTTCTTGGAGAGTTCCTCTCACGAAGGAGACGTTTGATCTCGTGCGACGAGATCAGGAGCAACCACGCTTGGATCATCTTCTTGGATTGCGAGGACAACGCGGTTCATCCCCGCGCTCGCAAGCGGTCTCGCCGACGATCGGACTTGAGACAGGAGGTCTCTTCCTTTAGAGACTCGATCAACCACGCTTCAAGAGGTATTGCATTATACTTGTTGTGGTTATAGATGAAACGATCTGAGAATGGTTCTCGGATCATGTGGTTTCATCGAATAAAATTTTAAATTCCGTTGCACCGAGCAACTAGTACGACTAGTCGTTCTTCGTCGTATCCGATACGACGATCACGCTTCCGTGATGCGCTTGAGGATAAATTCCATATCCTTCAAAGCCCCCCTCCCTGCTGGTCGTGCGAGGCTCGGCCCACCGCCCCAGCTCGAAGCCCCTCGCCCACTGCCCCAACTCGAAGCCACCCTCCTCGCTGGACGCACGACCCTTCAGCCTACAACTATTACCTACTCGAAGAAGCCCCTCCGTTGTTCGAGGCACCCGTCACTTGATCCCTACGTCGCCGCCCGAAACCCTCCACCTTCTCCAGCACAGGTCGTTCCCCCTTGACCCCTGCCAAACTCCTCCCCTCCAGCCCTCAGTGGAACCCAACCTAGAATACGACCCTGCCTACTGCCAACCTCCTTCCCTCCGCTCGTGGAAGCCTAATCGCTCGCGCTCACTTCCTCCATCCCCAGCCAGTGCCCTCGTGAGGGCAGAGAGATGGAAGAGACGATGCGGGGAAGCTGTTAGAGGAGAGAGGACTTCTCTTGGTTGATTCTAGCCGTCCGATCGTGGATTGGTTAGATTAACTCGTTTTTAACCCAAGGAAGTCAACTCTAGATGTGTCAATTTAACAGTAGGGTTCGTGGGGTAAGACATGGCAAGTTTACGGGGTCGAGGGAGGAATTACGATGTTTCAAAGGTCGTAGAGGTAATTGGCAAAGATTATAGGGTCTGCCAGGTAAAAATTCCTTTATTTTATGTGTAAACAATCCTAATCATGTATATTTTAGTTGATCTATTAAATATTTATGTTATTATTTGTATCTGATTCGTATTCCTTTTACGTTCATATTCGTTTTTAAGGATATGGTAACACATTTTTCACATTCGTCAATATTCATATCCACATTCGTATTCGTATTTCAAAATGCATAATGATATGATTACACCTATATTCGTATCCGTATCCGACTGTTTTCATCCCATAGGTGAGTCAAAGAGAGGAGCTCCAGGACAAAAGGAGGCTTGGTGGTGGAGTGGAGGGGTGCGAGAGAAGCTCAAAATTAAAAGAGCATGCTTTAAAGCTGTGTCTAAGGATAGATTAGAGGAAATTATCTGATGCAGCATGATAGCAATTTTTATGAACATTTGTGTTATTTATTCTATTTAGCATTTGTTTTGTTTATTTGATTTTATTTCATTCCCATGTAAAAGGCTCATTATAAAAGGCCTCTTTTTATATTTTTCCTTTGATTTCTTCTTTCCCTAATTTTAGGGATTTGTTGCTTCTTTTGAGGGGGAGTAGCCTCTATAAAGGGCTCCCTTTGTATTAGGTTTTTTTTAAGTTGAATGAAGAAAATTTCTCCCATTCTAATTCTCCCTCTCGGTTCTCTCTCTCTCTCTCCCTCTCCCATCCCGCGCCTCTCTCTCTCCCCGATCTCTCTCTCCCCCCGTGCCCTAACCCCCCCAGCGCCGCCTCCTCCCTTCTCCTTGCGCCGCCACCTCTCCACCCCCGCGCCGCCTCTCTCCCTTCCAGCGCCGCCTCGCCGCGGCACCCTCTCTCCCTTCCCAACCTCGCCGCCACCCCGCGCTTTCCCATCCATCTCTGGCGCGCTACTGCGCCTCGCCCAATCGAACCGCACCTCCCGCCAGCCGCTACTCGCACCTGCACCGCCAAATCACCAGCCTGCCACACCATCGCCTCAGGCCATCCACCCGCCACCCCTTCCCTCCGCCTCCAGGCCATCTCATCATCCTCGCCGACTGCGACTGCAGTCTCTGTGGAATCAACGACCTTCCTCGCCACTGAAGTCGCTCGGAATACCCGAACCGAACCGCCGCCGTTGTTGACCAGATCTGAAGCACACCCTGTTTCCCCTTGCCGGTTGTGGTACGAGTGTATTTTTCCATATAAATTTTCCACCGTACAAAATTAGCATTGTGGATGTTATATTGCTGTTTAATTTGGTGATTAATTGAGATTCTAAACCTGCAACATCGTTATTAGTTTCCGTTAGTCATTTAACTACTGGATTGGCCGACGTTTGTGGAAGATTCGGTATTATATTGCGAGTATCACGTCGTTTTATTGTTGCTGATTTGGCCTGTCGTGTATCATTTCTTTCATTTTTCGTCATTTGATTCCTTAAGTCCATTGCTTGGTTCGTCATTTAGATTATTGCACGCGTAGGTTGCATCAATTTGGTATCAGAGCATCACGATTTTGCATTTCGTCTGCCTCCCTTTTATTCGTTGCATATAAAAAAAGAAAACAAAAAAAACAAAACAAAACCACAGAAAAAAAACAAAACAAACCCTAGGATCCATGGCCGACAAACCTAGTGGCTCTAAACCCCCCTACACCACACACCCTGAACTATCGCTAGAATCCCTAGCTGCTCAAATGCAACACATGCAAAGAGTGGTTGAACAGATGAGTGGGCAAATTGCTACCCTGAATAGCCGTATGATAGGCAATGACCTTACTGATGAAACTCCCAACAAAGGTCGACGCACTAACCGGAAATCACACTCGCGGAATAGTACTTCCCGAGACTCTAGCTCTTCTACTTCTGACGGACATGTTAGTGATTATCATTCACAGGAGAGTGAACAAGAAGAAACCAGAGAATACACCCCTTTCCTCCTCAAGACTCCAGATCCATACACCTTTGGCTATACTCCGCAAACTAATGGTGAACATCAATTCCAACCACGAAATGGACCCAAGTCCGACGATGGATGGGATCAAGGTATCCGTCTCGATGTCCCGGAATTTGACAGAGGACGAGATCCTGATGTTTTTTGAATTGGCTCCAAACCGTTGAACATTTCTTTGTGTGGAAGTCCATGCCTAGCGAGCGAAAAGTCCAATTTGTCACCATCAAATTAAAAGGACATGCTCTACTATGGTGGGACCGTTTGCAGTCTGAACACAAACGGAAAGGAAAAAGTTAAATCCGCAACTGGAGCAAAATGAAAGCTAAATTGAAGACCAAATTCGTGCATGAAGATTACAGACGCGATCTGTACGCGCGACTGCAATCATGGAGACAAGGCACCATGAGTGTGAGGGAATACACCGAAGGGTTCCAATCCCTAGTCCATCGCAACCGCTTGCAGGAGACTCCTATTCAGGAGGTCACCCGCTACATGCAAGGCCTCCGCCAAGTCATCCAGGATGAACTCTACCTCCACAACTGCCGAGATGTCGACGAAGCCTACAAGCAGGCTGAACGGGCTGAGATCAAGCTTGCTAAAGCCCAGACGAGGAAGATGCCTTTTTCGGTGAACTCCGTCCCTCGTACCAGTACCCCGATGACATACTCCAAACCGATGGGTTCCTCATCAAACATTGCGGGTAAAACCCAAGCCAAACCATCAACTCCTGCCGTCGCCCGACCATCCACTGGAAACCCTGGTCAAGGCATCTTGGGAAGCCGACCTATTGTAGGAACTGATACTTGCTTCCGATGCTATCAAAAGGGACATCGAGCAGCAGAGTGCCCAAACCCTAAGGCTAAACCCGTCCATCTATGCACCACCGACGACCCTGAATACCCCGACCCTGACCAGCAAGAATCCCCTGAAGAGGATCCGATTGCGATGACTGCTGACGCCATGGGAGCCGATGACTATGAACCTCTAGGAGTGGATGGAGACGACTCCGGTCCGTTCCTGGTAATTGAACACGAGAACTCTATCGCTCCTGACAGCGCGCCCACAAACATTCTGCTCATCCCCGCTATCCACGATGCTGATAGCTGGCTGCGACGCAGCATCTTCCGAACCACCTGCACCTCAGGAGGACGACGCTGTTCGCTGATCATTGATGGAGGAAGCGTTGAGAACTTCGTCTCACAAGAAATGGTGGACAAGTTGGGTCTGCCGACTCAACCTCTCGAGAAACCGTACAGTGTCGCATGGTTTCGTGGTGGTACTCAACTCCCGATCCACCGTCAAAGCCTCGTTAACTTCTCCATTGGTCCGTCATATAAGGACGAGGTGTGGTGCCATGTAGCCCCTATGGATGTCTGTCACATACTTCTAGGGAGACCGTGGCAATTTGACCGAGACACTGAACACCGAGGAAAACTGAACACTTACACCTTTCTCATAGACAAGGTGCGCATAACCCTCAGACCACAACGTGAAGCCCTTAGCCCTCGCCAAGTAGCTACACTTCGAGCTGCGACTGCCCAAACTAGTAATAAAACGACACCATCAAAGACGGTGACCACGGGCCCTGTGTTGTTGTTGGAAGCCCAAACATTCCAACGTGAAATACAAGAGAGCTCCACCATCTATGCTTTAATGGGACGTGAAGTAGACAATCAAGAGACAACTCCGCCTGAAGTCCCGCCTGAGATAAAGCCCATCATCAAAGAGTTCGCTGACATCATGCCTGAAGAGTTGCCTAAAGGACTGCCCCCGTTGCGAGACATTCAACATCACATCGACCTAGTCCCTGGAGGCTGGAGCCAGCCTACCCTACTTACCCCATTACCGAATGAGCCCAAGTGAGCATGAAGAGATGAACCGGCAGGTTACTGATCTGCTGCGACGTTGGTATGTTCGAGAGAGTATGAGCCATGTGGCGGTTCCTGCTCTGCTTACCCCAAAGAAAGACGGCACATGGAGAATGTGCGTGGACAGTCGAGCTATCAACAAGATAACGATCAAATATTGTTTTCCCATTCCACGCCTTGATGATATGTTTGATATGTTATCAGGTGCCAAATTGTTCTCCAAGATGGATCTCCGCAGTGGCTACCACCAGATTCGCCTGCGACCTGGAGACGAATGGAAGACAACTTTCAAAACCAAAGAGGGCTTGTATGAATGGACGGTCATGCCTTTCGGCTTGTCGAATGCCCCAAGCACCTTCATGCGAACTATGAATCATGTATTGCGGCCCTTTATTGGCAAGTTTGTGGTCGTGTACTTCGATGATATCCTGATCTACAGTTTGACCAAGGAAGACCACCTATCTCACTTGCGACAAGTCCTGGAAACCTTGAGAGACCAAAAACTGTATGTCCACCTCAAGAAATGCTCCTTCATGTCTGACACGGTCCTCTTCTTAGGATACATCGTCACTGCGGATGGACTTAAAGTTGACCCCTCAAAAATTCAGGCCATTCAGAGCTGGCCCGTACTTAAAACCCTCACCGAAATTCGCAGCTTTCTAGGGTTAGCTTCTTTTTACCGACGTTTCATTCGGAACTTCAGCACTTGTGCGGCACCGTTGGTAGATTGCACGCGGAAGGGCGCTCCCGCCTGGACTCTTGAAGCAGAGACGAGCTTTCAAAATCTAAAACATCAATTGACGCATGCTCCTGTTTTGACACTCCCCGACTTCACCAAGATTTTCGTGGTCGATTGTGACGCCTCACATGTCGGGATTGGCGCTGTCCTCAGTCAAGAAGGACGACCTGCCGCCTTCTACAGCGAGAAATTGAACGATGCCAGATCACGATACTCCACTTATGATGTTGAATTTTATGCCGTGGTCCGAGCTCTCAAGCATTGGAGACATTACCTGATCCAACGTGAATTTATCCTTAACTCTGATCATGAAGCCCTGAGATATTTGAACTCCCAGACAACTCTTAACAAGCGTCATGCTAAATGGGTTAATTTCCTCCAAGAATACACATTCCATCTCAAACACAAAGCCGGAACCCTGAACCGTGTGGCCGACGCTTTGAGCCGGCGAGCACATGCCCTGACCACGATGACCGTCAGCACGACAGGATTTGAAACTCTCAAGGACCTCTACCCCACTGATCCTGATTTCGGTCAAATTCATGCTGACTGTATTGGTACTGGGCAGGACCCAACAACCACTTTTGTTCTTCATGAGGGTTTCCTATTCAAAGGCCACCAACTATGCATCCCGGCCACATCCCTTCGAGAGAACTTAATTTTAGAATTACACAATGGAGGTTTAGCTGGGCACTTTGGAAGAGACAAAACCTTGACCCTTCTCCAAGAACGCTTTTATTGGCCGCAATTGCGAAAGGATGTGACAAAATTCGTACAGAAATGCCAAACATGTCAAAGATTCAAAGGCCACCGGCAAAACACTGGACTATACACACCCCTACCCATTCCTCTGCGACCCTGGGAAGACATCACCATGGATTTTGTGCTAGGGTTACCCCTCACTGTGCGAAAAGTTGACTCTATTTTTGTGGTTGTGGATCGATTTTCTAAAATGGCACATTTCATTGCATGTAGGAAAACCTCAGATGCATCTCATGTCGCTGATTTTTTTTCGTGATGTCGTCCGTTTGCATGGTGTCCCGCGTTTTTTTACTTCAGATCGTGATACCCGGTTTTTGAGTCACTTTTGGCGCACGCTTTGGTCTCGTCTCGGTACTCGTCTGCAATATAGCACTGCTTATCATCCACAAACAAATGGGCAAACTGAAGTAGTTAACAGATCATTAGGAAATTTATTGCGATGTCTTGCAGGGGACTCTCCGTCTAAATGGGATCTAATTCTTCCCCAAGCTGAATTCGCATATAACAGTTCCACTAATAGGTCCACCGGAAAATCGCCCTTTGAGAGTGTGTACGGCTTTCCACTTCCCCAATTTCTTGACCTAAAACCCACAACCATGCAAGGGAGAAGTAGTGCAACTGCTGAGGATCTGGTCGAACACCTAACCCACATCCATACTGAAATCCGAGCCAAACTCCAATCCATGACCCAGAAATACCAAACCCAAGCCAACCTACACCGAAGAGAGAGCGAGTTCAGAGTTGGAGAATTAGTGATGGTCCACCTAAAAAAAGAGAGGTTTCCTTTGAGAGTCCACCAAAAATTGAGTGAACGAAAGATTGGTCCATTTCGAGTCCTCAAGAGGATTGGATCCAATGCATATGTACTCGACCTACCGCCAGACGTTCAGACATCACCGGTCTTCAATGTATCAGATCTCTTCTTATATCATGGAGATGAGCAGATCGATGACACCCCAGTAGCAGTTCCCGCCAATGACGATATGCGCCAATCGCCAGCCGCAACCGATGCTGATCAGATTGAAGATATTGCAGACATCCGAGATATGACGACTAGACGCGGTCTCTTCCGACGATATCTTGTCAAATGGAAGGGACGACCTTTTACCGATTGCACCTGGATTGACGAGGATGAACTCCAACGACTCCGCCCCGATATACTTCAGAATTTCCACGATGCCATCTCGACGGAGCGAGATTCTTTTCAGCAAGGGGGAGTTGATGCAGCATGATAGCAATTTTTATGAGCATTTGTGTTATTTATTATATTTAGCATTTGTTTTGTTTATTTGATTTTATTTCATTCCCATGTAAAAGGCTCATTATAAAAGGTCTCTTTTTATATTTTTCCTTTGATTTCTTCTTTCCCTAATTTTAGGGATTTGTTGCTTCTTTTGAGGGGGAGTAGCCTCTATAAAGGGCTCCCTTTGTATTAGGTTTTTTTAAGTTGAATGAAGAAATTTCTCCCACTCTAATTCTCCCTCTCGGTTCTCTCTCTCTCTGCCTCTCCCATCCCGCGCCTCTCTCTCTCTCCCCGATCCCTCTCTCCCCCCGTGCCCTAACCCCCCCAGCGCCGCCTCCTCCCTTCTCCCTGCGCCGCTACCTCTCCACTCCCGCGCCGCCTCTCTCCCTTCCAGCACCGCCTCGCCGCGACACCCTCTCTCCCTTCCCAACCTCGCCGCCACCCTGCGCTTTCCCATCCATCTCTGGCGCGCTACTGCGCCTCGCCCAATCGAACCGTACCTCCCGCCAGCCGCTACTCGCGCCTGCACCGCCAAATCACCAGCCTGCCACACCATCGCCTCAGGCCATCCACCCGCCAGCCCCTTCCCTCCGCCTCCAGGCCATCTCATCACTCTCGCCGACTGCGACTGCAGTCTCTGTGGAATCAACGGCCTTCCTCGCCACTGAAGTCGCTCGGAATACCCGAACCGAACCGCCGCCGTTGTTGACCAGATCTGAAGCACACCTTGTTTCCCCTTACCGGTTGTGGTACGAGTGTATTTTTCCATATAAATTTTCCACCGTACAAAATTAGCATTGTGGCTGTTATATTGCTGTTTAATTTGGTGATTAATTGAGATTCTAAACCTGCAACATCGTTATTAGTTTCCGTTAGTCATTTAAATACTGGAATGGCCGACGTTTGTGGAAGATTCGGTATTATATTGCGAGTATCACGTCGTTTTATTGTTGCTGATTTGGCCTGTCGTGTATCATTTCTTTCATTTTTCGTCATTTGATTCCTTAAGTCCATTGCTTGGTTCGTCATTTAGATTATTGCACGCGTAGGTTGCATCAATTTGGTATCAGAGCATCACGATTCTGCATTTCGTCTGCCTCCCATTTATTCGTTGCATATAAAAAAAGAAAACAAAAAAAACAAAACAAAACCACAGAAAAAAAACAAAACAAACCCTAGGATCCATGGTCGACAAACCCAGTGGCTCTAAACCCCCCTACACCACACACCCTGAACTGTCGCTAGAATCCCTAGCTGCTCAAATGCAACACATGCAAAGAGTGGTTGAACAGATGAGTGGGCAAATTGCTACCCTGAATAGCCGTATGATAGGCAATGACCTTACTGATGAAACTCCCAACAAAGGTCGACGCACTAACTGGAAATCACACTCCCGGAATAGTACTTCCCGAGACTCTAGCTCTTCTACTTCTGACGGACATGTTAGTGATTATCATTCACAGGAGAGTGAACAAGAAGAAACCAGAGAATACACCCCTTTCCTCCCCAAGACTCCAGATCCATACACCTTTGGCAATACTCCGCAAACTAATGGTGAACATCAATTCCAACCACGAAATGGACCCAAGTCCGACGATGGATGGGATCAAGGTATCCGTCTCGATGTCCCGGAATTTGACAGAGGACGAGATCCTGATGTTTTTTTGGATTGGCTCCAAACCGTTGAACATTTCTTTGTGTGGAAGTCCATGCCTAGCGAGCGAAAAGTCCAATTTGTCACCATCAAATTAAAAGGACATGCTCTACTATGGTGGGACCGTTTGCAGTCTGAACACAAACGGAAAGGAAAAACTAAAATCCGCAACTGGAGCAAAATGAAAGCTAAATTGAAGACCAAATTCGTGCCTGAAGATTACAGACGCGATCTGTACGCGCGACTGCAATCATGAAGACAAGGCACCATGAGTGTGAGGGAATACACCGAAGGGTTCCAATCCCTAGTCCATCGCAACCGCTTGCAGGAGACTCCTATTCAGGAGGTCACCCGCTACATGCAAGGCCTCCGCCAAGTCATCCAGGATGAACTCTACCTCCACAACTGCCGAGATGTCGACGAAGCCTACAAGCAGGCTGAACGGGCTGAGATCAAGCTTGCTAAAGCCCAGACGAGGAAGATGCCTTTTTCGGTGAACTCCGTCCCTCGTACCAGTACCCCGATGACATACTCCAAACCGATGGGTTCCTCATCAAACATTGCGGGTAAAACCCAAGCCAAACCATCAACTCCTGCCGTCGTCCGACCATCCACTGGAAACCCTGGTCAAGGCATCTTGGGAAGCCGACCTATTGTAGGACCTGATACTTGCTTCCGATGCTATCAAAAGGGACATCGAGCAGCAGAGTGCCCAAACCCTAAGGCTAAACCCGTCCATCTATGCACCACCGACGACCCTGAATACCCCGACCCTGACCAGCAAGAATCCCCTGAAGAGGATCCGATTGCGATGACTGCTGACGCCATGGGAGCCGATGACTATGAACCTCTAGGAGTGGATGGAGACGACTCCGGTCCGTTCCTGGTAATTGAACACGAGAACTTTATCGCTCCTGACAGCGCACCCACAAACATTCTGCTCACCCCCGCTATCCACGATGCTGATAGCTGGCTGCGATGCAGCATCTTCCGAACCACCTGCACCTCAGGAGGACGACGCTGTTCGCTGATCATTGATGGAGGAAGCGTTGAGAACTTCGTCTCACAAGAAATGGTAGACAAGTTGGGTCTGCCGACTCAACCTCTCGAGAAACCGTACAGTGTGGCATGGTTTCGTGGTGGTATTCAACTCCCGATCCACCGTCAAAGCCTCGTTAACTTCTCCATTGGTTCGTCATATAAGGACGAGGTGTGGTGCCATGTAGCCCCTATGGATGTCTGTCACATACTTTTAGGGAGACCGTGGCAACTTGACCGAGACACTGAACACCGAGGAAAACTGAACACTTACACCTTTCTCGTAGACAAGGTGCGCGTAACCCTCCGACCACAACGTGAAGCCCTTAGCCCTCGCCAAGTAGCTACACTTCGAGCTGCGACTGCCCAAACTAGTAATAAAACGACACCATCAAAGACGGTGACCACGGGCCCTGTGTTGTTGTTGGAAGCCCAAACATTCCAACGTGAAATACAAGAGAGCTCCACCATCTATGCTTTAATGGGACGTTAAGTAGACAAGGAGTTCTGGCGGAATTTTGGTCGCATGGAAGGGAGCGGATCCTCTGCCGTAAGTGGATTGCAGCAGAGTCTGCTGCAATCCACAGATGGCTGACACGTGGCACGGATCTGATCCAACGGTCCGCCCCCAGCTCCTCCTCTCTCTCGAATTCCTACCCTCGTCCCCGACCATCGCCGCCCCGACTCTCTCTCGCCCACCATCGCCGCCTCCCCGACTCTCTCTCGCCCACCCCCGAGCGTCGCCGCCACTCGTCCCCCTCGTCGCCTACCTACCGCCTCTCGCCCTCTCTCGACCATCGCCGCCTCGTCCCCCTCGCCCGAGACCCCCCTCGCCGCCCACCCACCGCCTCTCGCCCTCTCTCGACCATCCACTATCCTCTCCCACTGATGTTCTCACTGCCCAACAATGGATCCCTCCGGTGGCATCTTAACGTACGTCGTCAAGAAGGTCGGAGACGCCATCCTCAATGAGGTCGCTCTCCTCGGTAACACTCGACGAGATCTCGAGTGGGTGCAAAAGGAGCTCGGGGCAATGCTGGCCTTCCTTGAGGATGCTGCCAACGTCCAACCGAAGGAAGCCATAGTGGAAACATGGATCAAGGAAGTAAGGGAGATGGGTTTTCGTGCCGAGGACATCGTCGACACCTTGTCTCTCCACGTTGGTGATGCTACACCGGAATCCTTCATCCCCGACTTTCTTTCTTAATGGCGCCACGACTTCGGTACGCAAATTGCAGAACTGAAGGAGGATGTTGCCGATTTCAAGAGGAGGAAGGAAACCTATGACATCAAGTTTCTCAACATAAGGAGCACCGGCACCGTTGAGCGGACGGATGATCAATGGCTGTTTAGGAGGTTGATCAGTGGGTGTACGATTTAGGAGGCTGAGGCTTGAAGGATGAAAGAAAATGTCGTGTCCATGACTTGATTCTTGAGTTGGCAGTTAAGGAGGCTAAGAAGATTCAATTCCTAGAAGACTCAAAGATATATGTATGAACTCAAAGATATATGTAAACACACTTCATAGGAAGAAGTGTATTTTTGTATATGTGTGCTCGTTTTGGTATGGAAGATGCTTGAATTGGATAAATGGTCCTTTGGTATATATGTACGTGTTTTTATATATATGTGCAAGTTTTGGTATGCTCTTGCTCTCTATTGTATGGAAGTGTCTCCTTTGGTATATATATGCTCGTTTTGGTATGGAAGAGGCTCTACTAGGATAAATGGTCCTTTGGTATATATGTGCGTGTTTTTGTATATATGTGCAAGTTTTGGTATGCTCTTGCTCTATGTTGTATGGAAGTGTCTCCTTTGTTATATATGTGCTCGTTTTGGTATGGAAGAGGCTCTACTAGGATAAATGGTTCTTTGGTATATATGTGCGTGTTTTTTTATATATGTGCGAATTTTGGTATGCTTTTGCTCTCAGTTGTATGGAAGTGTTCCCATTTGTATATTTGTCCTCGTTTTGGTATGGAAGAGGCTCGAATTGGATAAATGGTCCTTTGGTATATATGTGTGTGTTTTTGTATATATGTGCGAATTTTGGTATATATATGCTCACTGTTGTATGCAAGTGTCCACTTTGATATATATGTGCTTGTTTTGGTATGGAAGCGACTATTCTTGGATAAATAGTCTGTTGGTATATATGTGCGTGTTTTTGTATATATGTGCGAGTTTTGGTATATATGTTCTCACTGTTTTATGCAAGTGTCCACTTTGGTATATATGTGCTCGTTTTGGTATGTAAGAGGCTCTTCTTGGATAAATGCTCTTGGTATATATATATGTGCGTGTTTTTGTATATATGTGCGAGTTTTGGTATGGATCTGCTCACTGTTGTATGCAAGTGTCCACTTTTGTATTTCGGTGCTCGTTTTAGTATGGAAGCGGTCGTCTTGGATAAATGGTATGTTGGTATTTATGTACGTGTTTTTGTATATATGTGCAAGTTTTGGTATATATGTGTTCACTGTTGTATGCAAGTGTCCACTTTGGTATATATGTGCTCGTTTTGGTATGGAAGAGGTTTTTCTTGGATAAATGGTCTCTTGGTATATATATATGTATATATATGTGCGTGCTTTTGTATATATGTGCGCGTTTTGGTATGGATCTGCTCACTGTTGTATGCAAGTGTCCACTTTTGTATTTCGATGCTCGTTTTAGTATGGAAGCGGCTCTTCTTGGATAAATGCTTTGGTATATATGTGCGTGTTTTTGTATATATGTGCGACTTTTCGTAGTGACTATATCCGCTTCTGTATATCCGCTTTTTGCTTGTGTTTTCGTCGAGTTTAGATCACTGATGTTGGATAAGCATCAAAATCCAATGCAATCAGGGCCGTGGAGGCGGAGTGAGGGATGGGATGTTGTCTCTTGCACGGACAACCTCGAGATAGAGGGTGGCGGAGAGCGGGGTCGGGGGAGAGGTTGGCGTCGAGTCCTTAAGAGGGTGGCGTCGAGAAGGGGCTTCGTGTCACGGTAGAGGGTTGCGGCGAGAGTAGTTGATGTCGGGGGAGAGGATGGCACCGGGAAGGAGAGAGGGCGGGAGACAGTGGCGGCGAAGCGAGAGGGCGAGAGGCGGCGATGCTCGGAGGTAGGCGGTGAGGGGAACGAGAGGCGGCGATGGTCTGGGGCGAGAGGGCTTGGCGATGGTCGATAAGATGCTCGGGACTTCGCGGCGAGGCCATGGGCGGGCGAGAGAGGGTCGGGGAGGCGGCGATGGTAGGCGACGAGAGGGGCGATGATCGACGAGAGGGCTTGTGAGGCGGCGATGCTCGGGAGCGGGCGAGAGAGGTTCGGGGAGGCGGCGATGGTCGGGGGCGAGAGGAGAGGGTCGGGGACGAGGGTAGGGATTCGGGGAGAGGAGTTCGGGGAGAGGAGGGTTGGGGATGGGATCCTCAGCCGTTGGATGGTTCTTTGCCACGTGTCAGCCATCCGTGGATTGCAGCAGACTCTGCTGCAATCCACTTACGGCAGAGGATCCGCGCCCCGCATGGAATGGTGATCTTTTCACCTTGGTTGACGAGATTATATTGACACATTCGGTTACAGTTATCCTTGATAGCATGAGGGAGCAATTGCATTTTTTGGTATTAGTATGTCATTGCGGGAGCGTCGACGAATGTGGCCTTGTGGGATGAGTTGACGGAGGTCAGTGTTTGTTTCCCTACGGAGGCATGGTTTGTAGGAGGTGAGTTTAATGTCTCCCTATTTGTTGCGGATAGACCAAGAGACAGAGGGACACTTGATCATGGATCCAACTTTTTTTGAGATGGTGGTGGAGCTAGCATTAGAGGTGTGTGATACGGCTAAGTGCAAGCACACTTGGAGAAGTACCTCCTCTCATTCACACATCGACCATTTCTTGTTGTATGTTAAGGCTTTCGAGTGTTTCAGTCTATCGACATTTACCGCCCTCCTGAGATCGAGATCAGACCATACACCCCTATGCGTGGACATCTGTAGTGGGCGAGGAACCTCTACATATTTCATATTCGAGCGTAGTTGGATGCTAGACGGGTTTCGTGAGATGGTCATCTCATTCTAAAACGAGCTCGATGGAAGGATCGGCCACAATTCGGATGGTCCTGAAGTTGGCGGCGCTTTGGTGTATGTTGATGGGCTTCAGAAGGGAATCATGTGCGTCTTGGGAGTGGAGTAGATCGAAAGCCCAGGAGGAGGCGGTAAGATTGGACAGGTTGGAGGACTATTGTGAGCTGGATGAGGAAGAGATGACAAGCAAGGGGATTGTGTAGAAGATCCTCGAGGATGAAAACAGGAAGAGAGAGCTGGAGTGGAGACAGAGAAAAGCAAAACTTGTTCTATGGAAGGTAGACTTTTCGAAGGCCTATGACTGTGTAGACTTGCATTTAATTTGGGCTTCGCTATACAGATGAGGATTCTAGGACATCTGGATTGCTTGGATGAAGAGGTGTCACAACTACTTCTTGTGCGGTGCTGGTTAATGGACTCTCAAAGGGGGGGTATTTTCAGCCGTAGCGTGGGGTTCGTTAGGGTTGTCCGTTGGTCCCCTTGCTCTTTATGTTTGTGACCGATGCCTTGACAACTATAGTTAGTCACGCGATGACCGGGGGCTTATGTCAAGGTTACCTTAGGGGCGAGATTTCGGTGCCCATCCTCTAATATGCCAACGACACGATTTTACTTGCAGAGGGCAGAGCTAAAAGTTGCAATGGTATCTCTGTGATACTCGGTCCTTTGGGTTATATCTGGCTTGAGACTCAACAAGGAGAAGTTAGAATTCGTATCTTTCAACCTCCACGACATGGAGATGGAGTAATGTACGGGCTATCTTAGATCCCTTCGAAGGGAGCTATCAATACGGTATCTTGGCGTTCCTTTGGTTGTTGCGTGGATGCACTCGTCAGATTGGTTGTCAGTAATTGAAAAGATGGAGCAGGAGCTAGCGGGATGGAAATCCAAGTATCTGTCTACAGGGGGTAGACTTGTATTGTTGAACTCAGTTTTGTCAGTGATCCCCATTTTCCCCTTTCATCCAGCATTTTACCATTGGTGGTCCGGAAGAGATTGGAAGGCATCATGAGACGCTTCTTCTGGTCGTCTTTTGGTACGAGTATGCCATGCCTTTAGTGGAATGGAAGATTGTTACCTTGCGAAGAGGCTGGTGGCCTTGGAGTATGCATCTTGGAGGAGATGAATAAGGCTTTGTTGAGCAAATGGATAACGCATATCTGAGGCGACTACAATAGTCTGGTTTGTGTGTTGGTTCAGAGGATCCATGGTTCCGGCGCCCCTCTACCTGGCCCCGAAGATGCGGGACATTCTCCGTCGTTGTTCTGGCGAGACATATGCAGCGTGGTGTAGGATATTCTCCTGCCTTGCGGCCAATTCTGGGAGATGGAACTGGATTTAGATTCTAGGCGGATGACTGGAGAGTTATCAGTGTGATTGGGGTGAAATTTCCGCGGCTTATGGTGATGGCTACGAATCCGAACAGCTTGATGGCAGATATTTGGGATGGTCACTCTTTTTTCCCAGTTCAGAACAAATATTTCGGATCAATGCCTGAGGAGCTTATGCTTTTGGTGACGGAGTTGGGAAGGGTGGCTGAGCTCACTGTGGGCAGGGATCATTGGATTTGGTATGATGGGTTCTTCTCGATGAGGAAGGCATACAAAGCGTTGATGGGTCCAACAACTTTTGACCTTGGTGGATGCGTGGCAGACTGTAGGGGCATTTAGAGTTGGAAGATTCACACAAGAGTTAAGATCTTTTTGTGGCTTTTAGAAGAGGGCGACTGCTCACGAGTGGGAGACGTGCTACGTTTGTCCCGATCGTCAATCCTACTTGCTCTCATTGTCGAGTAAATATCGAGGAGGTGTATCACCTTTTTTTCGGTTGTGAGAGCTCTATGGAGGCATGGACCCTATTTGGTAGCAGGAACGTATCTTTTGGAGGTGTTGCAGACTTCTAGACATCTATTGGAAGTGGCTGGTGCGGCACAGAGCGTGAGAGGGTGGAGTGCACCATGCTTGTTTGGGCAATTTGGTTGGCCTGAAACGGTGTCATCTTTCAACATTAGAGGTTTACGTTGAAAATGTTTTAGCACATGCTAGGGCCTTTAGCGACATATTGGACTATTTTGTAATGGTTATTCTGATACCTGATTATAGACGTGTAATTTCTAATGGTGAATTTCTTCTGATACGGTGGAAGCCCTTTTTTCCTTTCAAAAAAAATTGAGGAGAAACATCGTGAAGCCTCTTTATAAGAACAAAGGAGACATTCAAAATTGTTCAAATTACAGAGATATCAAACTAATGAGACACAATGAAAATTTGGGAATATGTGATCGAAGGAAGGTTGAGGCAAGTTTCCAAAGTAAAAGAAAACTAATTCGGATTCATGCTAGGTCGCTCAAATATTGAAGTCATCCATTTGTTGAGGAGAATAATGGAGTTTTATAGAGATAAAAGGAAGAACTTCTATATTATTTTTATTGATTGGGAGAAGGCTTATGATTTTGTCCCAAGGGAGATATTGTAGAGAGTTCTGGAAAAGAGACAATTACATGTCCTATACATTAACCTCATAAAGGATATGTATGGTAGGGCTTCATCTTGTGTAAGGATACAATATGGGAAGACTGACTATTTTGACATCAACATTGGTATGCATTAAGGTTCGAGTTTGAGTCGATTCCTTTTTACTTTGATTATGGACGAGTTGACAAGTCACGTTCATGATGAGATACCTTGGTGTTGTTATTCAGCGATGATATTGTGTTGATTGATGAGACTATAGATGGAGTAAATGAGAAGCTTGAGGTCTGGAGATATGCGTTGAAGACTAAAGGTTTTCGTATAAGTAGGGCTAAGACTGAATATATGGAGTGCACGTTTGATGGAAGCAACAATGAAGGAATTGTGGTGAAGATTGGAGACGATAACATTCAGAAGAGAGATTTTCTTAGATACCTGGGATCTATTTTGCAACATGATGAGGAAATTGATGGAGATGTTATTAATAGAATAAATATAGGTTGACTAAAGTGGAGAGGAGCCTCTAATGTTCTGTATGATAAGAAAATTTCTTTGAAAATCAAAGGAAAATTTTACAAATCAGTCGTGAGACATGCTATGCTCTATGGATCTGAATGTTGGCCTGTGAACCATAGACATATGCAGAGAATGGCAATAACAGAAATGAAAATTCTAAGGTGAATGTATGGACACACATAAAGATCTTATTCGGAATGATGCAATCAGAGGGAAAGTTGGTGTAGCTTCGATCAATGATAAGATGCGAGAAAACTACTTAAGGTGGTTTGGCCATTTGCAAAGGAGGTCAGCTGATGCACCCGTTAGGAGATGTCGATTTTGGGATGTTGAGCCTGGTAAGAGAGGGCAAGGAAGGCCCAAGAAGTGTTGGAATGATACTATACAAAAGTATCTTAGTTTTTTTGGATCTAAGCTAGAGAATGTCCCATGATAGATCTGGATGGAGGCAAAGAATCCTTGTAGCCAACCCTACTTAATGTGGGAAAAGACTTTGTTGTTTTTGTGCCATAAAAATGTAAATTCGTGTTGGAGATGAAATGCAACTGACTGCATGCATTTAAAGGGAAGTTCAACTTTAGCATGTCTTTTCTGTTCTTGACATTGCACCATTTCTTTAGGTTGTAATGCACATTATTAACATGACGTTTTATGTTTGAATCTGCAGCCAATTGCTAGGTTCCAAGGTCAAGCATCTGATGTTGAGCTTGCTCGAAAAGAAATAAGAACTGTAAAGGCAGAATTGGTAAGCACTCATCAATGAGAAGTTATCTTTAATTTTTAACCATGACAGTTTTATTTTTATAGCTGTAGATTGAAATCTAGAATTCGGTCATCGACAAAGAATACTGTTGATATATATTTTAGATAAGTTAGCATTGAATATCATACACAGGTCCTGGAAAATCTTCAATTTTGCACCTTTTCACTTTCCATACAATCTAACCATTACATGCGTCTGAAAAATATAATATAATTCATGTGCTGATGTTTGTATTTTTATTACAAGGTCGCTCTTTACGCTAGGCATATAGGTAAAACCCCAGAGCAAATTGAAGAGGATATAAGGCGCCCAAAATATTTTAGCCCCAGTGAAGCAGTTGAATATGGCATCATTGATAAGGTATGCAGTGTTTTTATTGATCATTAACAAAGTTGAATCGCTCATGGTTATATTTATATACTATCATTTGGAAAGATGATACATGATAAAAAATATATTTTCTTGCTTGGCCTGATTACAGGAAGTACATTGTCAATGTGGGATATGGAGGAGGCACGTTGTCAGTGTTTATCCATCATAGATGGTATTTTAGTCAAAAGAATATATGAGTGCCATCTGTAATGTGAAGAATCTAACACTAAAAAAGCACATCTTTTACTATTTCACAAAATATCACCATGCCAAATATATTTTATGATAACTAATTAATTAATCGTTGAATTATTCTCAGTTGGTAAGACGTCCAAGAAGGCCAACCTTACTGTGATTTTTGGAGTTGAGGGCGAGAAAAGGAGAGAGAGAGGGAGAAGAGGCGAGGGAGAGGGAAGATTGAAGATGAAAGAGCAGGCAGAGGGGAAGATGGACGGACTGCAGTTCGTTGGCATAGGAGGCATGCTTAGGGTGTATGCGGTCCTCATCTTCATCAAGCCACGGATGGATTATGCTTCAACTTCGGAGAAGGTGACCACATGGCCCGTAGTTATGATGGAATGGTTCGATGTTTGCTTGTGGTGAAGTTGGGCACCCACAACCGAGTGCCCAAGATATATGATTTGCCGGTTATGATCTTCGAAAGCCAAAGATGGAGCTTTGGTGCGGAGGCTGGTGGGGATGCCATGTATGACAAGGGAGAAGAGAAGCCAGGTATGGCAATGGTGGCGCAAAGCAGGTGCATGAGAAGCGGGAGGATGCTGGTGCTCAAAAGGCCTTGGTTTCTGGGTATTGCTTTGAAGTCGTAGCTTTCTAATATCAGGAAGATACTTGGCTCTTTTTTTACATGAGACATGCTATCTTAGAAGAACCGATGGTGTGCGTTTATGGCTTCTTAGAGGTTGCAAAGGTACGTGCGGACAATGCTCTCATTTGATGGTGAACGTGGCTTGTAGGAGGTTTCTTAGAGGAATCCTTTCCTCATTAGCCGATCTATACCCTTGCTTCATCATAGGATTTTACGCATGGATGATGTTACGATCCATTCTGGGGATCTTGGCTCATTATGTGCAGTGCTAGCAGACATTAGTCAAGTGACAAAGGTCATCTTCAATGGTTTGTCAGCGAGGCAACCCTTCGAGGTGTTGTTGGTTTTTGCTAGTTAGTCGGTTGTCTCTAGATACATGGTTCGTCTGTATGTTGACTGCCGCCATGTCTTCTCCTTCCATGTGGACTCGGTGGCAGATGGCTCTAGTTCTTGTGGTGTCCATGGTTTGTCGAGTGTAGTGCCAGTTGGCAGTGCCTCGATCGGGGATGGCAGAGAGGCCATGTCTGTTGTCAATTCCATTTTTGCATATCTCTACAGGTTATTAAAAATTTTGATATTCATGGCTTAATTGTTACATTAGAGTGCATCATATATGGGTAATTGGACCCTCATCCAATTACCACATCCATAGTTTTAGTCCCTACAACAAACTGAGCATCCAATAAATGCAAAGCAAAGGTATGAGCCATGCCCCTGTACTTACGACAGCTGGAGATGAGCAAAGCTCCGTAGAAGCCCAAAATCCGACGCAAGGTCCCTCAACATGGGGGAATTCTCCAATTATGATAGAAGATTAATTAAAATTTATGAGAATATGAACAAGCGATCAAGTTTTAGGCAAGAATTAGGATAAAAATCTACAATTTGCTCAAAGAGTACCCATATATAATTATAGGCAAGCAACCAAGCTTTAGCAAGAGAATATGACTTACTAGGAAATTAAATGGGTAGAATATCAATTAGGATTCAGGAGAATAATATAGGAGGCACCAATAAAAAAAGCCATATAAGATGAGGCATTCTCGTATGTATTTGAATAAGTTGATTTAGAGGCTCAACGATCAATTATGAATCGGTATTATGGAGAGAAAAATGAAAACTTATTATTCATCTTGGCCATAGGGTTCTTTTATATAGAGAGAAGAAACCCTAGAGGGAAAATGGAAAAATGACATAAGAAGTACATAATTTAAAAACATGTAAGCATCTCAACACTCCCCCTCTAGATGGAGCATAGATATCTATCATGCTCAGCTTGGAACATCTCTGTAATGGCCCTCTAGCTAGGGCCCTGGTGAATACATATGATGTCTAATTCCCTAAGTTGACATGAGAGGTTGAGATGAAGCCTTTCTTAGATGATATCCAATGTATAGTGGTTGTCTACCTCAATATGCTTAGTTTCTCGTGGAAGGTGGGATTGTTGGTTATATAGTGTTGCTTGGTTGTCACACTGCAGCTTCATAGGAAGAGGTATCCCAACTCCTAGGCCGGTTAAAACTAATTTGACCCACATCATCTCAATACTACTCCGCACCATGGCTATATATTCGGATTCAACACTAGATCTAGCCACCATTGTATATTTCTTGCTCTTTCGTTATACTAAAGAGTATCTAATAAATATGGTGAAGCATGATGTTGACTTTCTGTCCTTATTGCAACCAACATGATATGTACCTACGCAACCTGTGATAGCCAGAGAAGCCCCTCGAATAAATAGTAAACCCATTCCAGGAGAAGACTTCATGTACCTCAAAATCATATACAATCTATCCTTGTACACCTATCATTGTTGCTCCATAAACTGACTAACCTTGCTTACAACAAAAGAGATATCTGGTTGGTGATCATAACATAAATAAGCTTCCTTGCTAGCTCCATGTATCTAGCTTGTCTATCTGTTATGTGCCATCATCATGTAGATTCATGATGGGTCTATGGGAGTAAAGTTTAGCCTACAATTTGTCGTTCCAGCCTCTGAAAGAAGGCATGTAACATATTTCCTTTGGGTCAGCACAAGAGTTGTTGATCCTGGTAAATTCACGACCTAAAGAATAGAGTAACTCACTTAGGCCCTTAGTGATAAATTGTTGTCCCGGAAAATTCTTGACCGCACCAAAACCCTGACTATCATCTCCAATGGCGTTGATATCAACATAAATTAAAATGACTACAGTACCTCACTGAGTTATCTGAACAAAGAGTGAATGATCTGTAGTTGATCGCACAAAACTATTTTGTTCTATCAAATCTGAGAGTTTCTGGAACCAAGCTCTTAAACTCTGCTTAAAGCCATAGATAGCCTTATGAAGTCTGCATACTCTGTGAGACCCCCCCCAGCAGCAAACCCTGGTGGTTGCTGCATGGATACCTCTTCATGTCGATCACTATACAAAAATGCATTCTTAACATCAAGTTCGAAGAGAGACCAGTCATGTGGCACTACAATTGACAGCAAGATCCAGAGTGTAGAATGTCGGGCTTCTGAAGAGAAGTTATCTACATAGACGACTCCACATGTCTGAGTAAATCCTCTTCGCCACAAGATGTGCCTTATCGTTCTACAACACCATCAACCTTGTGCTTCACTATGAATACCCACTTGCAGTTGACCACAGATGCACCTTTTTTTTTACGCTCAAAAAAGGGGGGAACACTCATCGGTGTTCGCCCCAATGTATTAAAAAAGTAGAGTAAAAAGTATTTACAATAAAAAAGAAAGCAGCTGCCCATAACAAAAAACCGGTTGGTATCGAAGAAGAGATACCCCCCGTCGTAAATAGATCACGCTACCCAGAAGACCAGAAGAAAACGCGTTGCCGAGATACATATATTCTCCCTGTAAAACCGCTGCCGAGCAAATAGTGCGTCGTTTCTTCCCAACCAGATGCTCCACAAACGTGCAATCGGGTCCAGCAATTCCACCCTAGATCGGCCCCTAGAATTCACCAAGCTCTCGCAGAACGAAGCAAAGGTCGAGAAATTCAGCCAGCCCAGGTCATCCCAAAGAGCACGAACACGACAGCAGTGAAAGAAGAGGTGCTCGATCGTTTCCCTCTTCGTGTCACAGAGACCACAATTGTGCGAAGCATTGGGAAACATAATTGCACAACGGTCTCTAGTTAACAATCTACCACTCTGAAGGAGCCAGAGGAATATGCCAATCCGCTCCGGAAGCTTGAGTCCCCAAAAGAATCTACAATCACGCAAGAAGGTATCGTCACCCCCCACAGTGGGAGTAATAAGAGCGTGGTATGCCTTCCTGGAAGAGAAAGGGCCGTCCTTCCAAACCAAATGATCACGGCCCACATTGGGCTTGGAAGCGTCCATGAGGGCAACCATCAAGGAGATGAAGTCGTCCAAATGCTGGTCCGATAAGTTAGCAGCAATCATAGGGCACCAACAGCCACCGTCCCAGCAGGAGGCCACGGTAGCGTCTTTGTTGACCACCAACGCGAACAATTGAGGGTACAAGTCCTGGAGAGCACCCCTCCTGGTCCAATCATCCGTCCAAAAGCGGAACAAATTCCCATCGCCGAGCATTGGTTTAAAGAAGGATCTGTTGCGATTAAGAGCATATATCACACCACGCCACAAAGATGAGGTGTGGCCCTCGATTCGCCCCCGAGAGACGGAAATCATGTCGACCCCCATCGCCTCCCTCAGACAATTCAGCATGAAGTTCTCCTCCCGACCCCACACCCTAGCAGCCCATTTGAGCAAAAGGGCATCGTTCACCACCTCCAGCCGCCTCACACCCAAGCCCCCCTCCCACTTAGGCCGCGTAACCTCATCCCAACCCACCAAATGCACCCCCTTCTCCCTTCTCCCTTCCTTCCCCAAAGGAAGCCCCGCATACACTTTTCCAACCTCACCCGGATCCCCTTTGGCATACCACGCACAGATAAAAAATATATTGGGATCGACGATAAAACGGATTTGAGTAGAACTAACCTACCGCCCCTGGAAAGAAGAGCCGTGCGCCACCCGGCCAACCGAGCCTCCATCTTCTCCACCACCGCCTTCCAATCGCGAATCCGGGCGCAACACATCGTCAAGGGCAAGCCAAGATACTCAAAAGGGAGCCCGCCCGGGGAAGAGCCCAGCAGCCGGCCACAATCCACGACCTCCTCCTGCGGCATAGCGAAAGGAACGACCTTGGACTTATTCCCGTTGATGAGGAGGCCCGATAGCTCGCTGAATAATTGTAGGGTAGTAGCCATACCCGAAGCATTCGAGGTTCCACCCTCGATAAAGCAGATAGTGTCATCAGCAAACTGAATAAGTGGAACATGATAGGGACCAAAGGAGCATCCGCGAGTGAGGCCAGTCGCGGCCACACCATCAATCATACGAGGCAAAACATCCACCGCCAAAACGAAAAGAAGGGGAGCGAGGGGACACCCTTGCTGCACCCCCCTCCGAGGTTGGAAGGAGCCCCCAGTCGGGCACCCATTGAGAAGAACGGAAAGGAAAGCCGTGGTCACACAGCGCCGTACCCAAGATATCCAAGTCGTTGGGAACCCCCTCCTCTTAAGGACCGACCTCAGGAATCGCCAATCAAGGGTATCGTAAGCCTTGGCAAAGTCAATCTTCCAAAGAATCCCCTTCGTACAGTTTTTGCGCCAAGCCTCGATAATCTCCGACACCACCGCATAGCACTCGGTAATTTGCCTTCCGCGAACAAAAGCTGCCTGTGAAGGAGAAATGAGCGAGTCGAGAAGGGGCGCGAGCCTCCTGGCGAGAGCCTTTGCAATTATTAAATATATGCCACTGGAGATAGAAATCGGGCGAAAGTCCTCAATTCGATTGGCCGAAGAAGACTTTGGAATGAGAACAATAGTAGCCCTGTTGATTTTGTCAAAACCACGGTTACCCGCACACAGTGTTGCAGAAGACGGTATTCGGTATTCAGTCGGAGGGGTCACTGAATAGAGAATAATCGGTATTCGGGCGACTATTCGGAATTATTCGGTTTTGTATTTTTTAATATAAAAATTATTTATAATACATATATTCTTATATTTTTATATATATATGGTCATTATTTAACATGAATCCAAGATAAAAGTACCCATCAATATAATAGATATATAGAATTTGACATTTGTGGTGATACCGTGGTAAAACGTAACCCATAAAATTTGAAAATTGAAAATAAAAAAATAAAAATATGAAAAGTCAAACTCCAGTCTGCCTCATAGTCGGTCCAGTCGGCCTCATAGTCGGTCCAGTCGGCCGAATAGTCGGTCCAGTCGGCCGAATAGTCGGCCGACTATTCGGTTGGGCCGACTATTGCCCGACTGGAGGTCTATTCAGTCGGGTACCCCCCCGCACCGCATAGTCGGACCGACTATTCGGTATAGTCGGCCGACTATTGCAACACTGCCCGCACAGAAATCGTGCGCGACATCCATAACATCATTAGCGACCACGTCCCAAAAGTCCCGGTAAAAGGACACAGGGAAGCCATCAGGACCCGGAGCAGCATCCATGTTGAGATCCCAGACAGCCCCCTTGAGCTCCTCCATAGAAAAGGGCCTGATTAGTGCCGCCGCATCCGACAGTGAAAGGGTAGAAGCCCCACGCCCAGACCACCTCCACGACCGTGTTGGTTGGCTCCCAAAAGCACCCCTAAAATAAGCCCCCAGAGCCTCGCCCAACTCCTTCTCCCCCTGAATGAGGGAGCCATTGACCATGAGAGATGAAATAGAATTGGCTCGCCGTCGACCACTGGCAACCCAGTGGAAAAAAGCAGTGTTCGCATCCCCTTCCTTAAGCAACCGCAACCCCGAACATTGGCGCCATTCGATCATCCTCTTCCTGTCCTCCGCCCTAGCCAATTCAGCAGCCGCAACACGCTCAGCCAGCTCCTCCGGATGTAGATCCCTCTCGTTCTCCACGCGATCCAACCGCATAATTACGTCATCAGCCTCCTTTCGAGCGGCAATACGTGCCTGACGAGATTCCTTTTTAAAGGACGCCAAAGTTTCCTGAGAGATGAAAGTTTTTGATCGAAGCGACGGGCAGCACTACACACATACGTTGTTTGTGCCCAATGATTCCTCACCAGGTCCTTGAAGTTCGGCTCCAGGAGCAAACACCTTTCGTAACGGAAGAGGTCACGAGGCCGGTGATCCTCCCCAGAATCCCAAATAATGGAGCTGTGGTCAGAGAAAGATCGTTGTCTAGACGACACCGCGCATAACGGAAAGACCTCCATCAAGCGAACATTCGCCAAGAATCTGTCGATCCGTGATCTGGAAGCATTATTCCTCCAAGTGTAAGTAATGTCATTGGGCACCAGCCCCTCCAGAGCCAAGTCCCGAATGAGCTCCATAAAGTCAAATGATCTTGGATCCTGCCCCCCGCGGCCACGAGGACGGTCCGGCGAGAGCAAGGTGACATTGAAGTCGCCCCCCAATAGCCAGGGAATGTCCCCAAAAGCCTGAGCGTCCTCACGCAAATCGTCCCAAAGTTCCCTGCGAGTGACATAGCAAGTAGGCGCGTAGACACAAGTGAATGCCATTGAAGCATTAGAGTCAGATCTGGACAAAACCACAGACATAGAATGTCTCCCAACCCGCATAGAGGAGAAGGAGAGTCTCGACGACCGCCAAGCCAAAATGATCCCACCCGCCGCGCCAACCGCATCCAACGAGCAAAAGGCATCCAAATTCCCAGCACCGAAGGACCTCCACATATTATCATCCACCGCCGACAGTTTTGTTTCTTGAATAAAAGCAATGTCGCATTCCCATTCCAAAATACGCGACCCCAAAGCGCGCCTCCGATCAGAGTCCCCGAGACCACGAACATTCCAGGATAAAATCTTCATTAAAACACGAAGAGGATCCCCTAGACCACGAACAAGTTTGGATAAAATCTTCATTAAGCACCAAGTGAGCGTCCCCCAATTAGAAAGAGGCCTGCCGCCTCCGCCACCGCCTCGCGCAGCGTCTGACAAGAAGAAAGAAATGAATCTCCAAGACGAGAAGGTCGTCGTCTAGTGTAGCTTTTACCAAATCGAGAGGGAGGAGAATTCCCCGCAGGCCAAAAAACAGGTGCTTTTCCAGAGGAGCAAGCCAGAGCGCCACTAGGAGACACCCCAGGAGTCCCTCCATCTGCCGGCGTAACCTGAGAAGATGAAATCCCCTGGGATAAGGAGGAGAGAATCGGAGCAGCACCCTCAGGCGTCGAGGTAGCAGGATAAACGCCCTGGGAGGACATGGGGAGAGCCGGCAGCAAGAGAGGCGGTGAAAGAATTTCCTCCAGATGGGCCACCGAAGAGAACGGCACCGAAGCAATGGGTTGGGGACACATATACTCGGCAGTCTATAAAAGAGGCTCCGATATCATTACCGGGTCGGGGCAGAACCCGTGAATGCGCCCAAGATGCCCTAGAACCGGATCCGATTAATGGATGCAATGGGAGTGTAGGCACGCGTCTCGAGAAATCCAATTGCAAAGAATCCGCCGACAGAAGGGAAAGAAGTATGGAATGCGTATCGACCTCGAGAAAGTCCCGTGCCACCAAATCGCGCCTGCCATCTCCCGCATGCGTGTCCCGAGGGGCCTCAGACGACATCCCCGAAATACTGCCCTCCCCAGGCGACGCTTCGAAAACATCCCTGAATGTGGACACGTGGCGAGTAGAAGGCGAACCGTCGAACCCTGGTCCAGAGTCCGATCCGCCACCGCGCGCGATCGGGGAGGACGGTGATGAGACTGGCACCGTCGCCGGCGAGATGATGAAGAATTCCAGCTTGAAAGTCCAGCGTCCCAGAGTCATAGTCTCGAAGATAACCCTGCCAACCATAGACTTGAGAAACGTCGGAGAGCACTCAATGAGGAGCCACGCACACGTCCAATCTGAGCCCGGTGCAAAGCCATCGTCAAGAACAGCCAGGACTTGCCCCCAGCGGCTGACAACCTTGGATAGGGCGTGCACCGTGCGAGAAAGGAATGGCACCCCCCGAACTTCCTCCACGCAGACCTCCGAGTGAGTGACCGCACCATCCGCAACCCGCATCCGGAGTAGTAACTAAGGTCCATGTACCTAGAGGCTGTACAACAACCGTATTTCCTCTTCCATAGCAAGATGCCAGTGGATCTCCTTCATGACATCATGGTATGCGCGTGGGACATTAAGAGCTAATAATCTCACTACGAATCTTCTGAAATCTTTTAATAAATGTCCCGATGAGATGTTTCTTGTAAGCAGGTAACTAGCATACGACGTTTCTCCTTCCGGAGCGCAATGGGTTGATCCAAATCACTATCCTGAACAATATCCTCCTGAGGGGTATCCCCTGCTCAATAGGAGAAATGTCCTATTGATCATTCAAACCATTGGTACCATCAGTATAAACCAAATGTTCAGTATTTATCTGGGGCATATGCTGAATGATGGGAAATGTGTTGGAGTAGATGGAGTTGTCTGAGACCTGCGAGTATATATATATGTGTGAGAAAAATTGTGATGCAAATGAAGGTGGGGCATGTGTAGGAGGCGGAAGACGAACCTCCTCCCTAGTCTCAGATGAGACCATCCTATCATATGTAGGAATGAAGTACATAATAGACTCAAAAAAGATGACATCGATACTAATACCTATGGATAGGATCAAAATAACGATACCCTTTTTGGGTACGAGAATAACCCACAAATACTCATTTGTGGGTTCTAGGAGAGAGCTTGTCACGTCTAGGATTCATAAGATGAAAAAATGCCATACAACTAAAGACACGCGGTGTAAGGGAGAAAAAATCCTTTTCGAGAAGCGCCATTGAAAAGGGGATCTTCTTTCCCAAATCAGAGGATGGCACATGGTTGACTAGGTAACATGTTGTCAGGTGCACTTCACCTCGGAAGGAATGTGCAGCTCAGTTCTGAATAAGGAAAGTCTTTGTCATGTCAAAGAGATCTGCCTCCCCCCCTCACCCTCCCCTCTCATTGCCACTAGCTCGAAGGTCGGCGCGCCATCTGGTTTCAAATGGAGGTCATGCACCCTAACCTCTGGCTGCCTAATCGGTGGCGCCTGGTTTCGCTTCTGATCCCCCACTCCAACATACCTAGATTGAGGTAGACCTCTATTATTTGTCGCATTCTTCGCTCCTTCAACCCCTGGTGGGAGTACTACCACCCGTACCGCCCTCATGATTGTCGTTGGCCCCCTTGGACCCCTTCTGAGCATCCCAGAGTCCTTGGCGGATCTGCATAGTGAACCGTATGAAAACACGAGGGATCTAGCGGTTAATCTCAGTTCGACGCATGCGATGGAGCTTTTTCGGTTGCGGTGGACCCTCTGATCGAGTCGGGTGAATCGACATGACGATGATTTTGGAGGGGACTCCGATACAGAACGCAAACTCCTTCAGGCTTGGACATGCGTCATCTACGTTCGGTATTCTTGCGGAGGTTGTGCTTTCGAGACCCTTTTCGGACGCAATGTCTGGAATGTTGCGGGCTTTTAGCGGGTCAGACGGCCTAGGATGCTCGAAAGGGGTCCAGGGGGATCGACAACAATCCCGAGGGTGATACGGGTGGCAGTACTTCTGCAGGGGACTGAAGGAGCAGAGGAGGCGGTGGAGAATGGAGGTCTACCTCAGTCTGGGTATGTTGGGGGGATCAGAAGCGGAACCAAGTGTGGATGATTAGGCAACCCGAGGTTCGGGCGCATAACCTCCATTTGAAGCTAGATGGCACGTCGGCCTTCGGGCCGGTGGTAATGAGAGGGTAGGGTAGGGGGGGAGGCAGAACCTGGGTGCTCTGGAGGGAGGCTGGGTAGAAGGGGGATGGAGCAATAGATAGGGGAGGGCCTGGAGGAGATGGTGCTGAGATGTTTGGGAATAGCCGCCAAACGGGTTTTCCAAGGTGTGTTAATGAATCTGGCCGCGTGGAATGTTCGGGGGTTGGGTAGACCGGAGAAAAGGGCAGTGGTACAACAAGTGGTGTGGGATCAGAGGATGGACATGGTCATGTTGCAGGAGACGAAAATTTCACGTGGTATCGTCGAGGTTTGGAGAGAGGTTGGGGGCATCGGGTTGGCTGAATGGAGAGGAATTGATTCTAAGGGGGCTTTCAGTGGCTTAATGACAGGGTGGGATGCAGACAAGTTCGATTTAGAGGTGGATGAGCTGCGGGGAAGACACTCTATCACGATGTTGTTACGATGGAAGGCAGATGGGTTGAAGATTTTGGCAACGAACGTGTATGGCCCTTGCAACGGGATCGGCATGGTTCACTTGGTGGAGGACTTGGTTTGGCTAGGCTGTGGCACTTGATACTGCCCGGTTCATTGATGGGGATTCCAATGTGACCTTACTTTCAGATGACCAACCTGATGGACACAGGGGAAGGGACAATGAATCAGCGGAGCTGAGGAGCTTGTTGGACGAGCTTGGGCTTCAGATGGTCCATGCGGCTGGATATTTGTACACCTGGCGGAACACGAGATCCAAGTCTCGTATCCATAGATTTTTGATGTCTATTGAGGTGCTGGAGATTTTCCTTTGGTTGGGGCACGCGCATTGCTTAGGGTGCACTCGGATCATACTTTGTTGATGTGGTCTTCTAGGGAGGAGGTGCGTCCTCGAATGTTTTCCGCTTCGAGCGACCTTGGCTCCTGGAGGATGGTATCTAAATGAACAAGCTCAAACAGACTCTGAGTACTACGACCATAACGACTTGAAAGCTAGAGCGATGACGTGTGCTGACATGCTTCACACTAGAATGTAGACTTGAGAGAGATCCGAGGAATAAGCTTACCAATCTTCTGCAATAGGAGATGACCAAAGCACAGATGTCACATATAAGGAGAAATGGATCCAATAATAGTGGATGAAACTCCATAATAAGGGGATTGGATCAACCTATAAAGCCCTCCCTGCTTATGGCCATATCCAATCACCATGCACGTGAGTATATCCTGAAATACAAAGGAACTAGGGTCAAATATGGCACGGCAATATAAATCCTTAGTGATATGATTGATAGATAATAGATTCAACAAAAATTCAGGTGCATAAAGAACATTCTGTCCGTGCATGTAAGGAGTCAAGTGGACCTCCCCCTAACCAATAATGGGGCAACGTGCCCCATCATTAATCACCATAGATCTCCCAGATTGTACTAAACTATATGAATGAAATTGAGCTCTATCTCCACAGAGATGGTGAGATGCACCGGAATTCATTATCCATTCTGAAAGATCTGCTCTTGAGCAACTAGTGAGTGTATAGATTGTACTTGATGTAATTGCAGTGGCTGATGCGACAACATCAGAAGAACTTGAAGTACTAGCAGTAGGAGCTACAAACTCTTTGAGGTGCAACACAATGTCGTCTATCCTCTAATCAATCGTCATAATAGAGGACTCAACCTGTTCAATAACTCTAGCAGATGCTCTTCTATCTTCGGGATAACCATGTTTCTGAAAGCAAGTATCCTCTGTTTAACCCTAGCGATGGCAAAAGGTACATGGTTGTCGTGGTTGTCCTCCATCTCGACCACGTCCTCCTCGACCTCGAGAATGAACATGACCTCCTCTGCCTTGTGAAGCAACCATTGCAGAGGAAGTCTGAGAACTAGCAGTGGATGGCACGGTGATCCTGCTAAGCCTGCTATAGGCTTCTTCCATAGTAGGTATGGATTCGCTTGCTAGCAACTGATTCCTAGCAACATCATATTTTGGATCAGGGGTTGCTAAAAATACTCTGTCATGGTTGCTTTTTTGTTCTCTTTTTGTTGCTCTATGTCTGTGGTAAGAGGCATGAAGCCATATGGCTTCTCAAACATGCCCCTCAAAAATGTGTTGAGGCTGTGAAGAGGTCGTCCATTTTGATTGACTCCACGTATTGGAGCTGTAGAATCTATGTCTCGTTCCTCTCTTGAGAATCGGTAGTAACCAGGATATCCCGCATAGATTTAGGCGTATGCTGATTCAAAATATCATTGGCAATCTCGGTAGAAAGAGTGCCAGTCAAACAGACACGTGCATAGGCATTATCTTGTTTCCATGATGAATAAGTCATGGTTTTGTCGGTTGGCTCAGGTTGCATCGGAATATGCTCCTTGTTGTCGCACTACATCAGACTCATAAACTGCATTGAACACAAGTCATAGTAGGTACCATCCATCTTTACGACGAGAGCCAACCTTTAAAGACACCACTAGACAAGAACTCAGTCTTTATCTCTGACATATCTGCGGACTATGAGCCAGGAAGGATGCAACCAGGATGAAAAAAATGCTTTGAAGGCGTCTACACGAACATATGTGAAGCCGGTTATGGTTGTAGACTCATACAACCACTTCCAGCAACCACGAACTTCTCTGAGCGAAGAGGGTGATTTACATGATTGAAAATCACCCTAACTTCAAACTCGGACCTTTAGAAGGGTCCGGTTGGTGGCGGTGGCTGCTGCTCTTGGCGGTGGTGGGTGGGATCTAGGGTCCAGAGCGACGGTCCTAGACTGGAGCATGAACCCTAGATCGCACCCACCACCATCAAGAGCAGCAGCGGCAGCCACCGCCGCTTATGTGGAGAGAAAATTTAAAACTTATTGTTCATCTTGGCCATAAGAATCTTTTATATTGAAGAAACCCTTGAGGGCAAAAGGAAAAATTACATAATGACATAAAAAAATACATAATATAAAAGCATGTAAACCTTTCAACTGGTATTATTTAGTTTGTACTTTGTATATGTATAAAATGGCTACTGGACTGCTTTAAAAAGCGATGAGGTATAACAGTATAAAATATCTCAAATTGCTTTCTGTACCTATATAAATTTGTCATTTACTTCTATACTAGTGTAGAAGATGTTCTAAAAAGTTTGGAGTTTAAGCTATTTGAAAAATAATTTATACCGGTACAAATAATTCTCTAATTTGGTACTAAGGCATCAGAAACAAATGTATTTTAGCGGGAGGAGCTCATATTTGAATGCAGATTAGGGCATAGATGATGCATTGTATCAGAGCATTTACTTGCAAGCCGTTTTACATATTTCTAATTATTGCAACGACACAAAGAAAGCACTTGCACTATCTTTTGCTGTTGCCTTGAAGCCTTTCCATGTTCACCATAAATCACATAGTACATATTATTACATTAATTTGCACTTTTACTCCTGAAAAGTTAGTTGTTGCAAATAATCAATTATTATCTATTTTGAAAGGAAAAAGTGTGTGACATCAAGAAAATGCCCATGCAAGCAAATAATCGTATACCTTGCATTAACGAGGAACTGAGCCCCCACCCCTGTTTTTTTTCCTTGCAAGCCTTCCACACGTTTGTGTGTTAGAAAGGAGGAGCAATTGTTTGATGACTCTTCCTTTGAGCATAGGGCTGTGAGAATTGTGCGCTTGCGATTGATTCTGATGCAATTGGCACCGAACTGCACAGCCTCACGAGGAAAGAGGAAAAGAATACATGGGCAAAATTTGTAAAAAAAAAAAAGGTTTCACCGGGGTGAACTAGACATTTACACTAACTATTTGAGATATCTCATGTGTGTCGAGCGAGCCCGGGCGTGTGCGGTAGGTGTAAGTAAACTTTAACTGGATGCTATTTTTCATTGGTGCTCGAGTAATGGCTTACTGAGTTCTTGATTTCACAATTTTTTTTTGCAATCTTTTGATTGTTTTGCTATATTTTTTAAGACCGTAAAAAATACTTAAAGAGTGCTGTCTTGCAGGTTCTGTACAATGAGCGGGGCTCAGAAGATCGGAGTGTTGTTTCAGACCTCAGAAGGGCTCAGCTTATTTAGAGCATTACAAGTCTAAGCTCCATACAGTCTCTGTGAAGTATTCATGTTTTGAAATTGCAATATGTCTAACTACTGTATTTCATCAATCTTTAGCAGGGTCGATATAATGTGTTCTTTCGCGGAGGCTGCTCAAGTGAGTGATGATGCTGTAGCTTTAGTTGCTAAATCCGTAGAATCAGTAAATAACAAGTGAATACAAAAGATCATGTGACAGATAGGAATTTTGATTTCATGTCTTTAGTGCAAATCTTTGTTTTTTTCTATGAAAGAATATTCTTTGAAATGTCCCGCAGCTTTGGGCATGGGAGATCTTTGATGGTTTCTTTTGCTCAACTTCAATAGTTGTGGCTTTAATTTCTACTCTGTTGTGAGGTTATACTGATAAGTAGAGATTTTGTGTGTGTGCATGCGTGTGCGAGCGGGATTGTGTCGCATCCGTGCTCTATACTAAAGAATATGTAGTAATCCAATTCATCAGTCAGCCTATCTGCAAGTGTATTCCTTGTACCTGCAAACCTGAAAGGAAAAATGGTTTTCATTTTGGCATAAGTGGAAAAAAATATGAAGATGTGCATTACCTCAGTCAAATGATTGATTGGATGGACAAAACTTGGCATCTTTTAACTGCAAAGCCACAGGGAGATTGAACTATCTTGGTATCAAAGAGGTTGCCAATCTTTGACTTGCAATTGTCATGGTAAATAGGTTAGTTTTACGAGTGTAGTTGGTCTTGAGAGAAAGATCTATCATATGAGAGGTACATTTAGAGATGCAAATGAATATGAATATATTTATATTCGATCTGCCCGTATTAGTCATGTTGATTTTGACATTTGAATTCTTAACCACTTAAAATGGATACAGAAGGGATATCATTTTGGTATCTGTATGGCTAGTTGTATATCCTTTTTCATATGCGAGTATAGTTGTACGTTTTTTTAACCATATGTAACATGATTTTAAACATTTTTTGTCATATTTGTTATAATTGTTATTAGATAAATACATTTAGCATATTTATATCATGTTTAATGCATCCAATGCATACATGAGTCATATGGGATTTGTGTTTGCTTTGATACTATCTGTGCGCGATACGTATTTGTTATGCAAACACATCCATTTTTTAATAATATGGAAAGATACCTGTTGATATCCATATTTGCATCCACTTTCATATTTAAAATCGGATAAGGATATGATAGCACGTGTTTGCAACCGCATTCGATCATCATCATCATTAAGTACATCACATGCAAATTAGTGGTTAATGATCCACCTATAGATCTCCCGTATAAAGTATATTAGAGTCATAGCAAGATACATTGCATTCGAATATCGTATAAGTTGTGTGTGCTTCAAGTTGTGTGTGTTTCATTAGACATCTCCTAACTGACTTATCTCTTAGGGCATGTTTGGTAACAGTGTTAGGTTGGGTTGGAATATCATTATGTGAATAGTAGTTATTTAGATAGTTAGGAGAATTGAAATGATAAATCCGATGTGATGTCACATTGATTATGTGTCATACTATCTTTTCTTATTATTGTAATATATTTTTATGTTAATTTTTTTATTTGAACATGGTCTGAAAAATTTTAAAACAAAGAAATTGTGGGATACAAGTAATTCCAATACAGAAATGCATGAGTAAAGCTGGGGGTATGTCACGTTATCACGGGGTAAGCTGACAACCAAACGAGCCCTCGACTTCAAAAGTGGTCTAGTCTATATGAAAGCACTTGGCTAAACTCTCCTGATGTCCTTCAAATACTTTCTTTATAGGATTACAGGGCAATTTTAGTTCCATATAACAAGATAAGATAAAAATAAGTAGATACACATGCAAAGGTCCTTTAAATCTCGACGGGCCTCATTTTTAAAATGCCACCCTTCACAAGGAACGGAATTCGGTTTATCGTCAAACACCCCTAAGAATTTTCAATAATACGTCTCATATTACATTTTTAGAGACAAACACCTTTCAAGTATCAATGTTGTAAATTCGATATCTAATATGATCCTTTACATGCCCAATGAAGTAGTGCTTTTTATTGTTAGATTCCGACTTGAATACGCCCTCAATTTTTGCATGGAACAAGCATCTCAGATTCTCAAGTGTTTTAGCACTAGGCTTAGTTTCAAATCAAAGATCACGAGGAGTTTTCGATATTGACTTTCTTTGGTATAGTATAAATGACCAAACACAAAATTCAAAACTCCAAAAAAATTGAAAACAATCAAAACTTTTATGTCACAGACGCCTGTATAGGTAAAGAAACCTCTGATGTCACTAACCTCGGAATGGAGAACTACTACAACTGTCATCAAGGGAACCAACAAACCTGAAAGTACTTGCAATGGGCGATTTGATTGAAAAGCCTATGAAGTTGAATAGCAACATGAGAAAGAGGTAGAAGATGAAGTCAAACGGAAAAGCAACACGAAGATCGCATTTTGTCGGGGGTTAACCCCTCCTTGGATGAGTTTATCCCTCCCCCACCCCACCCAGCCCCCCCCTCCCCCCCCCCCCCAAATCCACTCTCTCTCACTTGTGGGCTCACTCCCCCCTTCATCTTTTATACATTAAATAAATCGCTTCTCTTTCATCTATTCCATAAAAAATAACATATTATACCATCATATCACTAAAATTTATAAACTACTCAACTTCTACTCACTTTTCCAAACTTCAATACAATCACATCACAATAATAGTCACTTTTCCAAACTTCAATACAATCACATCACAAAAAACTTACTCAACCCCTAACCCACTACCCAAACACCAAAACACAAAAACGGTTTACCCTCCCTCAGTTTAACCTGTGCTAACTCGATAATCAAACGCACCCTAAGAGTCTCGCACTTCAAGCAAAACATTAGACAAAATTCACGTGGAGAAAACATCGCCCTCGTGGCTAAACAAATAAAATAGTTCATGAAAAATCAAAGACTCGGCGAGGAAGAAGAGCTAAGTTATGTGCCACAACTGTAAGGAAAATATTACCTCCAAAAAAGAATGTACCTTAAACAAAAGGAATATTGTTTGAGTAAACTAAAAAGGAAAGATATTACCATATCCTTATCCTTTTTAAAATATGGATACGGATACGAAAACATATCATACTGATATCAAAAATAAGAAACTATATCCTTAAATATGGATACGAATACAAAATTAGATAATCATTATCTGGATACAGATATTTAAGAAACGTATACGAATTATCCTATACATAATAAGTGTCTTTTATTCTTATAGTCAAAAAAGATGTCATTACACAGTTCTTTACCACAAGCCTTACATTTTGCATGTAAAACATCAACCATAACCTCATTTCCTTCAACTATTTGTTTCGCTTGTAAATTCTGTCAAAACTTATCCAACAAGATGAGATGAGCTTCTTGTGTCCTTTTGCTTTGACTCCATTATCTCAACATCATTAGAAGAACCATTGGTTGGACCACAACTCTGACAATCCTTATAATTATTTTAAACAAATTATACAAACATCCACAAAAAAGAGACAATGTTTGACAAAATCTTAAGCAAATGACAAGATTTGACAATCGATTGGGATGGAATGGATTAAAAATTGAAATGGAATGAACCAATATCTGCTCAAGGTCAATCTACGAAAGGGCTGGAAATTAGAAAGTTGAAATAGATAAGAAAAACTTACAAAGTACAAACTGTGAGGGCACGAGTTTGTGGTTGAGTGGTTGCTGCAGGTTTTTTTTGACAGGTCAATTTATAAGAGGGCTGGAAATTGGAAAGTTGAAAACTAGAAATAGATAAGAAAGACTTAAGGGAGTGCACGAGTTGGTGATTGGTTGGTTGTTGTAGTTGAAGATCAATTCTATAGCTCAGGGCTCTTGTCTTAGTGCAAAATAAGGTGCGTTTGGTACATGGGTTGTGGCGAGATAAATTGTTGAGGGTAATCCGTTTTTGTGTTTTGATGTTTGGATAGAGGGTTAAACTGGGGTGGGTTTGAAGTAGATTTGTGGTGATATGATTGTATTGAAGTTTGAAAAAGTGAGTAGCTAGTGTGATATGATTGTATTGAAGTTTGAAAAAACGAGTAAAAGTCAAGTAGTTTATAATTTTTATATGATATGATAATATAATATATTATTTTTTGATAGAATTGATGATGGAGAATTAATTTATTTAATTTTTTAAAAAAGATAAAAAGTGGAGGCCATATAAGAAAGAAAATGGATGGGTTACCCCATGAACCGAACAACCCTAAAGAGCACGAATGTGAAGTACATACCAACATCCAAGAGGTGTCTTCATGCCCGTTGTTTTGTATTCCAATAAAAATAAAAGTAATATTATTTTAATATAAATGGAATTGGTACAACAGGTGTCAGCCACTACTGAATATTGATGCATTTTTTAAAATCCTCCGAGAAAATTTATACAGATGTCCATGATATACTTGTCTCATGGCTAAATAATACGGATATTCATATCCGTATTTGTGAAAAATATTTATTTCTATGTATCCATATTCTTAAAAAATATTATGTGATATCCGTATCCCAATCTGTATCCACAAAATTTAAGATTGATATCCTTATTTGTATCCTTATCCGTCAAAACTCAAAAATAGATATCGATATCCGCTTAAAAACGAATACAATGGTGGACAGATACAAATATATCCGTATCCAACCACATCCCTAGTCATGTCGCAACGAAGATGTTGCAAATATAAGTGGGAGAGGTTGTAACACCCACACCCTCAAATATAGTCCCACATCTAAACCTCACAAAGTGTGAGAGTGAGTTATAAGTGATGGAGGTTACTTCTTGACAATTTAAACTTAAGCATTTTGGGTGGCTGTCAACAGATTCATTTGAATCCGAACCAAGCAAGTTGTCAGGACCAATTTTCCTCGAAACGGCTCAGAAATATTGTTTTGCAAAATTTAGGAACCATCAAGAAATAAACCCCCATGAATTGAAACACAAAATCAAAAGATGAAAAATGTAGGCTATAAACAAATTAGGCCCGCATGGAGACACATTGCACCCATCAAAATCCATCACATGCCGACCATTTCGCATGTTCACAAGCACAAAATCAAGTGGATTATAGACATTGGATTTTTCAAAACATGACTGGATATTTAGAACTTTAAATTAGTATAGAACATGCGAAAGAACTGTTTCATATGATAGTCTAACCATATTTTTATTCCTCGTCATGACCATCTTCACAATAGAACTGATTGTACCAGTACACAGAAAACTAGTCACAGCCAGATAAACATCATCATCAAGCATCTGAAAGCACAAGAAACAGTGTTGATATGATCCAGCTATGAATGTTTTAACACCTATTCACAAATAAGGTTACCAATAAACAGATTCTAGGGTTTCAACAATCATTAGACAGCTAAGGATAAAGCATGACATGTGCATCTCTCAAAAGAAACTCTTTCCGGTCGAATATCGAAATTCCATCGAATGATAAACACAATAACATCGCAAATATTCACATCATCAACCTTCAATATGTTTTAAGGTGTTCTTCCAGAATCTTGAGCATGCAAAATACATGTTTAACAATTTGCCTGAGGAACTACGAGTAACCATAAGATTTTACCACCTAAAAATTGTAGTTCCCGATTGTTTGGGAGTGTTCTTGAACCACTTCAGTGACTAACTGCAGCCCTAAATAAAGTTCATTACACTAGTTGCTAAAAAATGGCAAATCCGTCGTTCTAGAAAGATTGACGCGGCAGTTCATGATGATCTTGATGCCCACTACACACTGGGAGATTGTTTCCGACGTTACAAAAGAGACCGTCTAATTACGAAAGAGAACTGATGATCCTCAATACCTGTACCTCTCATATCCACCATATGGTTCATACCTTCCATAAGGTTGTTGAGATGCCAGGGAAGATGAGTACGGCGTGACTCCCAGTTGAGTAGAGTATAATGATCGATAGCCTAATTCAGGCTCCCTGTACTCTCGCACAGGCAGTTCTCGCACAGGTGGTTCTCTCACAGGCAGTTCTCGCACAGGCGGTTCTCTGTGCCCAGCAAGGGATTCCTGTTAAAAGAGATGGACATCAATTACAAAATTAAAGTAGAAACATTGATGCTGCAACTCAATCAACACAGATTTTGACCCACTAAATTCAAGATGTTTTTTCCTCAACTCTAGTATGCTGTATCATACCATGTTAACTTCCATTATTCATCATCTGTAAATTTTATTACTCCAGAAGTACAAAGTTTAGAACAAAGCAATCTAAAATTTATCATTTCAAATAAGTTCCAAAGCACAACAATGCTCCAAGTAAGCTAAAAGCTTAACACGCTACGGTGCCGCCCCGACAAAGCTCCAAGAATTGTCTGCTAAGAAGACATCCAAATCAGAACAATGTACCCAAAGGTACCTACGGAATACCTCAGCTCGGAATAAATAGAGATTACAACTTCATTTGCCATAATGTTCCTTCACATGAATGCCATGCTCTTTTTCTTTATTTCGGTCATTTTGCCATATCTGAAGACCTGGAGTCCTGGACATTATTTTTGTAAGAGTTGCGTGCAATGGTTGACCGCTTTTGACACAGCCATAGTTGAATGTCATGATTCCACAAGTCCCCTTCCTTTGAAGAAGCCCCAATCCCCATGCACATAACATGTCTCATTTGTCTCTCACATGTCATTATGCCAATAATCTCACTCATAAATAATATAATCACAGAGATGAATTCGAAACCCCAATCTATTGTTTTAAAATATCCATGTACCCACAAAAATAACGATCTCATGCCATGCATTTATAATTCAGATTCCATTTTACACATTCTACAATAATGGGGGGCGAAGCCTCCCATCTAAAACTGTGGTCCTGCTGCGCAGTCAACAAGCCTACAAGGGAGGAGCAAAAGTCTCCTCTGTCCGGACTCGAAGACAACCCCCTCAAAAGATGCATGTGTTATTTGAGTTGGGTTTTTAGCAAGTGACATTCACAAATGTGCTACATGAATTACAGGACTGTTTTTTAAAAGATGGGATAAACCTCAAATAGAGGCCCATCAAATACCTGCCCCTGAGATTCGAATCCTGCTCCCATGTCGTAGCCATCACCCGATACCAACAGACCAATTCCCCAGTTCAAATAACAGGAACTATTGCAAATAGTCAGTTGCAATTTAGTGACACATGAGGTCACAGAAAACTTGGGAGCAAGAGAACTCAACGAAGATGCAATAGATATTAGGTCCCTAAATGAGAAATATCTAAGTACTGGACAAAATCTGTGAATTCACTGAGCAACGTTGCACATTTCACTCAAGATACTATCGGATAGACGGTGATATCCTGGAAAAGAAAAGATGGGATTTTAAAATTGGTCACTTAATGAAACCAAAACTTTCACAAAAGTTCAAAATTTTAACCACGCCCAACACAGTGGTGATAATTTCAGTGGTTATGTTGAGTACCAAAGCAACATGCTAATCTTGAATAGCTACTTAATGTCTAAGATTCCTTAGGCCAAGAAAAGGTGAAATAATATATAAAAAATTGCATAGCATAAAATACAACTTTTTTACCTGAACAAGTTGCTGAGCAGCTTGAACCTGCGAGGAAGAACCCTTAATTTCCACAGTTATCTCATCAGGACGGCCCCATGTCTCCTGGACACTCACGATTGCTCCACTAGCTCGTCGAATATGTGCAACATTAGTTCCACCAATGCCAATAATGGCTTCAGCGAAAGAAATAGGAATTTGCATGGTCTGGGTAACCTGTGGCATACCAAAAAAACAAGGGGCTGTTGATATTCGAGTCTATCGTTTCAAGATGAAAAGTTAGCGTTGAAATACATAACTAAAACAAAAATATACAGTAACGGACAATAATGTCAATGATATTTATAAAAAAACATTATTTCAAGGATAACCCCCCCAAATTCAGTAAAACAGAATGTCCAGATTTCCATTATTATTTTTCTATTGATATACAGTTAGATAGAAAATTGTCACACAAGAAGCCAGTCCTAAGAGCTTTTCAGCAATTCCATTGCTTAGAAAACTTACGATGGCATTCAATACACTCAGAGTGCATAAAATAAGGTCATAAATTTCCCCCCAAAAAAGGCTGTGTAACTCAGAAATACCCGTTAATTAATCTTAATTTTAAGGAATGATTTAAGTTTGAACATTTAACTCAGTCATGATCAGTTTCACGCCCGGGTAAATTGAGGAGGATAAATTGAGGAGGGTTGCACGTTAGGTAGAAGAGAACCAACACAAGAGAGACAAATTCTCATCTAGTGTTTTTTTAAGAACACTATTTAGGAATTTGCCTTGGAATAGTTTGGATCTTTTCAACAAGAATGCAGGGATGGAGTATGGAGTATGTCAAGTTACCCCAAGGTAACCTGGTAACCAAGCATGCCCTTGGATTTTTGGTGGGGTGTTCCCTACTAGCGGCGTGTTGCATCGTCCGAATGCAATGAGAAGTTGAGAAGGACCACCACATCGTTGTCCAGATGTAGTTCAAAAATTACAAGAGTTCTCGCATGAGAAACGCATGACATTGCAACGTCGTTTCACTGTTTGGATGCAGGTCAAAATTTGCAAGGGTTCTCATATGATAGACGCATGCGAATAAAGAAGTTAGTCCAAAAGAATTTGCAAAGGAAGTTACAGATAGGTAGTTGGAATACTGGCACTTTGTTTGGCAAATTGATGGAGATAGTCGATACAATTGAAAGAAGGAACATTCAGATTCTATGTCTCCAAGAGACAAAATGGGTTGGAGAGAAAGCAAGAGAGATTGAGAATATAGGCTTTAAGTTATGATATTCAAGTAAAGATAAGGGCAAAAATGGTGGAGTGGTTGTTCATAGAATCATAAGGATTTGAAGGATTGTTTGGTTAAGGTGCAAAAATTCAGAGATCGTATTATTTTGCTAAAAGTAGGGCACAAAGAAGAAATTTTGAATATCATCTCAATTTATGTATTGTAAATTGGTTTAGATGAAAGGACTAAACAAGTTTTTCGACAGCTGACAAAGATAGATTATTTGCCTAGGTGAGGATCATAATGGACATGTGGGAAAGGATGCTTCAAGGTATGCTAGTGTTCATGTAGGGCATGACTTCGGGGATAGAAATGAAGAGGAGGAAAAGTCTTACTGGATTTTATAACAGCTTATAATCTTTTCATAGCAAACACTCTTTTCAATAAGAGAGAGGAGCATATAATTATTTATAGCAGTGGCTCGACTAGAACACATATAGATTACTTTGCATTGAGGAGAAGAGATCAGTTGTGTTGTAAAGACTGCAAAGTAATTCCAAGTAAGAGTTTGATCACCCAACATCACTTGTTAGTCATGGATGGACAAATAAAAGGGTTGATAAGGAAACAGAGAGTTCCCAAGATCACTAGAACTAGATAATGGAATTTTTAATTGAAGCAATCAAGCTTCAAGGAGAAGGTTCTAGAAGACTTATATTGGGATTGTAACAGAAGTGCAAACGAGATGTGGGAGGCAGTAGTATCTTGTATTTGAAGGGTAGCCAAAGAGATGCAATACGAGTCAAAGTGAGTTCCTGGCCAAAAGGAAGTTCGGTGGTGGAGTAGAGGGGTGCAAGAGAAGTTCAAAATTAAAAGAGCATGCTTTAAATCTATACCTAAGGATAGAACAGATGAAAATGTCTCAAACTACAAAATCACGAAGAATGGAGCATAGAAGGTTGTAAGCAAACCTAAGTCAAAATCTTATGAAGTTTTATACAAAAATATCGACTCTAAGGAGAGCCATAAGGATATATTCAAGTTGGTTAAAGCAAGAGAAAGAATGACCTACGACTTTTCTCAGGTGAGATGCATTAAAGATAAGGAAAGGGCACGTGCTTGTTACTCAGGACATAGAGACTAGATGGAAGCGATACTTCCATAAGCTTTTCATTGGGGAAGGAAAAAGAGAAATCACTTTGGTAGATCTAGCTAGTAGTGAAAGTTAGTTGAAGCGTGCAAGCTATAGACGAATACAAAAGAAGTAGATGTGGCTTCGAAGGATATGAGACTTGAGAGGTGTAGGACCCGTTGGCATCCATATAGAAGTTTGAAGAGTATTAAGTGAGCGTGTTTTGACTTGGCTAACAAATTTACTCAATGTTATTTGACGAAGCAAGAAAGAACCTGAAGATTAGAGGAGAAGCATCGTAGTGCCTCTTTATAAGAAGAGACGTTCAAAATTGTTCAAATTGCAGAGGTATCAAGTTGTTGAGTCACACTATGAAAATTTGAGAACGTGTGATCGAAAGAAGGTTGAAGCAAGTTTCCAAAACAAAAGAAAATCAATTCGGAATCATACCAGGTCGCTCAACTATTGAAGCCAACCACTTGTTGAGGAGAACAATGGAGATTTATAGAGCTAAAAGGAAGAACCTCCATATGATTTTTATTGATTTGGATAAGGCTTATGATTCTGTCGCACGGGAGATAGTAGAGATTTTAGAGAAGAGACAAGTACATGTCCTATATATTAACCTCGTAAAAGATATGTATGATAAGGCTTCATCTTATATAAAGATACGCCTGTGAAGATTGACTATTTTGATGTCAACATTGGTATGCAACAAGGTTCAGCGTTGAGTCCATTCCTTTTTACTTTGATTATGGACGAGTTGACAAGTCACATTCAGGATGAGATACCCTGGAGCATGTTATTCGTCGATGATATTGTGTTCAAGGTTCAAGAAAGCAGTATGCGCGTGCGTTCAGATAGGCCTCTGAATATTGGATAAGTGATATACGAGGGCATATGTGGGGTATATGCAGTTTTCTAATTTTTAATTAAAAAATAAATAAATATCTATAAATAACATTACGATTGAATTATGCATCTAAGTAGAGTTAAAGAAGATCTAAGAAAAATAATTCAGGTTAGATGGTTGGGTGTATGCTTTTAATTGCCTAACATTTAATCACAAAAAATATCTAACTATAAAAACTCCAAATGTTAGATGATTTATAATAACAAAACTTCATTACACATACATACACTACATGCGCAAAACCTCAATCAACATATATTAAAATAGTTGACGATACATTGCATATACTCATGAAAATAATACATGAGATAAACATAAAGTATTGGATATATATATAGTGGTATAATGCATTGCAGTGTATGCAAATGCATGTCATATTCTTACAATTGAATGGAGGAAGAAGCAAATATATGGAATTAAGCACTTTAATGAAATGATTGGAAAGTTGAAGATGATAGAGAATTATGTGGGACATATGTAGAAGGCAGGGCAAATACGAGCAGCATATGCAGGGGGCATAATGCACAGATTCATGAAATCGGTTCGGTATGCATGTCGCACAGGCATATGCGACCGTATATGCGGCCCGTGTAACCGATTTCATGAAAATTAATTGTGTGGATTTAAGAGACTAGAGATGGAGTAAATGAGAAGGATGAGGTCTAGAGACAAACATTGGAGACAAAAGGATTTTGTATAACTAGGGCTAAGACTGAATATATTGAACGCACTTTTGATGGAAGCAATCGTAAAGAAATCGAGGTGAAAGTATATTCTTCAATATACTTAGGATTTATTCCGCAACATGATGGAGCAATTGATAGAGATGTTACTAATAGAATAAATGCAGGTTGGCTAAAGTGGAAAGAAGCTTCTATTGTTCAAAGGAGACTTTTACAAAGCAATTGTGAGACCAACTACACTATATGGATCTAAATGTTGTCCTGTCAACCATAGACATGTATAGAGAATGGCATTACCACAAATGAAAATGCTAAGGTAGATGTGTGGACACACACGTAAAGATCAAATTCAGAATGATGCAATAAGAATAAAAGTTGGCACCGTGAAGACGTGCGAGTTTTGGGATATTGAGCCGGCTATGAGAGGGTGAGGAAGGCCCAAGAAGTGTTGCAATGAGACTATAAAGAGGGACCTTCTAAGTCCGAGAATGACCCAAGATATTTCTGAATGGAGGCAAAGAATCCAGGTAGATAACCCAACTTAATGTGAGAAAAGGCTTTGTTGTTGTATTTAAGATGAAGATTTGAAAATGCAGATTAGGGCATTGTACAACTTAACATATCAGAATACCAACTATGTGGTTAACCATATTCATACATTTTCATACAGGACCCTTCACCATGGATTGTTGAATAATAGAAAACAAACTAAAAAGTGTCCAATACCCTCTTGATACAAACAAAGAAAAATAAAGGGGAAAGAATTGAAACATGACAAGCTTTGTAGATTAGAAAAATAATAATAAGAAGATTAGATTCTACAAAATAGGAGATAAAAGAAACAAAAAGAAGATACATGGGTCAAAATCCAATTTTTAATTCCAAATAATCTAGGGTGGAGCATGGGTCAGACTCAGGTCAGGCCCAACCTAGCCCAGCCCCGGCCCATCGACGAAATCAGGCATGTGGGTCAGGCACAAGCTCGTAAACTACTCAATCATTGGGCCCAAACCCGAGCCATACCCGACTTCTGACGACTCGGGCCCAAGTCGGGTCAACCCATGTTACACCCATAAAAGCTAACACCACGTCAATGGCGTGTTTACCTTAGATGTGTCATACGATACTATCTTATTCTATAGTTGAATCAATTGATGGCACTAGGAGGGAGGGGGTGGCATTGTGCGGGGACTGGGGAGGCAAGGCGGATGGTGGGAGTCGAGGCTGGGAGTTGGGACTGGGAGGGGGCGCGGTATGGGTTAGAAGGCCACTAGGGTTTTGGGATATTCTAAGGGGTCGGGCGAAGTTCGAGTCTTGCTAATATCGTGCTGGAATCATGGTCGGTCTGTGGGCTTCTGGTTCGGGTACAACCTAACCAAGCCCAATTTAGGAAATGGGACAATAGTGAGGTCCAAGCTCGCCCATAACTACAGTGGAATTGGGATTGGGTCGGGCATAAGCGGGTCGAGCAGCGGGCTAGGTCAAGCCGGCCCTAGCCTATGCTCCACCCTAAATCAATCTGATCTATCTCAAGCTAATCAATGGACTATCATATGAAATTTTCCTAAATAATTGCGGGGGAAATTGATAATAAGCAAGTATCAAATTATGCTAGCCTATTATAAGAATAGATAAAATCAAGGTTCGAAATCTCAATTTCGATTTTGTTTCGATCCCCTTCAAAACCGATATTTCGGTGAAATTTCGGGAAATTTCGACCGTTTCGGTGGAAATGTCGAAAATGATTCAAAAAAGCCATTTTTCGATGATTTTTTTGGAAATTAAGATCGTCTGAGTTATTACAACAATAAATAACTTACAAATACACACTTATATCACACATATTGCTTATATATGCCCCTTAGATCGCACATATCGGTCAAATCGATGTTAATGTTGATTCTTGACTGATATGTATTGGAAATTAAAATCATCCAATCCAAGATCTTAAAACAAAATCTTACAAATGCACACTTCAAGCAGCATGATACCGCGTGATCAATTTTTAGTGAACATTTGTTTTATTTAATTTTAGTCGAACATTTGTTTTATTTATTTTTATTTATGTAAAAGGCTCATTATACAAGGCCTTATCGTCTTTTCATTTTTTTTTCTATTTTTAGTGAGGTTGTTGCTTGTTGGGGGGAATTAGCCTCTATAAAGGCACCCCTTGGATTAGGGTTGAGGAAAAAGTTTGAATGAAATTTATTTTTCCCACCACTAATTCTCTCTCTCTCCTCTTCTCGATTCCGCACCCTTCCCTCTCCCCGTGTTTCTCTTCCCTTCCCCGAACCCTAAACTTCCGACACCGCCTCTATCCCCTTCCCTTCCACACCCAACCCACGCTGCCAGCATCTCCCCCTCTTCTCTCCCCGCCGCTCCCTCGCCAGCCGCGACCCTCCTGCGCGCCGCCCCACACGTCGCCGCCTTTCCATCCGCTTTCCCTCCCAGCCACCCGCCTCCCACCACCGCGCGTCTGCGGCCCTTTCTCCCCACCCTTTCACCGCCTCCGCCTCCACCATTCCTTTCCCCACGGCCACCCCCCATTGTTCCTCTCGACGCCCTATCACGCCTCCTCGCGTGCCCGCAACCCTACGGCCATTTCCTTCCTACCCCACCGTCACAGTTTCCGCACCCTATCGCCAACCCAAGCCCCATCGCCAACCCCCCTGTTCAGCGATTTCCCTGCCCTCTAATCCCCAGCCCAACAGCCTAACTCCCCCCCCATTCATGCCAGTGCCGTCACCACCAGTTACTGTGTAGCCGTCATCCCGTGCGCGCCTGTCACGAATACTCCCGTGTCGCCGCAAGCATCCCAAGCCTCGAGATTGACGCCGATCAGGTTTGAAGCAAGCAAACTCCCCCTTGTCAGTTGTGGTATGAGCGTCATTTCTACCTGTTATTCTACCGCATAAATTAGTTTCGTGGACTGTTGTGTTGCGGATTGGTTTGATGACATATTGAGATCTCTAGTTATCGCAACATTGCTAATTTTTTTCCCAAGAACTATTAACTATTTGATTTGCCCTGAAATTGTGGTGAAACCTGTGCTAGAACTCGAGTATTCGTTGTCAATTGTAGCTGATTTTTGCGTATTATACGTCATTTCTATTTGTTTCCGTCATTTAGTCCATTAATTCCAAGTTTTAAAATTGTCATTTAATTCACGACCCCTATTGAATTGCATCAGCACTTGTATCACACACATCTCTCATCCATGCGCCTTATATCACACTATATCGATCATATCAGACATATTGTTGAGCAGTCTGATAGATATTGGAAATGAAAATCAAAATAACTAAGTTAACAACACTTAGAAGACATCTTTTGTTCATAAAAATAGAAAAAAAATTATTTAAAAATGTAGATAATGATTAATTAAACAATGTTTTGTTCATAAAAATAACCGTCACAGACAAAGTTCGAATGAATTACAGAATTATTACATACATACAATAAAGATGCATCTATTTACGAAGATAAATGACAAACAAATGAAAGGAACAAGCTATATCAAATATATAGAAGCTATAGAGTTTTTTCATCTCCGTTGCTTAAACCCAAAGGGGAAGAAGCTCCCCAAGTTGAATAATAGATGTATGTACCCTCTTGTCTCAACATACCACGTATCCATGAAATTCAACCGAAATGGGTCGATATGTCGAAATATTACCGAAATTTCGGTCGAAATCCAGGAAATTTTGTACTGATATCCATGAATTTCAATCGAAATGAATCGAAATGTCGAAATATCACCGAAATTTCGGTCGAAATCTGAGAAATCGATATATAGGAGTTTCGATACTCATGACCTCTCGAAATCGAAATTTCGGCGAAATTTCGTTGAAATTTCACGAAATTTCATTCCATGTATAAAATAGAATGTCCCAATTTATGAAATTAAAACAATCAACTTATCCTTGTACCTTTTCAGTAACAAAAACAAAAGTATTGATTATTTTGACTCTAGATTACATGACCAGCCGGGGTTGGTAATATATTTTGACTTATATCTAAACATAAATCTCATAATGAGGGAGAAAAACCTTCATAAGTTAATGCATTACTTAGATCCAAGTGACAGATCCCAGAATTAGGGGTGTGTATCAAGTTAAGCGAGTTGAAACGACCCCAACCTAAGTACATCAATGTTGACGAAATCGGCTTATGCGGTCATATATGTGTGTGTGGCACCTTCAGCACACCACTTTCATGAAGCCATCAATTATGCACCTATGGCACTTATGTGGGCCGCATATGCGGGTTGTGCAACCGCATATGCCCTCTGTGCGTCAGCTTTGGCTAATCGAATCTAGATCCTAAGATCCGAATATAATTGGGTTTTGAGCAAAGGGTTTAGAGCAAACCCGATTCACCCAATTCTAGTCCTTGTTTCTCCAACGAGCAAGGAACACCGATAGGACACGAATACCCTCCTCCAACCCATGCCTCTACCGCCTCCAGGAAGCATTCCTGCCTCCAAAAAAACCCATCTCTGCCTCTGATCAACGTGTATCTGCCTTTGAGTGCCATTGCTATGCCTCCAAGGTAGAGGGAGGCTCCTCCGTCACCCAACTCGGAGCCACTCCACCTCTCAGCACCTCCGAGCGGCGTTGCTCCGCCTCCTAAGCTCTGAGCTCCTCCGTGCGAAGGTCATCCATCTCCCAACTCTGTATAACCTTTGCCAGGGTACCTAGTCCCTTTTTCACTTTTTCTTTTTTATATGTGATTTTTTTGAGCCGGTTAGTTTATGTTATTGTTCTGAAATGTGTCAAATGTGTTATAATATGATTTGCGTCATGTTTTTTATTTGTGCAATGTTTCTTATTGTATGATTTGTGCTACTTCTTAGAATTCTATCAAGTAGCATAATTTGAATAATATTACACCCACATTTTACCATTATTCTGTGCTTTTGCATGTATGCCAACCAAGCATTCCATGATCATTTAATCCATAGTCGAAGTAGTCGTATTGCGAGATTTTAATAAACGTTCAAGGAAGAAAAAGAATGTTGTACCAATAATTAAGCAAAGTAATTTAGTCAACTAATAGTTATTTTGAATGGAATATATTGGTAAATGTAGAGTTTGGTACTTTTGGTGGGGAATCAATAGTAAATATAACGACAAAGATAAATGACATAATAATTCAACAATATAGGCATTTATACAAATATATATTCACATATATTGGTATACAAGTTGCAACAAAAGACAGTCCACTTAATTTATTAAGAAGCACATCATATCATCGTATCATGAATTTTAGTAGACACACAGAGTTGCAAGTCTCGCCTTTACATATTGAAGTCAACTAGTTCATGCGACTTAAAGATTCTTTTATCGAGAATATCTTATATCTATTATTTCATGAGTAAAGATACGGAAACACATGTTTTTTACTTGTCAGAGAACTACTAAAGTCTGCACGGAGATTCGTCCGCATTGTCTTTCAAGTTTCAACTACGGTTTTGCTGAATTTTGGTCTTCTGTTAGGGTTGTTGGGTGCAACTCCACAATTGATGTCTCCTTGCCTTTTGCAACTCTATGGGCCATTTGGGGAGGAAGGAATGACCTTATCTTTAAGGGTCAGAGATTTTATCCTTAAAATGTATTATCACATTGCAATGCTCTTTTTCGTTTCTGGAAATCCAGGTAACGTAACCAGACTTTTCTAATATACTAATTTGGTGGTGAATCCCAACTCGGGATCTCACCCATTTTTCGATCAAAAAAAAACTCTACATACCACCGTCTTATCAACATTCCCCCTTCTTTTCTCCTCCCTCCACCATATTCTCGACCATTTGATTCTTCTATCTGCATATAAATTGTTTTAAAAAAGAAAACAAACTGGAAAATTAAAACTCACCTGAGAAATCATCACAGCATCCACTTTTAGTCCTAGATCTAATGAACACAAATCAGAAATAGCAGGAACGTGACATATGCTGACAAGCCAGATCGTTGGAACGGCTCATCTATATGTGATCAGATCCTTATAAGTTGCCTAAATGCATATTAATGTAAAAAGTATAGGTATTCATCATAATCCGTAATTTACAGAAACCTCTATAAATTTAGACAAGCAACTGCATCTTGGGTACGACTTTAACACGTCAATCAAAAAATGACTTCCTAATTAAAAAATCAAAATCAGGCAAACAAAGATGTCAAGATAATAACACTCTGTAAACCTCAAAGGAAAAAACACACAAGTAGAAAATAGCAATTAGAACTCTCTAGGAGAGGTTAAAAATGGAAAATTAAAACTCACCTGAGAAATCACAGCATCCACATTTCGTCCTAGACCTGAAGAACGCAAACCAGAAATAGCAGGATCCTGGCCATACAGTGACAGGCCAGGTCGTTGGGACTGCTCATCCATAAGTGATTCACGGTCACGGAATAAATAATCACTCTTCAATGGGAGTGAAGATTCAACCAAACCCAACTGTAAATCTAATTTTCCAGATGGTTGTTTCTCAGCCCATGGGTCCGCTGTTCGATCTTCAGCTGCAGTCTTTCCTGACAGAGTAGTCTGTGGCTGAAATGGGTGACTAAATGCTTCAGAGCTTCACAACTTAGGAGAATCAAATAGCAGAGATTGTAGCCTTACAATTTTTTCGAGGAGAGGGATGACAGACTGGTCAATCAAAAATTTGCGCAGATGCCCCAACACTAATTCCAGTGCTTTGCGCACTTTAATTGAATCACCTTGAATTTCCACAACTCGTTCATCGCTGATAGCATAAAATGGCAGCTCGTCTAGCAATTGATGGGAAAAAGTTAATCATGTGTGTCTTAAAATACTGCCATTGCAACAGAAAACCAACGTTGTAACAAATAACATAAGTAAAAAAGACAATGAATAGACTAGGCTGGACTTGTATATGAAGGGAATATTGATGCAAGTGGCCAAAACGTGATTCTTGGAGGGAAAAATATCAAGTTTAAAATTTACCTTCAGAAAGCAATGGAAGGAAAAATCCACTGACAATTTCTTCAAGGCAAAGTTAGGACATATTCCCCCAACAATTGTAATCGAGATTTATTTATGTAGCATCCATGAAAAATTAAGTTCATTGTGAAATTCTATTTAAAAGGTGAAACTGTAAATGAGTCCGATGTGGTGCAAAGAAAAGGATAAGAAAAGGCAAGAAGACATGGGTGTCAGCAGGGCATTTACATTTCACTAAACAAATAATGTTGGATTTAAAAATAAATAATAATTTAAACTCAACAAATAGCAAAGGTCCTTTCATGAATTTCTGTTTAAAAATGAAAATCAAGATGAGTGTAATGTGGTGCAAAAAAAGATCAGAAAAGGTAAGAAGATACAGTGTCAGCAGGGTTACATTTCCATATCGCTAAACAAAAAGAAAGAAAGCTGGATTTGAACAACTACAGCATACCTCCTGGAAGAACTTTTATGGTGCCACCACTTTCTTCTTGTATGGACTTAATAGTGGTCCCTCCTTTTCCAATTAAACTGAAACCCTGGTAAGAAGCAACCAATAGGCGCACTGAGCAGATTGATAGCTTCGCCGCTGCTGATGTGTCATCATCTTCCCCGTCAGATATGTCATTAACACGCTTGAAAACCCGAAGCATAGCATCCATAGCAGGAGATATCTCTGCATCTGGATCCTCTAAACCAGATACCAAAACCTGAGAGAGAAAGTCAGAAGCTAACTTAACTGAATTTAAATTCATCTGAGATGACTAACAAATGGAAAACCCCAACTGTCCTTATTAAACTTAACAACTTCACTTTTTATTAAATATTTAAAAAAACAAACAATCAACCAAGCAGAAAGAAAATTCAAACAGTGTACTCTCAGTAGAATATGCAATATTGTCGTTCAACTAAATTCACTTACAAACACACCATCTTTCGACTTTCCAGTGGGCAAGTGCAAAGTAAATTAGACTTGAAGCATCCTACAGGCTACAGCTGACTAGAATATGCAATATTGCCGTTCAACTAAATTCACTTACGAACACGCCATCTTTCGACTTTCCAGTGGGCAAGTGCAAAGTAAAGTAGACTTGAAGCATCCAACAAGCTACAGCTGACCTAACCCAGTGCAGAGCAAAAACATCTTTGTGATTATTCCATCTAAAGAGAAGGTGGAGCATGATAGACGAGAAAATCTATTGTACTTTTAGCATTAACTGTGGACTTTGGTGTTGTTCAATACTCATGTAGAATCATGGACATAAGAGTTGGGACTAAATATTCCATAAATTATGGCCTAATATTAGTTTTTCTGAACCTTAATGCTTCCATTGCTTGTGTGGTAAATTAGACTTGAAGCATCCTACAGGCTACAGCTGACTAGAATATGCAATATTGCCGTTCAACTAAATTCACTTACGAACACATCATCTTTCGACTTTCCAGTGGGTAAGTGCAAAGTAAAGTAGACTTGAAGCATCCAACAAGCTACAGCTGACCTAACCCAGTGCAGAGCAAAAACATTTTTGTGATTATTCCATCTAAAGAGAAGGTGGAGCATGATAGACGAGAAAATCTATTGTACTTTTAGCATTAACTGTGGACTTTGGTGTGGTTCAATACTCATGTAGAATCATGGACATAAGAGTTGGGACTAAATATTCCATAAATTATGGCCTATTATTAGTTTTTATGAACCTTAATGCTTCCATGGCTTGTGTGGTGTATCTTTTACTAGTTTGAAATTGCTTTTTAATGTGTTGTGGGCAAAACTTAATATCATTATATTTTTTAATGTAGTTTGCTTAATTTAAATTTTTCTTTCAAAAAAAGTAAGGCTTACGTCTCGACCGTCTCGAGGCTCACACTTAACCTCAAATAACGATAAAACATCTTGGACCGCCTCGCGTTTTGAAACCTTGCTTATATCGGTAAGCAAGTTTGAGAAAGTTGGAATGCAGTATTCATTCGGCCCGATGGTCTGAGCAAAGCAAGCGGGTACGCAGTGTGGTAAGCAGAAGTATATGTGAATTATGCTGTTTTGCAATATGCTAATAAAATAATTAAAGATATTAATAAATTTAAATGCTAGAAATTTATGTTTCAAGAAATTGATTTTAAAATTTCATAGATTCCCTACTTTTTAGCTACAGGCAATCAAACATATGACTGGTAAATTGAATTAACCTATATAATGTTTCTAATGTCGTTAGTTAGGACAAAAATCAAATTTTCTTTGTATGCAAATCATTCAAAGGAAGATGGAACAAAATCCCATTGAGTTTTGTCTTGTACAACTCGAGGGTATAACATTGGTGGACTTCATTTCTTTTTCACAACAATCAGTGAACCTGATCTAAGGAGACAGAAACAAATGTAACCAGACATCTATAAATCTTATTGAATTTCTCTCTGCAAACTTATGACAATTTCTCAGATTGCTCTAGATCAGCGTGACATTCATAGTCAAAATGCCAAATTTTACAACCATTTTCAGCATATTTAAACCTGAATTCAACAGTTTCAATTACTGTTTTTAGTCTACCTAATCCAAAATGGTGATGTTTCAGCATATTTAAACCTGAATTCAACTGTTTCAATTACTGTTTTTAGTCTACCTAATCCAAAATGGTGATGGGAAAATGAGCATCCCCTGAATCAGGAAAATACAGTTAAAGAAGAAGCAAGAGACTGGACTAATTTGAAGCTAAAAAAGGTTACTTGAAAAACGATATAAAGAGGGTTGGTTAATGGAAACCTTATTAATGGTTGCTAGTGTACCCGATCATGGTCGCACCTGGAATAGATGATATCAACGGCACCAAAAGCTTGGAACTTAAAGTACTGATCGCAGAATGCTCGCCCAAGAGATAGCAGTGAGAGATAGCAGCACAGGCGATGATGAGAATGGAAGAGAGCAGTGACATTCCAGCAACCGGAGAGAGAGAGAGAGATGTGAGCGAGGGAGCAGCGAGCAGAGCCTCGAGCGAGCAGGGAGGTAAAGCGCTAGGATTTTTTCTAGTCGAGGTGCTCATGAGGTTATTTATTCATGTGCACACCCAAATGGATTCAGGTATTCATTCTAGCACATATGCGGCTGCATATGCAGTAATACCCATGGGTTTTTCCTCTGTATAAGAGAACATTAGGGTTTTTGGAATATAACTCGATCATTTTTACCCAACATTGTATCAAAGCGACGGTCCTAGACTAGAGCTCTCATACCCCACCAAAATCCTATCTTCACCACCAAGGTTTGAAAAAACGAAAGGCGGAACGAGGCGTTTTCCCTGGAAGCGAGGCGGGGCGTAGCCTCGAGGCGGTCGAGGCGTAAGCCTCAGTTTTGTATAGAAAAACAACTATAAAATATATAATACATATATTTATTGATGAAATAATATAATCTGACAAACATATAGTATATAACAATGTAATATATGATGATATTATGAAGATAAGAACATGAAAAAAAGGATATGTCAATGGCTCAATGCCATAAACCTTTCTAAATTTCTACCTAATCAAAATAAAATCATTGGTTATAACTTATAACTATCACTAAAAAATTATCTAAAAGGGATTGACTATAGTTGTCATTATAAATATCCAAGGTGTCGATATGAATTATATGATTTGAATCCTAACTATATGTTCTACTATACCCAGATGAAGAACGATTGTATGCATCCCCCCTGTTGCACCATACCCTACCAGAACAGGGGTCTCGTTGTCCCAAAATTTTTCTCTTTTATGAGGATTCGAATTCGTATACACATTTTTATATGTTTAAGGATGTAATAGTAAGCGTTCACTAAAATAATTCGGCATGTTAATGGTAAATATGAATATGAAAGAGGTCAAATTCAAGCATATGAATATGAAAGAGGTCAACTTTAAGCATACATTTTGCATAAATTAATAGTTAGACATAATTAATAATAAATATGAAGCAGTTTGCCGAAATAGTTACACATAATTAATAGTAAATGTGGAGTTATGGGTCCGAAAGAAACATCGGATATAGACATTTAACTTGTATAATCATTATCCTAAACAAGTATATATTTATAAGCTTCTCAAACCACCATGTAACTATTAAAATCATACAAGAAATCTTCCAAAAAAACAAAAACGCCTCGACAGCCTCGAGGCGGAACGCCTCGAGGCTACGCCTCAGGCACTCGAGGCGCACGCCTCACTGGACAAGGCCGAGGCGCACGCCTCGAGGTTAAAAAGGCCCGCCTCGCCTCGAGGCGCGCCTTTTAATACCATGTTCACCACCAAGCACGTGCCACCACCGCCTCTCCAACGACCGCCACCACCGCCCGTCTGCAGTTGCTATTATAGCCTCCAGACCTCCTTGGTCAAGCAGCTATTGCCGCATCTTCTTCCAAGTAGGTGTTGCGTTTTGCAGCGGAGGTTGTTGATGGGATTTGATTGCATCCTAAGTCTATACATGCAACCACTTCCCCATATGTTTATGCAGACGAATTTTCTTTTGGTCTATACATCCCAGTTTTTGCTCAATCCGACAATCTGTCAGAAAACAAGGTTGACATTCCCGTCACATGTGCTTTCCGAGGTGCAGCGTTGAAAGTCAAGATGGACAAGACAAATTATAAATTATGGGTCATGCAATTCATGAGCTTCATGCAGTCTATAGGTAAGAAACATATTCATACCAAGGAGGAGCTGGATGAGAAAACTGTGGTGAATGCCTCATGGGTTATGGACGATGCCTATGCACGTGTTTCGTTATCTAGTATATACATTGAAAATAGAGATAAGCAATGACATTTTACATCAGCCCACCACCAAGACTATGTGGGACATCCTCGCAGCCACCTATTCTCAAGCAAGGAATAAGACAAAAATCCTGCAACTACAGCATGACATTTTCACAGTCAAAACAAAATGGACACCCTCTTCATTCTCTCTGCATGTCTCTACACAGCATGTTTGAAAAGCTCCACAATTTCATGCCTCTTGTTGCTACACATGAGCAACAGAGGGCATAGAGGAACACCTTCATGGTTGGCGTATTTCTAGCAACACTTGATCCACAATGTTATTGCTCGCTCACAGATACTTGCAGACGCTACTATTCCTCCCATTGAGGAGGCTTACCACAAAGTTAACCGGATCATTGTCCCATCGTCTGTCTCTAACCAAAACTCTTCTGTGGCGCCCGCCTCCCATAGTAGGGGAGGCTCTTCTTAGTTTAGTGGTCATGAACCTCGTGGTAGAGGAGAACGTATTTGTCATCTGTGCACATATTGTCACCGTCCGGGACACTCAGAGGATACATACTACTCCACGCATGGCTTTCCTACATCTGCCTGTGTAGCTAAGCAGGCCAAGCCCCCTGTTGCTCCAACTCCAACATATGATCAGAGGTTTGATGACTTGGTAGCTCGACTATGGAAGATTATGCACCCCTACTGGTTCTCATGCTTCCTTGTCAACTTTAGGAGCCCATTCATATGTTGCAAGCTCTGTTTTTGTTGGTACCTTGGGTAGCGTCTATGCTCCTACCAGTTGTCATATAACCGATATTGCAGAAAGGATTATGGATTCTGGGTGTCCTATCACGTATGTGGAGACATGAATCAATTTCCTGAATACAGACAGGTTTCCCTTGGCAAATCAGTTATCATAGCCAATGAAACTCATTCTCTAGTTGCAAGACAGGGAGAGATCAATTTGACGCCTACACTATGTCTACATAATGAGTTGCATGCTCTTGATTTTTCTATGAATTTATTGCCAATTAGTCCAAATACGAGAGATTTGCATTGTCGTGCTATTTTTTATCATTTTTCTCTTGTATTTTAGGACATTCTTATAAGCATGGCGATTGATTGTAGCCGTAAGCAGGGCTCTATCGATAGGTTTGTACTCCATATAACGATCTATCTTCTAATCCTACAGGATTAGTCTCCCCATTTATTGGTAACCTTCCTCTTCTGAAGATGTGTCACGTTCTTCCTCAGACTCACCGCGCTCATCCTTCTAGTGAGAGTCGTGTCAATTAGTAAAGCATCATCCGTCTGCTTTTCCTAGTCGTTAGAGTAGGAGTAGTAGCTCTATTTTTGAGTTAATTCATGTAAACATTTGGGGTACGAGTTGGGAACCCAATAACCAAGGACGCAGATTTTATCTAGTGATTGTATACGATTTCTCTTGTTTGTCATGGTCTTTCCTATTAAAGAATAAAACTAAGGTTGGGAATGTGATAAATTCTTTTATCAATGAAGTAAAGAATGTTTTTTCCTCTACGGTCAAATTTGTGTGAACTAACAATGCATTGGAATTTTGTACTCTTGCAATCTCATAGTTCTTCTCATCTCATGGTATTGTTCATCAAACTTCATATGCTTACGTGTCTCAACAAAATGGTGTTACAAAACGCAAGGATCGTTACTTGATGTTACTCGAATCCTTCACATTCACAGTTGTGTTACACATTCGTTCAGAGGTGATGCGGTTCTTTCTGCTAGTTATCTAGTGAATCGCATGCACTCATCTGTATTGGGAGAGAAATTTCCTTTCTCACTTGTCCTTCCCGAGAAAGATTTGTTCTAACTCATCTCTCGTGTATTTGGCTCAGTTGTCTTTGTGCATCAGTTGTCTCCCGGTCTGGTCATAACAAGCTCTCTCCTAGAGCTGTAAAATGTGTTTTTGTTGGATACTCCAGGACGCATAAGGGATATATGTACTATGATGCACTGTGCGTGAAATATTATGCCAATGTTGATGTCACATTTTTCGATTCAGTGATGTATTTTTCACTTACATGAGATAGGTTGACTTCATCTGATTTAGACGATGAGGTCTACATGCCACCTCCTTATACAAGCCCATCACCAGCTCTAGTTGTGCTCGTTGCTCCACCTACACCACCTCCTCGTGTAGCACCACCACCCACTACACTTGCTCCATCCTTGCCATGTTTCTATACTCGTCAATCAGCTTCTGCTCCTGGTCCTCACCCATCATCCAGCACACTTCAAGTTTGTTCTGAATACATTATTTCTACTGATGGATCTAGAGATGTGTATGAGCAGGAACCTTTACAGGAGGGTGGCATACAGATTGAGGAGATCCCCGATGACCTAGACGTACCTATTGTACTTCGAAAGTTGAGACGTACGTATGCAGCGTATCCTCTGATTTCACATGTTTCTTTTAATGGCCTGGAAGGGGATTTCAAGAGGTTTGTAGTTGATCAATCTGTCGTGGAGATTCCACGAACTTACCAAAAGTCCTAGAGAGATAGTAGGTGGCATCTTACTATAGAAAAAGAGATGGTTGTGCTACAATCGCGCATCACTTGGCACTTGGTCCTTGCTCCTTAGGGAGTGTCTATTGTCATTTGCAAGTGGGTGTTTACTGTCAAGCACCATGCCAGATTAGTTGCACATGGGTTCACTCAAACCTATGAGTTGACTATCTAGACACATTCTCCCCGGTTGCTCGCCACTCCACAATTCGAGTTCTCATTGTTGTATATGTGGTACGTGATTGATCTTTATTTCAGCTTGATATCAAAAATACATTTCTACATGGTGATCTCCAGGAAGAAGTTTGCATGCAGCAATCCTATGAAGTTTGCTGTTGATGGGGAGTATCAGCAGGTTTGTAGACTTCACAAGGCCATCTGTGGCCCTAAGAAAAGTTCAAGGATGTGATTCCAAATGCTCTCGAACATGATTGAGAAGCATGGATTTAAGAGATCAAATACAAACCATTCAGTGTTGGTTCGGAGGACCCATAAAGATACGATCGTTATTATGGTCTATATTGATGATATCATTGTTACAAGAGATGATGTACATAGGATCGAAAAGGAAAAAGAATTTCTTTATCAACGATTTATCATCGAGGATCTTGGCACCCTACAATACTTTCCGAGGTTAGAGTTTATCAAAAATCAACAGGATCTTGAGATGAACCAAGGAAAATATGTTATAGATATTCTAGCTGAGACAGACATGATTGGGTATCAACATGTCACTACTCATATGGATCCAAGCATGAGGCTATACGAATATATGATAATGATATGTAGAAGGTGAACGGGAGAAGACACAAAGAATTGGTGGGAAAGCTACTTTATGTTACCATCACTAAGCCAGACATCTCATTTGTTATTAGTTGGGTTCATTGATTTATGGAGCAGTCCAGACAGGTACATATGGATGCAGTTCATATGATCTTGAGGTAAGTGAAGTTATATCTAGGTGCATGATTATTGTTCAAAAAAGATGCAAATGCAGACTGCTCAAGATGTCCTAAGGACGGGAAGTTATCCTCATACTTTGAGGTATTTCTTGGTGGCTCTTCCGTGTCCTGACAGAGCAAGAAGCAGACAGTGGTTGCCACTTGCCAGGTCTAGTACTGAATCAGAATATAGATCTATGACACAAGGGAGCACAGAGATGATGTAGGTCTGAGCTGTTTTAGCTGGCATATATGAGAGAACTAAATATATTGAAGTGGATTGCCATTATACGTAGGACATGATTCAAAAAGGTTTTACATCTACTTCCCATGTAAGCTTAGAATTGGCCCTACTTAGAGGATCCTTTCAGAAGTGTACATAGAAGCTGAGCATGATCGACATCGATGCTCCATCTTGAGGGGGACCGTAGAGATATTACTATGTCTTTGGCCTTTTACATGTATTTCTGTTATTCCATGTAATTTATTGATGGGTTTCTCCTCTATATAAAAGAAGCTTATGATTCTTTGGAAAATAATTTGATCATTTTTTTCCAACAATTATTATTATGTAAAGTCTTGCATCAATGAATGGAAGTGTTCAAAGTTCAAACCTAGCATTTCCCTTCTTGTCTCGCTTTATACATACAACCGAAAATGATATAAAGTATCGTACATCACTGACATAATATATAGTGTATATCAAATCCACGAAAAGAATTCCAAAGAAAAAACACTCAACTTCATTTTCTTTTATGAACCACAACTAAGAAGAAACAAAGTTAAAACGGTGGTTCGTCGAGGTCCGCTCCAATCAAACTAACATGATGTTGAGACTAGAGAAATAACAGGCACATGACATATCTTCGGGTCCTTCATTCTCAAAATACCCAATCCATGCTTGCATCAATTTGTATATACGCAATCAAAGTCCTTCATTCAGAGTCATGGGTTGGTTTGTTTTGTTTTAACATTCTTTAGGTCTGGTGCTGCAGGTCTGAGTCTCCTACAGTGCTTAGAAGGACTTTATCTATGGATTATTATTTGACCCTGCCGGACATTTATTTCATCTCATGTTCTCAATAAACTACGTCAGTAAAAGTCCTGAATATGCTTGTTTATTTCAAAAACAAAACCCTTTTGTTCCTTTGACTGATTATTCTTATTTTATTTACTGGCATCTCCCAATATAATATCCAATATTAAGACTATATGGTTAATTTTGGACAGTTACTTTTAAGGTAATTGCATGGCATATGCATGAGCATATAGGACACATAAATACTAGCTGTCGATAGTTTTGCATGTAAGGTTGCATCCAAAATCCTCGCTGCTAAAGCTTCGATTTTTTTCATGGAAACCCCACGGCATCTCAGATTAAGGGCAAACTCCAACTGATCTCTCCAAGCAATATCCCTCTTCAAATACAATGCCAGGTTTAAATATCGGATAGATTAGCAAAAGCCATGGTAGGATCTCCAAAATTGTGATACTAGTGGACTCTTACGGCTGGTGAGCGAGCATAAACTCAACAACAACTTGCATCACCATTCTATATCCACATGTTCGGTACATTTTGCATGACAGCACGACCCCTGAAAAACGCAGCAACAAGAACAGCATTCACTTTGAAGGTGCCACCTCTCTGGGTCTACTACAGAATGTTCTCATAAGTGGCCCACCACTTAACAGTGGTGGACGTGGTACATGGTAATGATGATGTTCTCTCGCACGCAACGTGCATCCATAAAACAAAAGGTTTTTTAGGGAAAAGAGAGCAAAAAGTTACTTCAATCCATGTGGATATTATAATGTAAAGCGATTCCATAGAATCATCGTCCAAGCAGGTCAACTGCACGAACTAATTGACGAAACGGCTGGACAAACTACGCTAAAATCCATTACCTTACAACATTCAAACGGTGAATTACACTCAAACTCCGTGAAATCACTTTGGATCGCAGTAATGCAGACGGAAAGTAAGTGATAAGAAACAGAATGCTGAAACCCTAGCAGTCAAAATGTGAACGAAACGAGAAGCCGAGATACTCACGATGCGAACACTGGTTCCGATCGCGCCTTCGAGGATGCGGATCCTGGCGCCGGTCTCCTCGCTCATCTTCTTGATGAGCTCGCCCTTGCGGCCGATGATGGCCCCTACCTTCTCCACCGGCACCACCATTCGGAATGCGTTGTGGCCCGGCCATCCCGGCCACTTCTTGATCTCCACCTCCTCCTCCTCCTCGGCGGAGGAAGTATCGGAATCGGAGCCGGAGGAGGCAGCTTCCTGGGACTCCTCCGCGGCGGATGTCTCGGAATCGGAGCCGGAGGAGGTGGCTTCCTGGGACTCATCGGCGGCGGCGGGAGGGGCCATTTCGAATAGGGGAGGGAAGGGTTTTAGGTGAGGCGGTGAGTGGCAAATGTGTGCGCGTGTGGGTGGTATATATATTTGCCGATTTGCTGATAGGGTTTGAAGGGGTTTTTTTCTGAGGTGCGTGTTTGGGTTTATCCGACCATAGTAAACAGATTACTTATATAACTTGTTTTTTTAAGGATTTTTACTCGCCAGATGCTATAAACCTTGTCAATTATCTTCACGATGTTTGAAATAATTTAATTTCCTCCTCGACTCTGTGAACTTCCCAACTCTTATTCCATGAATCCTCCGGCTAATCTGTTTGAAGCCTGTGGGGGTTCTTGAAGTAATTTACAGGGTCGGTGTGGTAATTATGATGTGCAAAAGATCGTAAAGGTAATTTAAAAAATTTATAGGATCTGTCAGGTAAAAAAAATAGCAGCTAGAGAAGACATCTTGATCCAATGACAAAGTCCTCCAGCTACATATAGAAACTAGGTCAAATCTCGATTAGTAGTTCGATGTCATATGCGAAATGAATGATTATTAAAAAAACTTAAAATTTCTCCAAATAAATAGAGGAGAACGCAGATGGGGATGAGCATTTGGCTGGGTCGGGCCGGTCCATCCCGAAGCCCAGCTCAAAAAGCCCGGCCTGGCCCAAGCCCAAACGAACATTGGACCGGGCTTGGGCTCAATTTTTAAGCCCAAAATTATTTTTGGGCCGGGCTCGGGCTTGGCTTGGCTCAGCCCGACCCGAAGAGGGCCAGAATCCTTCCCATATCATACACGTATGGAAACTCTCACCTGTCATGCACACTCTGCTCATGTATCCTATCTTCATACAATGTTTATAAATCAAGAAAGCTGTGTGGAACATATGAGTTGATGATCATTGTATTTCATTTCAGAATTAATTTTTCATAATTAGTCTATGGCTTAGATTCTGGTGGTTATTCTTGAAATTTTTAGTGTTTATTTTTTTCATTAGAATATTTTCTATTATTGAACCTTTACCCAATACGGGCATTATGCCTATTTTTTTAACATGCAGTGTCTGGTCCACCTGTTGTTGTTAACTGTGTAAACTTGGTTCACTCTTTCAACTTCTGTAACGAGAGAAGTTTATGGTATATATCATTGAGTGGACTTGTATAAATTGAGATATCATCTCCGGTAGATTGAATTTTAGTTGTTTCACAAGTATTATGGCATGTGTTTTAAACAATTTTAGCTCGTCTAGCTTGATTTGAGATTGACTTTAAACAAAAACTCAAAGTTAATAATATATAATGGGTTAATATGGGTTGGCCCGACCTAAGCCCGGCCCAAAGGAATTGGGTCGGGCCTAGGCTTGGACCAAACCAAAAAATTTTTGTGGGCCTAGGCCCGGCCCAAGGCCCGAAGTTTTTAAGTGGGCTTGAGCCTGAGCCCTTTAGGGCCCGGCCCAACCCGACCCATGCTCATCCCTAAACATAGACTCCATAACCTAAAAAGTAACAGTCAGCGTCATGGAGCTGTCAACGGTCATCTGTTGTGCTGATGCAAGTTCACTTTCTTCCTTTTTAAAGATATTCCTAAAATAGAACCAATGCATAACAAGAACGTTAATCCACTAAACCTTCATAATTGAAAATACAACATAAGTTAGGTCTTGATGTGCATTACTTGACCATCACTTTTGGATTCCTGTATTTAAACCAATAAGGTACGCTTGGACAGAGGGCTACCTCGAGGTAATATGAGGGAGGGTAACATGTCTTTGTGGTTTGGTGTTTAGATAAGGGTTTGGAATGGAGAGGATTTGGTGTCATGTGATTGTATTAAAATTTGGAAAAGTTAGTAGTTGTTGTGATGTGATCGTATTAAAGCTTAGAAAAGTGAGTAGAAGTTAAGTATTTTATACTTTGTATATGATATAATGGTATAATATATTATTTTTTGATGGAGTGGATTAAAGAGAATGAATTATTTAATGTACTAAATAAGAGAGAGAGTGGGCTCCACGAGAGAGAAGTGTCTTGAGGGAAAACCCCCATGGAGTTGGTTTAACATGTTCTTCATTATATTACTTGTAACATCTACACATATAAAGGACCGTAGATGTGCCATTGTTCAAAGAATCGTAGCACATACTGAGCTTTATACACAACTATGTCGCCATCATGTCCCCGTGCAGTTTAATATGAGATGGATGGAAACCTCCCTCCATCTCATATTCAAACTCTTCTCTTTATATTTTTGATTGGGCTCTCCACGAAAGCTTCGTCAACTACTGTTCATCTCACGACGAAGATAAGTATACAACATTGACATTGACAGTATCTGTTGTGGATAAATATATCAGCATATCCATTGGGTCTTGAGGTATGCATATAACATGTTCAAAATGGGCTTTTCTCTAATAATTATTAAAAAAATCAAAATAATTAAATAGGTATGATTAAAAATAATTTAAAAAATATGTATCAATCGGCAATGGGGCCCAAATCAGCACCTGAGATGTTGACTTGGGCTTGGGCAAATTATCTCATTGACCCGTCCCACCTCTTTCGTACTATTTGACCCTTGTCCCTCCTTTTACATGTTATTCGATCTTTGTATTGTGACTACAAGTGACTTCAAGTGCTTCTCGATCCAGCACTAGGAGCTTAGTGCTCTCGTCATTGGAGGAAGAAAGATGGGAGCTTTCCTTATGCACCTCCTCCTCATCTTCCTTCTCTCCGATGACGTTATTCTCAAATAAGAATTAGGTATAATAGTCAACTGGATTTATTATATTAACAATTTTATTAGATAAATATAATAGTCAATTGAGAGTGTGCTCAAAATTCTTTACTGTTGACATACATGAGCTCAACAACGCACAATTTAACATCAATTAACTTGGAAAAAACAAGCATTTCATTAAAATCATAAAAGTACAAAAATGTGTTTATAAATAATAAAAAATAATTTACAACATTTTATAGTTTCCGTATCTTCATAAATCCCTTCAGACCTCCTCCTCCACCTCCTGTGCCTCCTCCTTTGTCGTTTCCTTTTCCACCATCTCCTATTTTCCGGTGACTCTCCTCATGTGTTGTCTTCTTCTTCTTTTGCTTGGTGTTTTTGTTCCGAATGTGTTGGAATGTGCCCTGGAGGATGCGGCTTAGCTGACGACTTCCGTGGAGGTTCGATTGTTTGAGTTTTCCCGATTTCTCGTACTTCTTATGCTTGTTGACTGGCGAGGTGGCTCTAATGGAGGAGGCTCAATGATCCTTACTCCTGGAGAGGGTCTTCGATGTGGCTCCAGACGTTGTTGTGGTATTATCATGGGTATACCAAATAACTGTCTATCGAAATCGGTTGTCTTTAATTGTCGAACACTATCAAATATTTGTGATTGCAAATCTCTTGAATTATATTGAGTAGACGGTGTGAACTGAGAGGGTCCAGAGTCAAATTGACTCGAAGGACCAGCAAGTGATGGACCTGCAAGAATGAGACATTCATGTTATCATAAGTATCACATAAGCTAAACATAACTTATTGAAATTAGTTATTCTATTAAATAAGTTATTTAGACCTGAAACTCCAAATCCGGCTTCATTGATTTGAGACCCTGAAGCGTCATACTCTATATAGCTCATACCTGAAAGATATTAATTACATTAGATATATAAATTAAACGATAAGTAAGAGAATGATACAATGTGATAAATCACCTATAATAACATGTAGATGTGAATCCAGGTTGAATTAGCAGAAATCCTTGTCCGCTATATTCTTGACTCGAAAAACCAACAAATGATGATCATGCAAATTGTGACTGACTAAAAGCTTCTCCAAATCCTACAAGAATGAGATGTTCATATTTTACAAAAAATTACAGAAGATAGACATAACTTCTTGGAGTTACTCGCTTTATTAAAAATATTATAACATGAAGCTCCAAATCCGGCTTGATCGTATTGAGACCCTGAAGTGTTATATTATATGCAACTCATACCTGAACAATATTAATTATACTAGATGTCACATAAATGAAACTATTAGTAAGAAAATAATATTAACTATAATAACCTGAAGATTCGAATCTTGATTGAAATGATGGATACCCTTGTCTGTCATATCCCGCAGACGTCATTCATGAGGTTCCAAATATTGATTCCTCTTTTGTTTGATCTTACGAAAACGCATGCTCACTGTGTCCTGCTATAACATTTGAAGAATTATGGTTATAGGTAAAAAATACACTAATTTAAGTTATATATACATAAATATTTAACTGAAAACCTGAAGTCCCAAACATTGATGGTTGTTGCGATCCCTCCCCACCGTATTCCCTATAATTCATACATGTACGATTTACAACATATAATTTAAGAAATTCCCTCGTCCGAAAGACAAACAAAATAATCTCAATTTATAACAAAGAAATCACGAAACCTGATGCTTCTGAAGTATGATGCTCTTGTGAGAGCATGTACTGCTGTTCATAGTGTTGTAATGGATACATCAACGAGAACATGTTGATTGTCTTATCAAACAAATTAATCGTACTTTCGACTTTTGTCCTCATACTCGAAGGTAAGTATGTTGATCATCTAATTTCATCCATGTTGTTCCTTCCTTGTAAAATTGTATCCACCCATTCCATTTATAATATAATAAGTTAATAGAATATGATAAGAATAAGTAGATTTAACATATCACGTGTCTTTCTACTAGTATGTGTAGTTGGTAGACTATTGTAGGAGGAGGAATATGTGTCTGGATCCACCTTCTTGTTATATTTCAATACCGTTGCATGTAAATATCGGTATTGGAATCCGCGTACTCAAGAACAACGACGGCTTCTTTGTCATCCTAACGATCCATGTATTGTTGATGTATAGTAGACCAATTTAGGATGTTTGTACTTCATGTCTTATTACGTCGAGATACAACATTTATCCTCTCAACGAGAGCAGGAATATGATGTTGCATCCCAAACAGACACATTACACGATTAGGTATGTGCATAACTACGATGTCGTAACATATTAGTGGCACTTGACTCATCCAAAAGGTTGACCACTTCTGCAAAATATGATGTAATTGCGCTATTTTCCCATCGATGTATGGCGTCCAATTCATCTGTATTTATTAAATATTGATATTTAACCGTCTATTCAAATTTATTAAAATAGAGAACTATCATGAATTTTTGCCTGATGATCTTATTGTGTATCAAACTCATTATGATAAAATACCAATGTTGCAGTATGAACGTTCGCCTTAAAACTTCGCACTCCTATCCATTTCAAAGCTAACACACCGCCATTGGTCTGTGCATCGGCATGTACAACTGGTCTTCCTATATGAACATGCTCCTATACCCAAACATGTATTTTAAAATATTAAATGACATAAATCGAGACAATACTATCGAGACGTGAGACATATGGAATACTCTACGTACCTGCAAAACTGAGAAGAAGACATATATCCTCGATGTGATGATCTTCGCACTCCTATCCAGCTCTGAATACATATGCGCCAAAGCAGCAGCACCCCAAGCAAGTTGAGTGCATTCTTCCAGCTCACGTCAATGTAGGGGTGTTTATTGAGTCACGGCTCGATGACCCAGGCTCGGGCTCGGCTCGATAAGGGCTTGTGAGCTCAACTCGGTAGGTTATTGAGCTGAGCCGGGCCAGATTTTTGGGCTTGATAGCTTAATGGACCGAGCCTGAGCTCGGCTCGATAACTCAATAAGGAGCTCGATAAGAAATATACATATATATATAATATTTATATAGAGGGCATATCCAGAGAGAACTGTTCCCATTTGAGTTTTTTGAGCATCAAATGTGGGTTCGCCACGTGTATTTTCATTTGAATGGTTTCCTATTTTGAAGGACACGGTTTTGGAAGGATATTAATATGTTTGAGCCTTTTCTATTTCCACTTATACCGAGTCCTTAAAAAGGGAAGACGGTTTTGGAAAGATAAATTCAAATCTTTAATTTCATTTCAAATAAATAGTCATTGTACATTTGATCAGTAATGTATATATTGTATGTAAGTAATTATGTGTTGCGAGATCAGTAATATTGAAACAGTTGTCAGTAATTTACATCTCTAATATTACATTGTACTGAGATCGGTAATTCATTCATGTTACTCAAGTAATACATATTCAGTTCTCAAGTAATTATTGTTGTGAGATCAGTAATTAAGCATGTAAATTACTAATGTCCATACAAGAAGTACTTATTACAATTATCCATTTTATTGTACTCATTTTGATTGTTACTAATGTCCATCCCGCCTTCTTTACTGATGTAGTCTATTTAGTTACTTGCAATACGTCAAGTGTTATTGATAGCTACGTATAAATTACTGATGTAGTCTATTTTGTTACTTGCAATACGTCAAGTGTCACTGATAGCTACGTATAAATTACTGATGTAGTCTATTTAGTTACTTGCAATACGTCAAGTGTTACTGATAGCTACGTATAAATTACTGATATAGTCTATTTAGTTACTTGCAATACGTCAAGTGTTACTGATAGCTACGTATAAATTATTGATGTAGTCTATTTAGTTACTTGCAATACGTCAAGTGTTACTGATAGCTACGTATAAATTACTGATGTAGTCTATTTAGTTACTTGCAATACGTCAAGTGTTACTGATAGCTACGTATATATAAATTACTGATGTAGTCTATTTAGTTATTTGCAATACGTCAAGTGTTACTGATAGCTACGTATAAATTACTGATGTAAGTCTATTTAGTTACTTGCAATACGTCAAGTGTTACTGATAGCTACGTATAAATTACTGATGTAAGTCTATTTAGTTACTTGCAATATGTCAAGTGTTACTGATAGCTACGTATAAATTACTTAACTTGTATTTGATAGAAAGAACTTGTATTTTATTAAGATACATAAGTAACTATGAATGGATTTTAATCAGTAAGAATGATAAAATAGAAAAGTAATACATGATATATTATCAGTAACATATGCAAATGTCATTAGTATCACTTTCTTATGTATCTTAATTTTTCTGAAATAATGATTTCGCTATCTAAATCCAATTGTAAGACATCCATCTTCGCTCCTTTTGATACGATCTTTTCACGATTCAAATCCATCCACGAAGCATCGTTCATCATTGCTTCTTTGAAATCATGATCCGTTTCCATTCATAGATGATCCATCGCATTTGAAACTGAAAATGAGAACTAAAAAACAAATGATCAAATTTTACAAAAGAACAATAAATAAATGTCTAATAAACAACGAAAAAACTTACAAATCGAGGACTTGAAGACGATCTTCTTTCGTCCCTGGAGATCTTGAGATTTCACAGGAAGACGAATCCATAGATGATTTTCGAAATTTCGAAAATAAATACAATGCAACGTCGGAGAGACTTAATTGCGAATCAAAAAAGGAAATCAGTCACGAGGAGAATGTGGGGGGAGTTTGTTAAGGTAAGGATTGACGCTAAAAAAGGGAATGGATGAGATAAAATAGGATCATTAGATCATGATCTGAAGGATGAAAGCAAGGGCTCATTTGAACTCAAATGGGCACAGTGATCTCTGGATAAATTCCCTATTTATATATTTATATATAATAGACACAAATGGAAATAGTTATTAAATTTGAATCTCGTTTTGCAATTTCCCCATCCCACATTTCTCTCCAGATTGACAGAACCCTAACCGCTAATTCCTAGGTTCCCGTCCCAAACCCAACCTCCGTCGCACCCATCTTCAGACTCCATCTCCCCATCTCGACAAAGCCACACCCACACGCATCCCCTCGCCCCTCTCCGGCTCTCCCTCTCCCTCTCGATCCCTACGGTACCCGACCCTTACCACCTTCCTCTTCCTGTTCCCCGCATCACCATCCCCTCCTCTTGTCCCTCTCATTCCCGACGCCCCTACCTTCCTCTTCCCCTTCCTTGCACCACCATCCCCTCCTCTCCTCCCTGACACTGTCGCGACGCTGCCCCCACCCTCCCTATCACGTCGCGACGTCGCTACTGCCTCCCTCCTCCAGGCTTGCTTCTCATTCCCTTTGCCAGGTCGTATTGCTTGCGAGCGGATCTCAGGGGCTGCACGCCTGCACGATCGCTTTCTATTCGGTTTCGGTGATGGTTAAACTATTCTGCGCATACATTTTTCTCTCTGTTCGTACACTAAAAATCTTGAATTGAGACAACTCTATTCGGTAGGAGAATAAGCAGGAATAAGGATGGGGAATAAGGGAAATAAGGATCTATTCTCCGTTCGGCTAGAGGATAAGAATAAGGAGAATAAGGTGAAATAAAGGTAGGTAAGGTGGGATAAAGATAGGAATAAGAGTGAAATAAGATGAAATAATGGGGAATAGTCGTACCACGGGGAAGCGTGTCGGGGGCTTATTCCTCTTATTCCATTCCCCCTTATCCTCCAAACGAACACCCCCTAATAGAAATTTGATCCTTCGTAAGAATAATTGTGTACAGTGTGATTACTTGATTATTATTTGTGATTGGACTATATTATACTTGTAGTATTATTTGTATTGATACACATGCTATCTAACTATTAGACTGGATTCAATATGCTTCCACACAACAATTAGTGTATTTCAGTTACCACAATAGAACGGTTTACAGTATAAATACCAAAACATAAAGCACATACATGTAACTGCTAAAGAACAAATTAAGTAGTAGAATCCATTTACTCGATCTTGTTTAGTTTCATTGCATTGTCACAAAACTCGGTTTTGTCTAACCACAGATTCGATTGATCATGCCATTAAATATAAAAAATCGTCAGCATGTGCTATTTTTTAGGACGTCGATTTAAAAAAAATCCACATTTATATCCTTTATACACATTAATATCCTTTATAATCGACGTTCATGAATCCTCCTCATGTAAGATCTAATTTACCAATTGTTTGATCGGGTTCGCTTAGTTCGAGAATAAACAAGCCCGACTTGAACATCAGTCTAAATTTCGGTCGATAAACAACTTGGTCGTCTCTACTCTTGTAAATAGTTTTAGAAGACACGAGTCATATGACACATGTATTATCATATGTTTATCATCTGTTTACCATATTTTTTTAATCATTTGAATATCTCTATTGTCTATCTTTTATTTATCAATTTTTTTAGGTACAACATATTCTGAGCATGAGACCTATCACTTGACGTGGATAAAGGAAAAACAATGCAACAATATCAACCAATTGACCAAAATGCAGGTGAATTACGAATTTCTAAAGCTCAACTCTAATTGGTTGCTCTTGAAGTATGTGTGTGTTCTAATAATTATCAATATTTTTTTGACTCTTTAGAAATAGTACATAATGACAAACAATATGGAAATATGGAGAATCAAGAATCAAATGATCCTCTTGTAAAGGATATCACTGAAATCAATCAATTAGTAACAATGACAGTGATGTTCCTGGTGTTGCATTTAAAAAAAGAGAAAAAAAAGATCTGAAGTTTGGAGTGAAATGGTAGAGACCATAGAAAATGGAATTCTCAAATTCAAATGTATTCATTGTGGTAAAATATTTTCTGTTACTATAGGAGGTCCCACCAATACATTGGTAGAAACTTGAAGTATAAATACCCCCATCAAGTTACGAACGAAGGGATACAAGCTCTTCAATTTGTGAATAATGCAGCAGGAGAATCCTCCCTACCTGTTCAAAAATTTGACCAAATGCATTTTAGAAGACTGGTAGTTGAAGTGATCATAGATGCATAATTGCCGTTTTTTATTGCGGAAAGACTAATTTCAGAAGGCTTATGTCTTACCTATGCTCTCAATATCTGCCATATCCTCGTCAAACTGCTAGGTTGGATGCTATGAATGATTATGAAGAGTGAAAGATTGGCATAAAAAAACATTTCTCCATCGTTAATAGTAGATTTAGCTTTACATCTGATTTGTGGACATTAAACCAAAACAAGAGTTATTTGACTTTGATAACTCATTACATTGATGATTCTTGTAAACTTCAAAAAAAGATCACTGCATTTAGAGAAATGCTTCCACCTCACACAGGGGACAACCTAGCTGATTTTATACATAACATTTTGAAAGAGTGGTCTTTTGAGACGAAGGTTATGTGTATTACATTGAATAATTGTAATGCAAATAATGCCTTGGTGAGAAAACTAAAATATCTTCTGCGGGAGAGTGGTGGCTTGATTTGTAATGGTTCATTATTCCATGCATGATGTGCTGCTCATATCTTGAATCTAGTTGTCCAAGATGGATTGTGGAATATCAAACCGGCTCTTGAAAAGATACGAGAGAATGCCAAGTTTCTTAAATATCACCAGCGAGGCTTCGAAAATTTAGACACATTGTTGATGATCAACAATTATGCACAAAATCGACAAGATTTGTTTTGGATTTCCCTACGTGTTGGAATTCAACATACGAGATGTTGAAATATGCATTTTTATTCAAAAAAGCATTCATTGAATTGAAAGTTTGGGAGCCTACTTATACTGATCTACTAGAGAAGATTGAGTGGTTAAATGCAAAAGCCATTTGTGATTTGTTAGAGGTCTTTTATGATGCAACACATGTATTTTCTGGTGTTCAGTATCCCACTTCTAACAATTTTGTATTCCACATTGCTAATGTAAATGAAATACTGATGAATGCAGAAGCTGAGCTATTTCTTCTTCCATCAATGTTAGAGGACATGCGTGTAAATTTCCGTAATTATCGGGGAGATTGTGATGCTTTGAATTTGATGTGCATTACTGCAATTCTAGATCCAAGAGGGAAAACAATGCAATTAGAATATATTTTTGGTCTCTTATATAAGGATATGAACATAGAGTTACAACTTTGTAAGGTTTGTGATACATGCCGTGACGTTTTCAAGTTTTATGAGAAGGCACATATGGATCATAATTTGAAGGATTCTTGTCAAGATCAATCAAAGGAAAAAGAAAAGAGTTCGACTTTCAGTGCAAGAGATAAACATCGTCAATTTCTTTCTTCCCTCAATAAGAATCGAAGGTGCACAAGAAGATATAATGTCGGAACTTGACCTTTACTTAAAAGGAGAATGTTGTGAAGTGATATATTTGATATCTTAGATTGGTGGAAGGTAAATTCTGAAAAATATCTCATTCTTTCAAAGATAGCAAAGGACATACTTGCAGTTCCAATGACTATAGTTGCTTCAAAATCAGCATTTAGTACTGGAGGCCGTGTGATTTTCGATAATATGAACTCTTTGTGCGCTACTACAACTGAAAGTTTGCTTTATTGTGGAGATTGATTGAAACAAGAATTCAAAGATGGACACATATTAGTGGTATGTTCAGAACGTTTTTTTTACAATGTAATGTTTATATGTTCTTGCATATATATATATATGTCATTACTTAGTACTTTTATTTTTTGGTAGACCGATGCTATTGGAGACGAAAACATAATTGAAGTTGTTTCCACAAAATTCGATGACTAGCCATTGGTATGTAATAATGCAATGTATCAATGTATCATGTCATTTTTGTTACTTCATTTACATATAGCTCAATAATGATTTTTACATAAATTATTATTTTAATACAAACATCAACTATTTTGGAAATCTATCATTTTGGACGAGTTCAACGACTAGAACAAGACATATCAACTATTTCAGAAGACTAACATTTTAACTTGATGTTGAGACGATTCAACTGAACCAAATATTTTCGTTTTAGTTCTCATAATTTTTATTTGTAAACTGTCATGATGTTTATTTTTGTTTGTATTAATTTTGCAACATTGTGAATGGTAGACTATCTATGTGTTTATGTGGTCTATGGACTGAATCTAATATTTAGTTTTAGCTTGTTTGCATCAATGTCTCCAAAGAAGTAACCAAAAAAAGAGTATTGCAATTTATTTTGGTTCTTACAGTCTTATAGCCTATTGTCTCCAAATAACTTATACATGTTTGGTTGCAGGGTTGGGCAGGGTTGGATTGGGTTGGGTAGGGCTGGATGAATAGTAATCTGTGAGGAGGAAGTACCCTTGTGAATAGTAACCAGGGTTGGACCAACCCTGCCCAACCCTGCAACCAAACAGGCCCATAGTGATTACATCATGCCTTTTGTCTGGAGAGAGGGATTGAAGATCTACCGTGAAATCAAATTCACATTCATCTTTGATGTTACAGGAACTTCTTTGCAATTTTATCTTGTGTCTTTTCTCTGTTTTTTTTTGCGTTTCTATCTAGTTGAGCACAACTTCTCTTTAAGAGGTATTTCCCATTTAATTGTTAATTTTTTTTCACATTTTTAAGTTATATGCATTGCAGAAAATAATATGGATATACTTAAAAAATTGGCAAAATTTTCTTTTTTTATAAGCAGACGGAATGTTACATTATATATTATAATTAATTTTTTATGAACAACTTGGATAATAGCCTACTAGTAAGGAACACAGAATTTACGGAAGAGGTTGTGGGTTCAAGCTTATGTAATGCACTTTTCCACAAAAACACTCATTTTCCTTAAAGAGTTGACTTTGGCTCGAGCCCAGACTCGGCTCGATAAGGTGCTTGGGCTCGATAAGTGACTCGACTTGAGCCTTATCGAGCTTGAGCTGGCTCGATAAGAGGCTTGAGCCAATTGAGCTCGAGCCCGAGCCAACTCGGCTGGGCTCGATCGAGCTCGAGTCTGAGTTTAGCCAAGCTTATTGAGCCCGAGCCCGAGCCAGGGTCTGGCTCGGCTCGTTAGGCTCGATAGCCACCCCTACGTAAATGTAATAGGTATATATAAAAATAGATTAAGCGATATGTCTAAGAACACATTAATCACATGATAAATTTAGGTTCGAATTACTAGTGCATACCTTAGAGGTAGCATATATCTGCTGCTATATGCAAGAACGTAGCATCCTACATGATAGAAAATAAATGCTCTAACCATACGAGTCGCTTCCTTTTCGTCTTCAATAACCAGCAGCGGATGTTCCTGACTATAGAAGCAGTCGCGGATCCATGACAATTTCACTTTTCCACTCTTTATCCGAGTGGGTATTACTCCTAACAAACTCAAGCATAGTGTATCCCATCCACCTGCCGGATGCAGTTAGTTAGCTACACATCCGGGTGCAGCTGCCCCAACCCCTATATATAGATAGATAAATAGACACACACACACACACAGAGAGAGAGAGGATAGGTAGTATGCACCCAGGTGCATGTAATCTTACATGCACCTGGGCCTATAGCTTCCATTTATATTCATCAATGTATCCCTCTGATATGTCATTCCAATTTTGTTAAAAACAGAGACTCATATGCTCTCCATCTAGAACATGTAATTTTAATGGTCGTAGAATTGTTATAATCAACCTGTTCTGGATGTAGGCCGTAGGAGTCTCTGTTACATGCACTATGGTCTATGACATCAACTTTTTAAGAATGGATAATGGGCAACTAATAGCCAAACCATAAACCATATAGTCATAAAGTTTGGACCATCATTATTGAGTGATTTGACTAATTGCACATATTGGTAGTTACTTTGGTGTTCTCCTAGGCCCCCACTCAGCTCTATGCCATAAAGCATGATCAACCTAATCAATCTAGAGTATTTAATTTCAACTCTATTTCTTATATTCAACGACGAAGTGACAAGTTCTTGATATACCTTGAATCTTAACCATATGATCCAAGTTGAAGAACCTTGTATGCGTTCCCTCCATACCATACCCCCAACAAGACAAGGGTATCGTTGCCCAGTCAGTGAGCTTGGGGTGGGGGTCTAGAGGGGAGCAGGTGCGCTCCCCTCTGCTGGGGTATGGGGGCAGTGCCCCAGCAAAAATTTTTAGGAGTAGTTCATTTGTATTTAGGGATCTATATGCCGGGAAGTACTATATAAACTCCATGGGGTTAGGGCTTATTTGTATCCTCTATATTTCTTTCATTCTCCACATAGTGAAAACAAATTGCCGTCATCCAAGGACGTAGCCCTTTTACGAGTGAACCTTGTAAATCCGTGTGTTTACATATTGCTTGTTTGATCATGTTTGTACGTGTTTACTTCCGTGGTCCGCAACATTTACAATGATCGTATAAACGATGCAATCTCTTCAACTTATCGCAAGTGCCCTATGCTAACTTCAAAGTATACACATTTGTTGGCTTGCAATTCATTGAACAAAAAGACTTTGATTCTCGACATGGCAACTAATCAGCCTGGCCAAAGCTATCCCACCTTGACTTTAAGCACAATAAGCTAAGGTAGTTCAACAATTGTAATTAATGATTGTCATGAATGAGGGTTTCGTTTTATTTAGAAACCCTAATCAACCCTGACTTCCAGCAAAAGGAATCACATAACACTTTGCGATGTGGTCATGAGGGGGAACAGAGAACAAGGGATCATACCACGCATCGTGGTATCTCCTTCCTAGTCTTAAGATAATTAAATGTGATTTTTATAATTAAATATAATCACATTAGAAAGAAATTAAATCCAAGATAATTTATCATGTTCTCTTTTGATTCTTTTAGGCCCCGTTCGTTTGGAGGATAAGGGGGAGTGGAATTAGGGGAATAAGCCCCCGACACGCTTCCCCGTGGTACGACTATTCCCCATTATTTCATATTATTTCACTCTTATTCCTATCTTTATCCCACCTTACCTACATTTATTTCACCTTATTCTCCTTATTATTATCCTCCAGCCGAACGGAGAATAGACCCTTATTCCCCTTATTCCCCATCCTTATTCCTGCTTATTCTCCTACCGAACGAGCCCTTAATCTAATTAAACATAAGCCCAATTCATTCTCAAGCTCGGTTGATTTTTGGTATGACCGGATCCATGTCAAAATTTCCATGAATAAACACACAAGTCGTAATTTCTGCCAACAATCATCGAGATAAATGACATCAGGATAGGTGAACCACAATGCCAAAACAAATCATAATTCAATCCATCAAGAGAGGTAGTTCAAAATCGACGTTCATGGAATTGGATCATATTTGCTATAATATTCAGTTCTCTTGTCGCAAGCTAAACTCTAAGACGTGTCTTACAAAAAACCTTGGTCACTTTGAAAAATTTTAAGGATGATAAATGTGAGAAATAACTGAAATATCCTGAACCCTAACTTAATACATGCTCATGCAGTCAACACTCAGACCTAGTGTTTAACGAGAAAGACTCACGAACAGATCTCTATTTTAGACGATGTCATAGCAGGAGATGCTGCGGTACGCCGGTAACTCAACTGCCCAGTCTCGACCCTGAATAACAAAACCATCTGTATCAGCAAAACAAATTTTATTTGATGATCCAATATCAGTCATAGGATCAGAACTGGAAGAAAGATGTGACCTAACAAGTCCTGCTGTAATACCTGCTGCAACAGGGATCTGATCTGACCTCGTCTATTTGCCTCGCCTTCGATATCTGAAACAGATTCTAGAATACCATGCGTTACAGTGCACAATTGTCATAAAGTGGGAAGGAGAAATCGATTGCGGCGGAAACCAGTAGAGCTAACCTTACCAGCTAAGCTTGTTACCACAGGTACTCCAAATCATGTTTGCAAAATTCATATATATTCATTAGATGATCAATCCATTTCTTTTTTAAGCACTGGCACCCTCTATGCATTTAGTCCAGTCATCATTCATGTATTCCCACGTCGAGACTCCCGACTCCCCGGAGATGAAAAGCGAAGAGGGAAAGGGCTCATCCAAATCAATGTCACCTATATTGGCTCAAAACATAAATCAGATGAAGCAACTGATGCCTATCAAAAGATTATCAAATAAATTAGTAAAGATATCTACAGACATAGCCTCGGATTTAATTCTTAACACGAGGATTTACAGATGGCCAACTTAGTAAGTCCTAATAAGGATATCCATATCAAGATTCAATCTAAATATGAAGATTCATACAGTGCCGTCAATAAATTTTGATGTGAAGATTCATGCAGAAGACAATAAGGTTCCAAGTAATCTATTTCTCTAATATAAATAAATATCCTAAGAACTGGTGGTGTTTGCATAGTGAATGTAACGAACCCTGGAGGAGCATCACCAGACACCTCTGCAAGCTTTGAATGCTTCAATCCTGGGGCTTCTCACTGTATGTCAACATTAAAATGTTAACACTGATCAAGTGGATGCACTTACAAAATAAGAATATGATATAACATTGCATGACGAAAATTTATCGCGACTTCACTGGCTAATAATAACAAATCCTTTCGACCATGTAAAGTACCAACCAATGAGAAGACTTTATAATGGAAGTCAAATGCTACACGATACTGTTTTGTGGATCATTTGCATGCATTATAATAGTTGTTGACATGCAAGATCAAGTATCTAGATAACAAAAAAGATGGTTTGGATTAGCATCGTACCATGGTCTACATGTCTTGTAGTCTCTATGATTATGAAACAAGAAAGTTCATCACCCAATTTATGTGAAGGCAATTTGCACAAAAACCACTCGACATATCAGCACTGATCCATCAGAAAACTAAACTTTATGTATGTTCTATTTGGTTCGTTATCTTCTGAGTAATGCATGCAAATGTAAAATTTTGGACTTTTTTTTAAAAAATGTCTACATTGGATGACAAGGATAGATGCACGATTTCTCATCATAACAAATCACCTCTTGTAAGGCAAGCATGTAAGCTCGGGCGTAATATGGGGAAGGCCAACTGTAGAACAGCGGAATTCTTTCATGACAAATTCTAAAAAGATATCTGTTGGAAGCAGCTGTAAATAAAATGGTATACATAACAAGTTTGCTGCCACACTTGGGACCTTCGCCCAGGTACTCCAACACGGTGTGCCTCTACTATATGGATTATGAAATCTACACCAACCTGCCAAAGAATAACTGGCATAGTCATCTAACATTTATACATAACTCGCGGGAAGAAAGCATGCCGTCTACAAAATACCAGCATTGTTTGCATCAACCTTCAAAAAAAAGATATAATCGATAGTAAAACATAGGCACAGAACTAACAACACTGAGAATTATCCGGCGGATGACCATTCTATTCCTAACCCAGGAAATATGCATGAGCTGGAAATAGTTCTTATGCAAGGGCAAAAGCTTTTAAGCTCCAGCTTGAGGGCGAATATAGGAGTCAGTTCCAAAATTAGTTGGGTAATCGAATATCTACATGGACTCTTGTTTTAGCCACATACGAATTAGTTCTTGTACTTGTATGAGATTGTAATTCTATTGCAACTGTCCCAAGCCATTGTTGATGATAATTCGAGTCGTGACGATCCTAGACAATAGAAGAATATGATCACGAGCAATAGTCAGAAGAGATTATCAAGTGGTAGGAGTGGATCAAAAGTGGGAGTAGCTGTGGCAGAAGATGGACAATATTTTACCAAGAGAAGATCCAAGTAAAATACGAGACAATCCCAAGCAGCAGTAGAAGACGGTCCCATGCAATAGCAAAGGAAATGATGCCAAGCAGTTGGAGGAGATGATTCAGGCAGCAGTAATAGGAGGCTTTTATTATTCTGATGGAAACCATGTTGGTCTCATGGGATGAGCAGGAGTCGAGCTAGGTCAGGATTGGTTCTTCTTATGCCTTCCGCAAGTCGGGAGTGTGGTAGATTGAGAGGTCAGTTAATTGCCTGTAAATCCAATCTTGTGCTGGTGGATTTGTTAGAAGATCAAGTATAGCTCTCATCCTTAGATGCTCTACGGATGATATTATATTTTAGTGTGCATTTATTTGTTGACAAGTTGATCACCATCCGAAAGGTGAGTAGTAGGCCGGTTTGGGATCGAGAACACTATTCATGGATGAAAGTCCCTACAGAGTAAGCAGTGATTAAAACGTCTCGCTTTCCTTGTAATATTGGTCGGAGAAGCTTCCTGTCAAGACATCTATGATTTCCAATTTTTCTGACATGGTGGAAGAGCTCAAATTGGTGAATCTCCTAGTCCCTAACTGTCATTACACTTGGAGGAGCATTGAGTTGCAGATCATGATCTTGATTGGACCACTTTCCCAGTTGTATTAGCCTCGCCGAGACTCTCACCCATGGGCAGTGTTAAGGTTCTGCAATCTTTCAGATCACACACCTCTCCCCAGGTGCTCAGGGGAGGAAAGAGAAGTAGAGTCTTAATTCATGTTCGACAAGTTGAGCTTCAAGAACCAGCTTTCAGGGTTACAGTGATGGATCAATGAAGGAAAGTCATGAGCGAATTGGCGGGGTTTGAAGATTGCTGGATGCATATTAATATCCTATTCGCTCCTTCCACCACACTGCTAAATAAGTGGAATCAAGCTGATTATACTTTCGTATTTGAAAGATGATCGACGGGCAGATCTTGTGACCTCTGATCTTGCTAAAGAACTAGCCTAGTGGAGATATCCCCACTTTCAAACAAAGGCACTTGCTCGTGTAGGACAGGAGAGATGACTTTCTTGTTTTATAACCCAATATCACCAACTAAGAAAGGCTGCAGTGGCTTTCTTATAAATTGGAATGAAAACTCTACACCCCTCTCCTGTCTGGTTCTCTCGACTGATTTCAGGGGTATGGTGGTGGTGGTGGATAACCGAAGAGGAGTCACCAGAGACGTAAGGAGAGGAGAACGATGGCACTAGACGATGTGCATCAGTTGGGCAGCATGAAGGGTGGTTGCAGGCTTGATAATGCAGAATTGGAGCTTTGTATAGTTCTGGAGAACATTATTGAGGGGGACAGTAGGTAAGGTCAATATACAGATCATGGTAAAAGTGCTCGCATAAGGGGGGGTGCAAATATTAATTTCTTTCATGCTATGGTCAGCTATAGACACACAAAGAACCTCATCCACTCAATTTCGGGATGGATGGTGAGTGGTTTCACAAGGTGTAGACGATTGGCTCGACGGTTATTTTCAGGTCCTTAGCTGACATATTCGTATGCATGCTCTGGCTAGGGCATGTTGTCTCTAGGCTGTCCCACGAACAATCAAATCGGTTGGTCACCGATTTTTTGTCTCGAAGGTCGAGGGTATTTTTGACCTAGATATAAATGATTCTCCGACGTTTTGATGGTTTCCCCATTTTCTTCTTTTGAGAATTCTGGGAGGTGGTGGAAGCTGATGTTATAGAGATGATTGATTAGTTCAAGAAAGGAAATCATGGCATCGGTCAAGTGAATAGGGCCCTCATTTTCTTTCTACGTGAGAAGGATGTCGCGATGAGGATAGAGGACTACCACCCAATAGCTTTGGCAAATGCTTTTTATCTTATTATTGATTAGTTCATAGCTAATCCCTTAAAGAACTGGTGAGACAAACATATCTCATCATCGTTTATTCTTGGTATACTTATGACAGACACGGTGGAAATGGCTGCGGAGATAATTGGTGATTAGGAAAGGAGAAAGATGAAGGGCTTCCTCTGAAAGGTCAAATTCCGTAAGGCATATTATTGTGCTGACTGTAATTTTATTTAGGCATCTCTTTAACAAAGAGATTTCTAAAAAAATCGTTGATTGCCTACAAGGCAACCTCTTTCTTGATTCTGGTTAATGAATGTCCGGAAGGTGGTTTCTTTCAACCATATAGGGGTATTTGACAGGGTTGTCCTTTAACCCCTCTTCTCTTTGTTATTGTGGCAAATACGATGCTGACTAATCCCTTAAGGGGATGCTGAATCAAATCATATATCATCATTATTCATTCTAGGTAGACTTCTGATAGACCAGGTAGAGATGGCTAGAGAGATAATTGGTGAATAGGAAAGGGGAAGACAGAGAGCTTCTTCCGAAAGGTCAATTTCTACAAGGCATATTATTATGTTGACTGAAAGTTCATTTAGCCATATCTTTACTAAAGAGATTTTTAAAAGTTGTTGATTGCCTACAAGGAAATCTATTTCTCGATTCTAGTTAATAAATGTCCAGAAGGTGGTTTCTTTCGACCACAGAGGGAGATTCGACATGGTGGTCCTTCAACCACTCTTCTCTTTGTGATGGTGGCATATAAGATGTCAATAATGGTCAATCAAGTGATGGCATGCTTGCTTTCAACTTCCAAAGTGAGAAACCTAGCATAGATTGTGCTTGAAAATTCCAAGATAACCTATATGTTGGTCTTTTTAGGGATAAAGGAAAATCGCTCTCACGACCATGGCCTCAAATTTCAGCGAAATTCGGTCGAATTTCTGTCGAATATCGATATCTTGTCGAAATCGAAATCGACTGAAATAGCCGAAATATGGGGGCCCTAGTACAAAAAATGACCGAAATTTCAGTCGAATTTCTACCGATATTCCACCAAAATGCCGTTTCGGTCGGTGACCGAAACCGATATTTAGGGTCTTGCTTGCGACTCTTCAGCTACTACTACAGTTCAAACTAATTTGATAGGTTCAAATGGGAGGTTTCTATCCCTTTATTGTAGTATGAAGATGGCACTCTTTTCTTAATAGAGGAGGCTTGGGAGACCAAGGTGGCGTTAGTGGTACGAGATATTTTTGGTGACATTTAATGTTCAGAAAGCAAGCCACACAAACACATATGTGATTGCGTATGCATAGTCGATAGCACTATTATTCGATGTACATCTGGGTTTGGCAAATATGCGGCCGACTAAACTGCATATACGATTACATTACTCGATCGCCTATTGGAAAGACACCCCCCTGCTCGATTAAACACCCCCTATGAAATTTACCCTAGCAAACTCTCCCTCTCCTTGCATCGAGTAAAACTCTAACCCCTGGACTCACCCTCTCTTTGAACTCTCTATGAATCTCCTATAACGGCAACCTCTAGCTCTATCTCAAAATCTCCGATTGTCATGGCCCAACTCTCTCTCTCCCCCCCCCCCTCTCGTCGATCTCTCTCAAGTCCTTCTCACAATCTAAGCGTCTCTCTTTGTTCTCTTTTCTCACAACTCTCTTTCTTGAGGTACCCATCGAGGTTCTCTTTACCCAACTCTCTCTCTCTCTCCCGGGTCTCTCTTCACAGGGTCCACCATGAGCCATCTCCGATCACCACTAATAGTACGAATGTAAGGGATTTGTTAGTCTCACTCAAGCAATGTTTGACTTCTATTGTGACATATTTGATAAGATTTGCCATATTACCTGACAAAAGTTAGAATGTATTTGATTTGTTCATATAGTAGTATGGTGTGGATATGAGTTTGAGAGATGTCTATGAAATATGTTAAAGATTTCTCATGGTTATATATGTGTGTGTATGTATTGAATTCATTCATTGATAAAGAGTGCATGTAAGTAGGAACTTCTCCAATAAACCCATAGCCCCATTTGATATATAATTATTTGAATATATTAGGTACTTTTAATTATTTTTATCTAAATATGACAAACCGCATCGCATATACCACTGTATATTTTATTGCTTAATCGTTTTACACCACCAGACCGAATGAATATTGCATATGGAGTTCGTGTTTTTTGGTAACATTTTGGGCCTTTGCGTCAATCTCTCCAAAAATGCCTTCATTTTACTCGAGATGAAAATCAGAAAGATTGAGTGCAGAATGGCGCTTGCTAGTCTGAGAGCAGCTACTATTACAAATCCGGGGCTCCTTCTGGTGAGTGGTAGGCCTCTCAACTGGATTGGTCATCATTGATTGAAAAGCTCGAGAAGAAGTTGGTCGGCTGGAAGGTGAAGGATTTCGAGGGGGAAATACTACTGCTATTACATTCAGTGCTCTCTATTATTTTTCAATACTTTTCCCTACTCTTGACTTCTCCCAGTTGCATCTAAAAGTGTCTCAAGACTATCAAGAAGAGATTCTCCTGAGCTATATCTCGAGGGAGAGGGTGGGTACCCTGCTGGTAGAGTGGAATGTGGTGACTTATCTCACTACTAGGTGATCAGGGCTGTTTCATCTTAAAGAAATGAACAAGGTGTGCCACACGAAGTACGTAACTAGTATTCGGGTAAGGGTGATGACAGGCTGAGCATGCTCTTGCGAAAGATTTACAAAGACTCCACCGGCTTGACTGGGATAATCAGGATCAAGTCGATGTCTTACCTTTTAAATGGGTGTGTGTTCTTTGTTACCGGATGTGATCTCACTTTTGAAGCATGTGCGGAAGGCAGAAGCAGCTTTTGTTTGTTTCTGGCTTCATGATTGGTCAAGAGGTGGGGTGTTGGTTGGGCACTTCATATGATGTTTCACCATGATTGACACTCAATGCCTCCTCTGTAGAGGTCTATGTTATGTTATGATGCATCGTTACGTATTTCTTATTTATCTCATGTACATCTATGTAATTTACCCAAGTGCTTTCTCTCTATATAAGAGACCCTAAGGGCTCTATGGAATAACACAACAGAGTATTATTGGCTCCAACATGGTATCAGAGCCAAAACCCTAATCTAGGGTTTTTCTCTACCCGCCCCCCTCCCGTTCGGCCGCCACCTCCTCCCGCCGCCGCCAACCACAACAGCTGCCACTCGCGGCCCCTCCTCCCGCCGCCACCCGCCGCTGCCGACCACAACAGCCGCCACTCGCGGCCCTTCTTCTTCGGTCGACCTCGATTCAACGATGGGTTCAAGTGCATAAAGTCTACATATGCACTTGAATCCAAACGGGTCTTTGTAGACGTCAGTTCTTTTGTCTATCATCCCTAGGTCTTCTTCTCCGGCAATATGTCAGAACAAAAAGTTGATATGTCCGCCATAGGTGCTTTTAAAGGTTCGGCACCAATCGTCAAAATGGACGGGACGAACTACGAACTCTGGGCTATGCAATTCCCGAGTCTTATGAAGTCATGTGGTAAGAAGCATATTCTTACTGAAGATGAGCCGGCAGAGAAGACAGGGATATATGCCTCATGGGAGGCTGATGATGCGTATGCCAAGGTCAGGCTGTCAGGGACGCTCACGATGGAGATCGCCAATGACGTCCTCCATCAACCCACCGCCAAGGCGATGTGGGATATTCTGGCTACTACATATTCTCAAGTGAGGAACGAGACGAAGATGCTGCAGTTGCAGCATGATATCTTTACCACGAAGCAAAATGGGTGACCTCTTCATTCTCTGTACACGTCCCTACGTGGGATGTTCGAGAAATTATATAGAACCATCCCGCTCACAGCCACCCCCGAGCAGCAGAAGACGTTCCGCAATGCCACTATGGTAGGCGTATTACTTGCTGCCCTTGATCCGGAGTACGAAGCAGCCCGCTCTCAGATCCTCGTCGATGCCACTATCCCTCCGATGGAGGAAGTCTACAGGAGGCTCAGTCGTATCTCTGTTCCCTCCAGTACAACGACTCCACCTCCTTCGGCAATGGCGGTCACCAGACGACGAGTTAGTTCGTCTTCCTTTCGTAGTCGAGGAGGTGGCGGACGTGGCCGAGGAGGTCGTGTGCATTCAACGTGCTCATTCTGTCGCCGCACTGGTCATTCTGAGGATACATGCTATTCCAAGCATGGATTTCCTCCTGCACGTGTTGCTGATCATGATCAGGCTCCGTCAGCATCTACTACAGATCACAGGTTCAAGGAGCTAGTGGCACGGCTTCGTGACATTACGCCACAGTCATCATCAGAGGGTGCTGATACATCTGACGTTGCGGCTTCTGCGTCCGCTACTACCTTTGCTACTGCCAGTACCTCAGGTAGTACTTCTGCCTTTTGTCATAACCACGATCTCTCAGGTTGGATTGTTGACTCTGGAGCCACCCATCATCTCTGTCGTGATAGAGATATGCTACAGTCCTACAGGGATATTCAGTCTGGTCGTTCCGTGCTCATAGCTGATAGCACTCATTCCCCTATTGTGGGTCAAGGGGAGACATTCTTATTGCCCTCCATGCACTTACAGAATGTTCTACATGCACCAGAGTTCTCCATGAATTTGTTATCAATTAGTCAGGTTAAAAAGATTTGCACTATCGCGCTATATTTGACCCATCTTCTGTCATTTTTCAGGACATACTAACGGACAGGGTGATTGGCTGTGGTTCTGAGCATAATGGCATCTATCGTCTAGTACGGAACTCCTATGTTGGCGTCTCACTACACTCTCAGGGATTCGTTTCTCCATACACATGGCACCTTCACTTTGGTCACCTCCCGCTTCAGAAGATGCGTCACCTCCTGCCACAGATCTCTCCGAATTCTACATTTCGTTGTGAAACGTGTCAGTTAGGGAAGCACCATCGTTCTAGCTTTCCTAGTCGTCAGGGTCGGAGCAGTCGCTCCCCGTTTGAGTTATTTCATATAGATATTTGGGTCCTAGTCGTGTCCTGGATCATCAGGGTCACAGGTTTTATCTTGTTGTGGTTGATGATTTCTCTCGTGTTTCTTGGACTTTTCTTCTTAAGAATAAATCTAAGGTAGGAAGTGTTATCAAAAATCTTATCAATGAAGTGCAGAATGTTTTTTCCTCTACTATTAAATATGTGCGCACGGATAATGCATTGGAATTCTGCACTCGGTCTCTTGCTCAGTTTCTCTCCTCTAAGGGCATTATCCACCAAACTACATGTGCTTACACCTCTCAACAAAATGGGGTTGCGGAGAGGAAACATCGACACTTTCTAGATATTGCTCGCACATTACTTATTCAAAGTTGTGCATGCCTATTCATCATGCGAAGGTCTTTCTACTTATAGTTCTAGCGAAAGCCCAATCTGCAAGAGTCTTGACCAACCGACTGCCGCGCCTCCGGCGAGGTAAGGCAAGCATGCACCATGGACAGAGCAGGCGTGCATCGAGGAAGAGGCATGTGGAGAGGCATCAGAACCTGGGGATTTCGCTACTCAACTGGTCCCACAGTCAAAGGTGGGATAGGGGTTTTCAAATATAACACAGCTACTAATTAGCAGAGAAGAAAGCTACGGATGATTTGCCAAGGCTGTTCAAATACTATACAGCAGCAGTGTAGGACGTAGTAGCAGAGTTCTACGAACGAAGGGCGAAGGGGCTACGGAAACGTGACATCAAAGACCTCAGTCGAATGCAAGAGCTTCCTTAACTAGATTAGAATATCTATAAACCAATAAACGTCGCCCTCAGAAACTATATCAAACAGCTTGATGCCCGATACGCTTGCTGGAAAGGTCTTCTCGCTTTCTCTTCTTGACTTTCCTGGGATTCCCGGGTGTCTTGGTCTTCGGGACAGGGATTAGCCCTTCTTTTAGTTAGTAAAAGTCCCCAAAACCTCAGATCAAATCCCAGGTGAAACAAGCAGGATGGAAAGATAGATAGCAAGACAAAGCTATAAGTCTTAAGTCGACCTATGAGAAAGCAAATCGGGTTTGGGGAGATGCTATACTTACAGCATGCTATCTGGTCAATCGTATGCCTTCTACCATTCTTGGGGAAAAGGCTCCAATATCTGTTCTCTTTCCTGACAAGGACTTGTTTTCACTTACCACTCGTGTCTTTGGAACTGTCGCCTTTGTTCACTGCTTGTCTCCAGGACTTGACAAGCTCTCTCCTAGAGCTGTTAAGTGCGTTTTTGTGGGCTACTCGCGTACACAAAAAGGATATTGTTGCTATGACCCCATTCACGACAAGTACTATGTGAGTGTTGATGTTACATTTTTTGAGCCAGTTATGTACTTCTCCCCTGCAGGTGACCGCTTGGCTTCCTCTACATCTACGGATGATAATGTCTATGTTCCCCTACCTCCAAGTCTGGGTCAATCTAAGTCGACTACACAACCACCACCACCACCTCCATATCCGCCCATTCCACCATTCCCTAAGTTCTACACAAGACGGCCAGGCCTGCTCACGCTACATGTCAACCATCCAGCACGCCTCAGGTATGCTCCGATATTATCACTAATGATGGGTTAGATAATGCACAGGTGCAGGAATCTTTGATACAGGAGGAGGATCCGCCAGTCAGCATAGTAAATGAAGATCTTGATCGTCCTATTGCTCATAGGAAGCAGAAGAGGCAATGTGCATCCTATCCTCTTGTGTCTGAGGTGTCCTTTCATCGACTTACTGGTGATTTCCAGAGGTTTGCAGCAGCTGTCTCGACGGTTGAGATCCCACAAACTTATCAAGAGGCCATGAAGATTGATTGATGGCGTTTAGCCATGGAAGAGGAGATGCGTACCTTACAGTCTCGAGGGACTTGGTCCCTAGTTCCCATTCCTCCTGGTGCTTCTGTAGTGAGTAGCAAGTGGATGTTCACAGTTAAATATCACGCAGATGGGCGTCTAGATCGGTACAAGGCCAGACTTGTCGCACGAGGCTTTACCCAAACCTATGGGGTAGATTATTTGGATACATTTTCACCAGTGGCTCGACACTTGACTCTTCGCATTCTACTATCTGTTGTGGTACGTGATTGGACTATTTTCCAACTTGATGTCAAAAATGTATTCTTGTATGGTGATCTACAGGAAGAAGTCTACATGCATCAGCCACCGAGTTTTGCTGTTGAGGGGGAGACCCAGATGGTGTGTAGACTTCATAAGGCTATCTAGGGCCTTAAACAAAGTCCGAGGGCATGGTTCCGGAAGCTTTCCCAGCTGATTGAACGGCAGGGGTTCAAGAGATCAAATGCGGACCACTCATTGTTTATCCAGAAGACTCCCAGAGGTACGGTTGTTGTCATGGTATATGTAGATGATATTCTCGTCACAGGAGATGAAGCTCAGAAAATCAAGATGACTAAATCTCTTTTGGGAAGTCAGTTTATTACGAAGGATCTGGGCACGACACGATACTTTCTGGGGATAGAGTTTGCGAGAAATGCACAAGGAATGGTAATGACCCAAAGAAAATATGTCACAGACTTGCTAGTTGAAACAGGAATAGTTGGATGCAGACCGCCGAGCACTCCTATGGACCCAAGTACGAGGCTTTACGACAATGATACTGAAGAGGTGGACAAAAGAAGATACAGAGAGATGGTGGGTAAGCTTCCATAGATCACCATAACTCGACCGGATATTGCCTTTGCAGTAAACCGGGTGAGTCAATTTATGGAGCAGCCTAGGCAAGTTCATATGGAAGCCATGTATATGATATTGAGATACCTGAAGTCTTCCCCAGGCACAGGTTTGTTATTTAAAAAAGATACAGATCTGTCTATTTCCGCTTGTACAGACGCAGACTATGCAAGGTGTCCAAAGGATCGTAAGTCTACGTCAGGATTTGCTATCTTCATAGGAAGCTCTTTGGTTTCTTGGAAAAGCAAGAAACAAACTGTTGTGGCGAGATCCAGTGTTGAATCCGAATATAGAGCCATGGCACAAGTAAGCATAGAAATGATGTGGGTTCGAGCGGTCTTGGAAGATTTGAATGTAAATGTCTCTTTACCCATGCAGCTTCAATGTGACAACCAGGCAGCATCGTTCATTGCCAATAATCCAGTTTTTCATGAAAGAACAAAGCACATTGAGGTAGATTGCTACTACACTAGAGACATGATCCAGAAGGGCTTGATTTCCACTTCACACGTCAGTTCAGAAGACCAGACTGCTGATATATTTACCAAGCCATTGCTCAGAGGACCTTTCCAGAGATGTTCTTCCAAGCTGAGCATGATTGATATCTATGCTCCATCTTGAGGGGGAGTGTAGAGGTTTACGTTATGTTATGATGTACCATTACGTATTTCTTATTTATCTCATGTTCATCTATATAATTTACCCAAGGGTTTTCTCTCTATATAAGAGACCCTAAGGGCTCTATGGAATAACACAACAGAGTATTATTGGCTCCAACATCCTCCATTTTCAGATCAAAGGTTGGAGGCATTCCTCCAGTTGTTAGAGTTCCTGGCAGGTGTTGATGGTCTATCAATGGAGAACAATCAGTGGGTTTGGTCAGATGGATCTTCTTGATCAAGAAGACATATGTTGTGTTGTATGCTTCCATCTTTTTTAACCCAAGTATTAGTCGAAGATAGTTGGTCAACAACTATGGATCTAGAGGATGCCTATCTAGATAAAGATTTTCCTATAGATCCTACTAGGACTGGCTATTGAGTCACGGCTCGATAAGCCAGGCTCAGGCTCAGCTCGATAAGGGCTCGTGAGTTTGGCTCATTAAGCTATTGAGCCGAGCTCGAGCCAGATTTTTGGGCTCGATAGCTTATCGAGCCGAGCCCTGCTCAGGCTTGATAACTCAATAACGGGCTCGATAAGGAATATATATATATATATATTCTATTTGTGAAACTACAATGATTTTTATTTTTATTTGTATTAGTTTTGCAACATTGTTAATGGTGTATTATGTGTTTATGTTGTTTATGTAACAACAATGTTGGGTGGACTATGTTGTAGACTTGGATTTTATACCTTTTATCTATGTTAATCTAGGTTATAGTTAGATATTTAGTATTTTTTTCTTTTTTCTTAACAAGCAGAATATTACAATATATATTATAATTTAACTTTCATATACAACTCATATGGCGGTCTACTGGTAAGGTGGATGATCTTTAAAAAGGAGGTCTCGGGTTCGAGCCCAGGCAAAACACTTTTTCACCAAAAAAAACACCTATTTCCTTAACGAGCCTGAATAGGCTCGAGCCCAGACCAGGCTCGATAAGAGGCTCGGGGTCGGCTCAAGACTTATCGAGCCCGAGCTGGCTCGATAAGGGCTCGAGCCCCCCGTGCTCGAGCCCGAGCCCAAGCCCAGTTGGACTTATCGAGCCCGAGCCTGAGCCCAGCCCTGGTTCGGCTCGTTAAGCTCGATAGCCAGCCCTAGATCCTACGGTAGGACTGTCTATTGACAAATGCCCATAGTGCGAGATCATTTCACAGTGAGGATGATTCTTACACCAGGTGTGTTGAGGGACATGAAGACGGTACTTTTTCCTCCATTGTGAGAGGTCACGTGATGTTTGGATAAAGATAGATTTCACAGGAATTAACACTCCTTGCTTCTATTAGTTTTGGCACTCTAGAACAAGTTGGATGGTGTCAATTAAGGATAGACTTGTCGTAGCTGCAATTATTTGGGCATTGTGGTTGAATAGAAATAAAGCGATGTTTGAACATGACAGAATCTATTTGGATAATTAATAGGAGCATGTTAAGGCTCTTGCCTAGTCTTGGCGTCTGTTTTGGATGCCCATCCTTGTTATCCTAAACAAATAAATGAAAATAATTGGATGGGGAGCTAGTCAAAATTGATCATGATCAATGTTACTAGTAAGGAGTAACACAATGGATATCATAACTGGCCTTAAAAGTATGCATCAATCTACGTATATGTCTTTTGTGATGTTGATGTCCCTCAATCCAGGAGAAAAACACATTAGTCCTTTTAGGCTCAATATTTGTCTACTCTATTGACGTGTTCTAAAGTACATGAGCTAAATGGAGGACTCTTGGATGATTCATTGATTCATGATTTAGATTAATGGACTGGTTGTGGAGGATAGATCCTGGAATTTAAATATCCCATAGATATATGGGACCTGAAACTATTTAAAACATATAACACGGGACATGTTACCAAATGCACCGGATCACTTTCCTCAAATGGGTATTTTTAAGGAAAAAAGGGTGAGGCGTCGAGGAGACATACACCCGGAAAATGGGTATTATGATCAGATCACTTAAAGTGGCACTATTCTTTTAATAATTCAATGCCTTAATCTTAGTATTTCTTAGTTTAAATGCTTTAATTACTCTTTTTTAGGCAATTAACTACTTATATGGTGTATGATGCACCTTTTGCCATATCAATTTGGGAAATATGCTTCTAACAAAACTTAATGTTGCCATTATTTTAATTACATAATTTTCTCTTTAAAAATCTGAGACATGTATCTCAACTGCGTCAAGGCTTAGGCATTGCTTCGAATGTAGTATAACCACCTCAGGAAACTTTAAGTTATGTTAAACCTAGGGCGCACGAAGAAGAAGAAGAACCAATTAGAAGGAGACGGGACAAAGAGATGTCCAATATAAGTAATAATGGCATTAGGATCTAAGCACGGGTAAAACTTAAATTACATATGCTTAGAAGCAATAAATCCATATAGTTGACTCCACTTAAACCGGGAATATGTCTGGTTGTTGTTATATAAGTAGATGATTAAACACCATGATCATATACAAACAATGGAAGGACATATCGATATCGGTATCGATACCATGTCGATATCGATATATCGCCGATCTATCGGCGATATATCGACGCCATATCGCCGATCGGCGATATATCGACGCCATATCGCCGACATCGGGATTCAGCTCGCCTTTTTTGTGTGTCGATACACAATATCGGACATATCGGCGATATATCGATGACCTGTCGATGCCGATATATCGCCGATACGGACTTCCATCAACAACAAATCCTTTTCCCACATTAAGTAGGGTCGGCTACATGGATTCTTTGCATCCATTCAGATCTATCTTGGGTCATTATCGGACTTAGATCAAAAAAACTAAGATCCCCTTGTACAGTCTCATTGCAACACTTCCTAAGCGTTCCTCGACCTCTCTTACTTGACTCAACATCCTAAAACTCGCATTTCATCACCGGTGCATCGGCAAACCTCTTTTGCAAATAGTCAAACCACCTTAAGTGATTTTCTCGCATCTTATCCTCGATCATAGCTACGCCAACTTTCCTTCTGATTGCATCATTCCGAATCCGATCTTTATGCACGTCCACACATCCACCTCAGCATTTTCATTTCTGGTATCACCATTCTCTGCACATGCCTATTATGGTTCACATGCCAACATTCATATCCATAGAGCAAAGCAGGTCTCATGGCTGCTTTGTAAAACTTTCCTTTGATTTTCAAAGGAATTTTCTTATCACAGAGAACAGTAGAGGTTCCTCTCCACTTTAGACAACATACATTTATTCTATAGTAACATCTCCATCAATTTCTCCATCATGTTGCAAAATAGATCCCAAGTATCTAAAAGAATCTCTCTTTTGAATGTTATCGTCACTAATCTTCACCTCGATTCCTTCTTCATTGCTTCCATCAAAAGTGTGCTCCATATAATCAATCTTAACCCTACTTATACGAAATCTTTTAGTCTCCAATGCATGTCTCCAAACCTCAAGCTTCTCATTTACTCCATCTCTACTCTCATCAATCAACATGATATCATCAGTGAATAGCATACACCAAGGTATCTCATCCTGAATGTGACTTGTCAACTCGTCCATAATCAAAGTAAAAAGAAATGGATTCAAAGCTAAACCTTGATGCAGACCAATGTTGTCGTCAAAGTCAATCTTTCCAAATGAAGCCCCACCATACATATCTTCCATGAGATTAATGTATAAGACATATACTTGTCTCTTCTCCAAAATTCTCCACAATATCTCAAACACCATGATCCTATATTTAATAAAAATAAAATAGCCATTTGTTTGCTATCAGCATAATACTAAATATAATATAGATTGAGCTTAGCTTGCCAGGGTAGATTTTGTATACTAGGGAGGATCCATTTAATACTTAAATATATAATGTTATCTATATACTTACTATTAGTGGGTTTTTCATGGGTAAGGTGACACGTGTCACATCCTATTCCCAACTCTTCCTCCCCTCTTCTCCTCTCGCATTCTCTCTCTTCCCGAAATGGGATTCCCCTCCCCTCATTCCATCCTCTCTCTCATCTCTTCCTCTTCTCTCTCTACCCACTATCCCTCTCTCTTCTTCTTTAATCTTAAAAATATTCGTCCCCTCTCTACCAATCTTTCTACTTCTTTTTCCCTTCTCTCTCTACCCACTATCCCCCTCTCTCTTTTTCTAATCTCTACTCACGTAGTTCTCTCTCCCCCCACCCATCTTTCCTCCCTCACTCTCTTTTAATATATGCAATTTCTATCTATCTCCCTTTATCTTGGATTTCTATAGAGATCACTATTTAAATCTTCTTAACATATAATATTAAAAATCTCTCTCCTTATATTATTTTAAAAAAACTCTTTACCTCTCCTTCGATTCTTTTCTCTAGATTATCTTCCAACATTAATTTATTTCATTTTTTAAACATAAAGCTGTCTGCTTTTCCTTCAATTTCTTTCTCTAGACTATCTTCCAAAAATAACTTATTTTCAATTTTTAAACATTTAAAATATATCTATTGTAATGTCAACATATTATAATGTAATAGTAACTAACAATTGCTTTAAAATAAAATTAATTTCATAAATTTAAATCTTATAAAATGATATAGTAAAATTTTAGAAACTAATTCTGAATTAGTATATGCGTATTATATAATAAAAATATTTAATATTTAATACAATTTTAAAAAAAATTCAATAAATATACATTTTATGTGAAATACAATATTAATTTAAAAATAATTTAAAGTCAACTTAAATTTGAATATATAAATCGTATTATAAAGCAAATAATATAATTTCAAAATAATTTTCAATCAATGTTTAAGTTATTATGTAATACAAATAATTCAATAAATAATAAAAATAAAAATTAAATTATAAATATGATAATGATAAAATTATACTTATATCAATAGTTTATTAATAAAAAATTTAAAAATAATACATACATAACTTATTTTCTCTTATCTTTTTTTAAATTAGGATGACATATAAATATTACATTTTATTTTAATTACATCAATCAATAGAATGGATTTGATATCTTTTCATATTATTTCTTATACAATTTATATATTTATGGATTACGAAAGTATATTTTAGCAATCATAGATTGACTTTTTACAATATAAATAATAACTTAATTAAAATTAATATCGAATATTCAAGAAAAATAAATGAATATTTTTATTATAATAATTTCAATAAAAAGATACATTCTAATAATAATTTAATCCATTATTTTTTAGTAAAATCTATTTAATATTCTTAATCAAATATATAAATACATTAACATAATAGTTTATAAATATACAAGAAATTTTCTCTTATAAATTTATTATTTTTAGTTACTTTCTTTTAGTTATTTTATTATTTAACTCTCAGACAATTACTATGTAAATTTTTAACTTCACTTCTTGATTTGATGCATATTTACACTTTCACGCACCCATTATTTGCTTCCCAAAATTTTTTTACTTAAAATATACGTATACAGTTCTTTTTTAAAGAAATAACATCTACACCATATATTTTTACTAATTACATTATTAACTTTATTTAGCATTAAACTTTGTAGTATTTATTAATATTCGTCATTGTCATTTGATCCCGTCGCGAAGCGCGGGTATGCTACCTAGTACGCATTTATAATTGATTATTAAGTGCAATAGAAGAAAATCTAGCCACATGTTTGTTCTATGTCATTTAACCTCCTGTGATTTTTCTCTTCAATTGAGAAGGAATTGTTCTCGTGAATCCTTGCTTTCGGTCTGTCTGCTTGAGTGGTTGTTTTTCCGAAAGGTGGGACTCCAATGAAAGATTGTAATTTTTGGTAGAGTATCTTTATAATTTCTTCACATTTGAAACATCCACCAATGCATCAAAATCAGATTCTTACATATTGTGTCATCATGATCGATCTAAAGGTTCTCTCTAACCGATCCAATGCAACATTATGATCAAATCTATCGTGAATGATCAATCAATTTCACTACTTGTCTATCCACAAGCGTTTCGTTATCAATCACTTCTTCAAAGTTGATCGCTCAATGGTCGATATTGTTTCTAACTTGATCCATCAAACTATCATTGTCAATAGATCAAGAAGTTGTTGGTATTGTTGTTGGCTTAATTAACCCTCCTCATTATGTTAATTGATCAAAGCATGTTCAAAGTTGCTTTAAGGTCGATCGTGACAAGGTAGGATACAATCCATATCGTTAAAAGTGTCGTGATTTTTTAAAGGAAGAGTTGTTGTGTTGGCTGACAACAAGATCAAGGCTAGAGAAAACGAGATCATCTCCACCTCTTTCCTAAAGTTGCTTAATCACATGAGTGTCCGGATCAACTCCACCAAACTTTAGATAATTATCTTCGATGGGATGTTGCGTAAAGGAAGGAATCATTGGTTGCCAATGTATTGGTTAACATATAGGTAAAAGAAGGCGTCGATATAAGATGACCTCTGAGAGAAAGGATATATTGAGGATAGTCAAATAAGAGATTGCCTTAACTCAATATCTATGGTCTATAAAATTGTAATATTTTGTAATTACTAGTTAGACATCTTACGTTATATAGACTAGATGAATCTCGTATTCATCATGCTAGGTCAATTAGGATCTGTTCTCCAAAATCTATAGGCATTTAATCATTAATAGAGCATCATTAGCATACATACATGTACATGTGTAAACAATATTCGCATTCCATCATGCATACTTGCATCATGTGTAAATTGACCAAAAAAGCTGCTAACTTCTCATATTTTTAATTAATTCATCCTAAATCCAATTGACCCAAAACCACCTCCATTGTGTAGATATTACCTTTGTAGTATTCACTGTATGCGTCACTTATGAGATAGATGGGTAAATAGATCTCTCTAAGATCCATTTACCCCATCCAGAGTTTAGTACCACATCTACCATCTGTGGGATGTGGAGACTCTGTGGGTGCTATATATACAGCCCCACACCCCTGTAGTCCATTGAGAAAGTGCAATGGAGAAAAAGGAATGCAATATCCGCCCCTTTGAGGGCTTCTCCCGTGGTTTCATCTCGCTCCTTAGGGAGTAGGGTTCCACGTAAAAATCTTTGTGTTCTTCCAAGTTTATTCTTTCTTTTCTAAGCTCTGTTTATCATTCCTCTTCTGCGTTCTCTATTTTCTAACATGGTATCAGAGCGGCTTTGATTCTCGAGGTTTTCATGTTCTTTATTTTTCGAGATTCAATGATATTGAAAATGAGTTTGTGAAGACTATTGTTGAAGTTCATGTTCTATTCGAGAGTTCTTTTTAGGGTTCTCTAGAACCCTAGATTTGTCCTGATCATGTGCCACATGCAATGGGGCGCTCATGGGCTACAGTTTCTGTTCATCCGCATGCAATGGCTCCAGGCCATACTCCTATAATTCAGGCGGCGCTCCAACCCTAAGTCATGTGCGATCTCTGGTGCGATCGCTCCAGGCGACAGCATCTCCATCGCGAGAGCACCAGCTTCTGGCCGCTCCTCTTCAAGATGCCTAAAGAAATCTCCTCGCATCATCTTCAACTCGTGTCGATCATTCCCCAGGCGGCGAGCTGCCGACATCTACTCCTGCATCTACACCGCCAACGCGACACCCTCAGCATCGTAGACGTGAATCTGATCCTCTCGCGCCAACGCACGTAGCCCACCTGCACCAGGCCACCCAACACCCTTCAAACCGCAATGCCATCATGCGCACATGCGCGCATCCCAGGCGACCCCCCCAGCACGATTCGAAGAGGGTTCCCAACCACTCCCAGGTGACGCGATTCCCAGAGCGCCTCCCAGGCGACGGCGCACATCCAAGCCGCCTCTCTTGGCGAGGCAAGGTTGCTCCAGAGCAGGCAGTGACTCAAGGCCGCAAAGCCCCTGCTCCTGGCGATGCTGATCCGAGGCGAAGCCCATCTATCTTCCTCTAGCCCTCCAACTCGGGCGGCTGTTTCATCAAAGCACCGCAGGAAGCCCCCATCGGGGTGACATTTCATGAGAATGGGGTTCTATTGGGAACCCCAAAGGGGGGACCGATGCCTATTTTAAAAGAAAACACATTTTTTTCTGCTTCTTGATCATGTGGGTCGATGGTTGCTAAATGAGTGAGGGAAAAGTCTCCCGTTGGCCCTTTGAGTCGTGTATTATAAAAAAATGGTCGTATGATGTTTAAAAAAGGGGGGAAGGCCTACGAAAAAAAGGAGGGGAGAGTTATTTTGTAAAGCCCAAATTAGGCTAAGGCATCTATTAGATCCAAGTGGGTCGATTTAAAAAAAACATTGTGAAAGAGGCGTGTACAATAAAAAAAGCCGTACGTAAATTGCAGAAAAAAGAGGGAAAAAGAAAGCTGAAAAAATGTGAAACGGCTTCAAAAATATTTTCAATAAACAAATAAATAAAATGATGATTTCAAAAAAATGTGAGAAAGAAAAGTCATAAAAAAGATGTGAACGACTTAAAAAATGCATGTTTCATGTTATTTTCCCCATCTATCTTGTCTTCTCCCAACTTGGTTGATATCTTCATTCCGACCAGTATGGGAGGAAAGGGGGGTATATGTAGAGTTACAGGTCCGAGTCAGATCACGATTTTCCAGACTCCGAGTTTCAAACCAGCCAGATGTCCAGACTATATAATAAATATTTTGTCAGACTCGACATCAGATTTCGAGTCAGTTTCAGACACGCACAAGTATGCGGTCTTTTCAGATGTGCAGATGTTTGCCATCTTTTGTTCGTGGTCCCCATCATTCTTTTCTTGTTCTGTCGGTTAGAGTTTTCATGTGGTATCATAGGTACTCCAGAGTAGAGTACCATTCTCTGTACCAGATGGGAGACCCAGTTCTCTAATGAGGAGACATCTTTCAGACTCCATTCTCCAGTGGTGTGGACTCCGACGAGGATTACACTTCCACGACCTTTTTCAGTTCGGCCCTTTTCAGATATGGAGCAGTTGTTGACATGTTGTGGCGGGTTAGAGTACTCCGACGAGGAGACTCATTTTCCAGTTGCAGTGACTCTGGCAGATGTAGTTCAGAGCACATGCTCTCCGACGAGGAGATTCAGCAAAATCACACTCCAACCCGTTCGTCCTCCTCACCAGCACGGCATGAGAAGCAACGTCCTCGACAACAGCCGACAGTTATACGCGTTGAGTTGATATTTTTTGTAGTGTCTTGTCGCGTGAGTTGAGTTTTTTTTGTTTATCCAAGTTGAGCATTGCATGCTCCAGCTTGAGGGGGAATGTTGGAGTATAAATTGTATGCGCCACTTATGAGAGAGATGGGTAAATGGATCTCTCCAAAATCCATATACCCCATCCATAGTTTAGTATCACATCTACCACCTGTGGGATGTGGAGACTTCGTGGGTGCTATATATAGAGCCCCACACCCCTGTAGTCCATTGATAAAGTGCAATGGAGAAAAAAGAATGCAATATCCGCCCCTTTGAGGGCTTCTCCCGTGGTTTCATTTCGTTCCTTAGGGAGTAGGGTTCCACGTAAAATTCTTTGTGTTCTTCCAAGTTTATTCTTTCTTTTCTATGCTTTGTTTATCATTCCGCTTCCGCATTCTCTATTTTTTAACAATTACTAGCAAAAATAAATAAACAATACCAAAAAAATTACTAACTCAAATAAGTGTCAAATAACCCAAAACCAAATTTCATATCTGACGGACTAAAACACGCATATCCCCCTCATATAATGTCCGAGTTTGGTCTACTTACTTTTAAATTACTCCATTTTCAAATACCTTCAAAACAAGACCAATTTCATATAATTCGAAGATCATATGTGAGAGTTGGGTTTTGGACCTCTTTTTGCGTATTTTAACTTTTTGCAATTTTTGACCTGAGTTTTTATCTACATAATTAACCCTTAAAATTTAATTTCTTCTTCATTTCTGTTCTTTAATGAAAGTTTTATTAAACGGCATAAAAATCCATATCTATATCAAGACTGAAATTAAAGAAACTGACTGTGTCCGAGTGTCTGTTGTGAGTCTGTACAAAAATTCTCGTCTTTCATACTTCTATTTTATTCCCTTATTTTTTATTCATTAAAAATAAAAAAATAGATTTGTGTGTAGTTAATTTTCTTGTATTTTACCGTATTCCAATTTTTTATCCTCTTTTACAACCATCAAAAAATTACAAAACTCCAAAAAATCAATTTTCTATACACATGGAGATCACCTGATGCAACCCTATTGATGCAACCCACAAGTGAGTATCTGGTTCTTGAATTATGCTGCAGATTTGACCAAGTTTGGACTCAATGCCTGACCACTAATTACAGACGATGACATGAAACGAGATGCTCAAGGAATCAGAAAGGAAATAGCAAATAAAGATGAATGAAACAGGAACCAGACTTCTGTTTACCAATTTATCTAAATAAATGACGATTGCTAATTGTTGGGTGTAGCGTCACCAAATGAAGGCAGCAGTATGGAAATAACGAGCAGGCATACGGAAAATTGACGAAAACCAAATAAGATAAAAAAATACACGTCGGACTGTTGCAATCCTAATTTCAGCACGAAAAATCACCACAAACTTCGGGGTTATTCACAGTAGTTAAATGATAATAGGGACTATGGCGATGCTATGCGGACTGGGGTCTCAACGATCACCAAACCAATGGCAATATACAGTCCACAACCTTTGGAATTCAACAAGAAATGGGAGTAGAAAGAAATCGCTCATACCACAACCGGCGAGGGAAACTAGGGCCGCGCTTCAGACTTGGTCGGCGACAAGACGGGATGCAGGGTGCCTGCAGCAGTACGAAAGGGCCTGCGTTAGGGGGCGGGGGCAGCGAATGCACAGCGAGGCTGGTCGGGAGAAGGTTGGCGACAGCAGTGGCAGTGGCGTAGGGTGGCTGGGTGCATGGAAGGCCGTATCGATATCGATATCGTTTCGGTCCGCCCGGAAATGGATATATCGGGATATATCGACGATATATCGACGATATCGATGGAAATGTCGAAAATGGCGCAAAAAAGCCAATTTTTTGGCATTTTTTTCCAGAAATTAAGGTCATCCAAGATATTAAAACAACAAATAACGTACAAATACACACTTATATCACACATGTCGGTCCATTTATAAACCATATATCACACATATCAGTATCGCATATATCGTTCATATCGAACATATCGATATTAATATTGATCCTTGACTTATAATATTGGAAATGGGATTTCATTCAAGTTCTTATAACATGAAATACTACAAATATACACCTAGAAAATACATATAGATCATTTATGAGGACTATGATCCTTATAGTGCACATATCGGTCATATCGAACATATCGCTGATATTGTTAGTAGTTGACATACTATATATATTGAAAATGGAGTTCATCCAAGTACTTTGATAACTAAATAATTTACAAATGTACTCTTACTCTCTTAGATAACACATATCGATCATCTATGAACCTTATATCGCATATATCGATACAGTTGTACTGTTAGTTGTTGACATATATATATATATATTGAAAATGGAGTTTATCCAAGTTCTTAGATCACTAAATAACTTGCAAATATACTCTTAGATCACACATATCGATCATCTATAAAGATTATATTGCATATATCGATCATTTTGAACCAGTGTTGCAGAAGACGGTATTCGGTATTCAGTCGGAGGGGTCACTGAATAGAGAATAATCGGTATTCGGGCGACTATTCGGAATTATTCGGTTTTGTATTTTTTAATATAAAAAATATTTATAATACATCTATTCTTATATTTTTATACATATATGGTCATTAGTTAACATGAATCCAAGATAAAAGTACCAATCAATATAATAGATATGTAGAATTTGACATTTGTTGCGATACCGTGGTAAAATGTAACACATAAAAAATGAAAACTGAAAATAAAAAAATAAAAATATCAAAAGTCAAACTCCAGTCGGCCTAATAGTCAGGCTAGTCGGCCGAATAGTCGGCCGACTATTCGGTCGGGCCGACTATTGACCGAATGGAGGTCTATTCAGTCGGGGACCCCCCCGCACCGCATAGTCGGACCGACTATTCGGGATAGTCGGCCGACTATTGCAACACTGTTTTGAACATATCGACATAAATGTTGATTCGTGACTTGTAGATTTTTTTTGAAGAATTGACTTATAGATATCGGAAATGGATTTCATTCAAGTTTTACAACATGAAATAACTTGTAAATATACCCCAAGTTGAAGAACCATTGTATGCACCCTCCTGTCGCACCCGGAACAAAGTACATAAATCATAGATTGTTTTAATACTAGGTGTAGCTAGATAGGTAGTAGAATCAAGCTTGCATGAATAATAACATTCATATATAGGGATATCGACGAAATATCGGCGATATCAGTCGATATCTTGTATTTTTTGTACTGAATCCATTCATTTTTGACCAATGTGGGCCCATACGGCGATATATCGCTGATATCCCTGTAAAAGGATATACATTCCAATTTCGATACCCCCAACCTCTCGATACCGATATATCGACGATATATCGCCGATATATCGCCGATACGGCCTTCAAGGCTGGGTGTCGGTAGGGGGAAATGGGGATTAGAGATGAGAGGGAGGCGGCGGGAAAGGGAGGCGGCACGTTGAGGGTGGCGGTGAGGAGAGGAAGAGGACGAAGTGTGGGCTGGCGCGCAAGAGCATGATGCGGAATCCGCGACGGGGTGAGAAGACGAGGGGAGGGGTGGCGGAGGAAGAAGGGGGAACGGGAGTTGAGAGGGGGCGACGGTATGGGAAGGGTTATAGGGTTCGGTGGGGAAGAGGCACGGGTGGGGAAACGAGAGAGAGAGAGAGGGAGAGAGAGAGTAAGTGATGGGAAAAAAATACTTTTCATTCAATGCCTTCCCATAGGGTGGGGGTGCCTTTATATAGGTTAAATCCCACCAAACATGCAACTAATTACCATAAATAGAATAGAAAAGAAAAGGATGATAAGGCCTTATATAATGAGCCTTTTACATAAATAAAATGAATAAAATAAAGAAAAAGAAAATTTTCGACTCAAAAAAAAATCACATAGCATCATGCTGCATCACCACCAAAAATATCACTGTGTACATATGACCTCTTTTGTTCTTGGGTCCTTCATGAAAGTTGTAAATCTCGTTGAGACAAACTTTCGTGAAGGAAATTTTTCAATCCGAGGTCTCCTTCTATTTCTTTTCCATTTTTCTTTCCTTTTAAACTTCGAAATTTCTTTGAGGTGACACGTGGTAGCTCTGGACATGCCACGAGGCACCTCGTTCCTATCTTCTCTCCAGACCCAGTCGCGTGCCTTGCACGTGACGACACCCTCTCCATATCAATCACGTGCAAAGTACGTGACCCACGCCCCTTCTCCTTCCCTGCAACCGTCGCTCCCCAGATGTTTCCCCCACCTCCTCTCGCGCAACAATCGCGCCCCTCACCGGCGTTACAACCGCCATCACTCCTCGTCGTTACACATCTCACCCTCCTATAAAGCTCCTCTCGCCGGCGTTGTGCCCCATCCACCACTTCGAGTCCTAGGCTACCGTGATTCCCTCCAACTTCCCCTAGTGACAGCACGAGAAGTCATCGATGAGTGAAGACACGTGCAGGGTGGCATGATCCAAGGGATTCTCCATCCCTTGTTGCAACCCTTTCGCAGGTTGCCAAGCTCGGCTCTTGCCGGAGCCTCGAGCCACGACGGGTGCTCGGCCTTAGCACCTCGAACTACCATGTGATTTCCTTCACTCCGTCATCACCACGCAGCCACGCCACTGTAGGTAGCCGCTCCACCTCATTCTTCGTCTCACAATTGCACCTTTGCTCCATCTTTGCTCTTGCTTCACCCTCGTCCATTCCGTCTGATATCATATCAAGCTCCATTACTGAGCACCTCGACTCCAGCACACACTGCCACCCAAATCACCTCCGCTGCCTCCGATTCGACGCCATCACCCACCTCCCTTGCCACCTTCCCATTCAACTCTCAGGTCTTTCACCACTGACCTTGCAAAGGCCGGCCTTAGCTCCATCCCCTCCATACGTGTAGAAGCTCCACCTCCCCTTTCTTTCTCTGTGTCTTTTACTGCTAACCTCTGCAGGAGAAGAACAGCCACTCCGTCAAGAGCCATCCCCCAGCAGCAAACGCCTCTGCGTGGTCTCCTCTTCACCCGTTTATCACCAAGAACCTCCACCGCCATCGCATCTCTTCTCCGCCTCCTGCACCTGTGGCCACGGCAAACCCCTACCGCCGTCGCTCGCCCCTCCGTCGTACATCGTGCGACCCTCCTTCATGCTTGCCGTCGCCGGGACGAAGCCAACTTCCAGCCACCGTTGGATCAGGGCATTAGCCCTTGATCCAATGGCCCACTAGCCGCCACGCGTTCATACCGAACCTTCCCTCCACGTCTGGAGGCTCAGGCCGCCCGAACCACCTCTCGTCGCCACGTCAAGGCTCGGATATCCGAGCCTTTGCCTCGGTCTGCACCTCTGCCTTGGACCTTCTGAGCCTCGCCCAAACCTCTTCTTGAGCAACGAGCCTCTACCTTCGGCTCCGAGCCTCAGCTCCTCCATAACCGAACCTCCGGCGCACGTGCCTAGCACATGTGTGACAGGGTAAATTGTTCTTAGACCCTCGCGAATTCAGAAAATTGCAGCACCCTCGATCATCTACCATTACTGTTTGGCACATACATTTTGGCACGTACAGTCCTGTACAACCTGGTTGATCAAAGGTCATTACTGATGGGACTCAATCCACCATTACTGGACAGGGGGAGATTCATCTGACACACTCAATGCATCTACAGAATGTTCTTCATGCACCGGCTTTCTCTACATGGCCTCTGCATCCACGAACACATTAGATATTGTTCATGCTTTTAGCGGTCGCTCCAAATCGGATCCTTCCGAATGGATCATGGATTCTGATGCTTCTCATCATCTATGTGGAGATAGACTACAGTTTGGCACATACAATCCTGTACAACCTGGTCGATCGGTGGTCATTGCTGATGGGACTCAATCCACCATTACTGGACCGGGGGGGGGTTCATTTGACACCCTCAATGCACCTACATAATGTTCTTCATGCACCGGCTTTCTCTATGAATTTATTGTCCATTAGCCAGATTACAAAAGATTTACATTGTCGTGCAATAATTGACCCTAGTTCTCTTGTTTTTCAGGATATGCTCACGGGCAGGGTGATTGGATGTGACCGTGAACAAGGAGGGTTATACCGATTGTCTCAATCTATGTATGTCGGTGCCACGTCTCTTTTTGCAGGTTCAGTTTCTCCATATACATTACATCTCATATTTGGCCATCTACCTCTGAAGAAAATTTGTTATCTTATTCCTGGAGTTCCTATTAAGTCTACTTTCAACCGCGAGTCATGTGAACTTGGAAAGCATCATAAGTCCAATTTTCCGGGTCATCAAAGTCGTAGTAGCCATGGTTTGTTTGATTTATTTCATCTTGATATGTGGGGTCCAAGTCGCGTACCTGATCATCAAGGACACATGTACTATCTTGTTTGCATTGATGATTTTTTCCATATTGTCATGGATTTTTCTCTTAAAGCACAAGTCCGAGGCTGGTACAATAATTCAAAATTTTGTTATTAAAATAAAGAATGGCTTCTCTGCTTGATAAAATATATTCGTTCCGATAAGGCACTTGAGTTCTGTTCTACACACATGTCTCGTTTCTTTAACTCACGGGCATTATTCATCAAACCTATTATCCCCATACATCTCAGCAGAACGGTATGGCTGAAAGAAAACGTCCTCATGTTCTTGATATCACCAAGACTCTCCTCATCCAAAGTCGTGCCCCACATTCTTTTTGGGGTGACGTCGTGATGATAGCATGTTACCTTATCAATAGAATGCCGTCCACCATTTTGGGAGAAAAGGCTCTCTTTGCCCTTGCTTTTCCTGATAAGGACTTATTTTCTCTTACCTTACGTATGTCTGAATGCGTGGCATTTGTCCATATACTGCGACCTGGTCATGACAAACTCGTTCCTCGAGTTGTCAAATGCATGTTCGTTGGTTACTCCGTGCCCAGAGGAGTTATCGTTGTTTTGATCATGTACATGGCAAATACTATGTTAGTGCAGATGTCACCTTCTTTGAGTCCATCGTGTAGTACACTCCAACAGGTGATCGAATGAGCTCCTCTGAGCCTGGGGATAGTGTTTTCCTTCCACCACCACCTTCTCGCGTACCTCAGCCTACTCTCCACGTTCCAACGCTTTCCCCAACATCCAACACGCCCGAGGTAAATCTTGAAAACTTGGTAATGACTGATGGAACTAGTAGTATGCAAGATGACCATGCAGATAAACAGGTTAATCCGGAACCACCAGCAGAAAATGACCTAGGGTGGTCCATTGCCTTACGAAAGGGCAAACAGTCTTGTGCACAATATCCCATAGCAGGCCAGGTATCTCTAAAGAGATTTCACTGGACTTCATAAATTTTATTGTGGGACTATCTTCTGTTACAATCCCACATGCATATCAGGAAGCACTCAAAGTGATTGAATAGTGTCTAGCCGTGGAAGCAGAAATGGCGGCTTTACAATCCCGAGGCACGTGGAGTATACTTACAGCTCCAGCAGACGCATCTATTGTAGGATACAAATGGGTATTCACTGTGAAGCATCGAACATATGGCAGCATTGATTGTTACAAGGCACGTTTAGTGGCTCGCGGGTTCACCCAGACCTATGGAGTGGACTATCAAGACATATTCTCTCCAGTTGCTCGCCACTCCACACTTCGGGTCCTACTATATGTCACAGTCACATGTGACTGGCATCTCTATCAACCAGATGTGACAAATGCCTCCCTCTACGATGATCTTCAGGAGGAAGTCTACATGCAGCAGCCACCGGGGTTCGCTGTTGAGGGGGAGAAGCAGAAGGTATGCAGACTTCATAAGGCGATATATGACCTTAAGCAGAGTTCGCGAGCGTGGTTTCAGAAGTTCTCCGATGTGGTAGAAAAGAAGGGGGTTTTGAAATCTAATGCAGATTACTCCTTGTATGTTTAGAGGTCTCGGAAGGGTACTATTGCTATATTAATTTATGTTGATGACATTATCATTACATGGGATAATGCACAAGGGATTCAAACAGCCAAGACTTTCTTAGGTCAACAGTTTGTGACCAAGGATCTGGACATTCAACGCTACTTCCTTAGACTGGAGTTCGCTACGAACCAGCGAGGTCTTGTGATGACCCAGAGGAAATATGTTACAGATCTACTATTTGAGACAGGTATGACAGAATGTAAGCTGGCAATTACTCTCATGAACCCAAGCATAAAGTTTTATGATGATGACAGTTGATACTGATGAGGTTGACAAGAGAAGATATAGGGAATTAGTAGGAAAGATGTTATATGTAACCATCATCAGACCAGATATATCATTTGCAATAATTAAAGTTAGTCAATTCATGGAGCAACCAAAACAGGTGCATATGGATGCAGTCCATATGATTTTGAGGTATATGAAGACCTCACCTGATACTGGTATTCTGTTCAATAGAGAAACATATGTTGCTATCACAACTTGTGCAGATGCTGACTATGCAGGATGTCCCAAGGACAGGAAGTCAACTTCGAGGTTTGCAGTCTTTGTGGGAAATTCACTAGTATCATGGAAGAGCAAGAAACAAACAATGGTGGTACGTTCGAGTGCTGAATCAAAATACAGGGCTACGGCACAAGGCAGCACAGAAATAATGTGGGTTAGATCAGTTCTGATTGATCTAGCTATTGAGGAGTCACTTCCCCTGCATCTCCATTTCTCCAATGTGACAACCAGGTTGCACTATTCATTGCCAACAATCCAACCTTCCATGAGCGAACCAAGCATATCGAGGTAGATTGCCACTACACCTGAGACATGATCTAGAAGGGTCTTATTTCTACTTCTCATGTCAGTTCTTGTGAGCATACAACAGATATACTCACGAAGGCTCTAACCGGAAGACCTTTTCAGTAATGTTGTTCCAAGTTGTAATTGATTGATATCTACGCTCCAACTTAAGGGGGAGTGTTGAAGAGTTTTATATTGTAGCATCGATTTATCAGTTTCATATTTCTTCTTTCCTCAATATGTAATTTACCAAGTAGGGTTTCTCACCTGTTAGGGTTTCTCGCTTCTATATAAGAGAATCCTTGGGCTCTGGAATAAACAAGTTATTTTTCTACCACAACAATTTAATGGAGACAAAGGAGGTAGAGGAGGCTTTGAATGTTCTGAAACCTGGGAAAGGTGTAGAACCTGATGACATTCCTATAGAAATATGGGGAGTTCTATGTCGTGGTTTCACTTGGCTTACAAATGTATTCAATGTTATTTAGTGAAGCAAGAAAATGCATGAAGATCGGAGGAGAAGTATCATGGTTCCTCTTTATAAGAGCAAAGGAGACATTCGAAATTGTGTGAATTACAAAGGTATCTAGTTAATAAGTAATACTATGGAAATTTAGGAACTTGTAATCGAAAGAAGGTTGATGCAAGTTTACAAAGTAAAAGAAAACCAATTCGGATTCATGTCAGATCGCTCAACTATTGAAGCCATCCACTTGCCGAGGAGAACAATTGATAGAGCTAAAAGGAAGAATCTCCATATGATTTTTATTGATTTGGAGAAGGCTTGTGACTTTGTCTCACGAGATATATTGTGGAGAGTTTTGGAGAAGGGACAAGTACATGTCCTATATATTAACCTCATAAAGGATATGTATGATAGGGCTTCATCTTGTGTAAGGATCTAGTTTTGGAAGACTGACTATTTTGACATCAACATTGATCTGCATCAAGGTTCAATTTTGAATCCATTCCTGTTCACTTTGATTGTGGACGAGTTGACAAGTCACAGGATGAGATACCTAGGTATATGTTATTCTATGATGTTATTGTGTTGATTGATGAGATTAGAAATGGAGTAAATGAGAAGCTGGAGGTCTGGAGACACGCATCAAAGACTAAAGGATTTCGTATAAGTAGGGCTAAGACTAAATATATGGAGTGCACTTTTGATGGAAGCAATGGTGAAGGAATCAAGGTCAAGATTGGTGACGATAACATTCAGAAATTCTTTTAGATAATTGGGATCTCTTTTGCAATGTGACGGGAAAATTGATGGAGATGTTACTCATAGAATAAATGCATGTTAATTAAAGTGGAGAGTAGCATTTATTGTACTATGTGATAAGAAAAATCCTTTGAAAATCAAAGGAAAGTTTTACAAAGTAGCCATGAGACCTGCTATGCTCTATGGATCTGGATGTTAGCATGTGGACCATAGACATACGTAGAGAATGGTCGTAGTAGTAGTAGTAGTAGTAGAAATGAAAATGCTAAAGTAGATGTGTGGACATGAATGACGCAATCAGAAAGAAATAAGGTATATCTTTGATCGAGGATAAGATGCGAGAAAACTGTTTTAGGTAGTTCGATCCTTTGCAAAGGAGGCCGGCCGATGCACCAATTAGGAGGATGAAAGCTTTGGGATACTGAACCGGCTAAAAGAAGGCGACGAAGGCCTAAGAAGTTTCGAAATGAGACTATCCGAATGGATCTTTGTTTTTTGGATCTAAGCCCAAGAATGACCCAAGATAGATTTGAATGGAGGTAAAGAATCCATGTAGTCAACCCTACTTAATGTGGGAAAAGGCTTTGTTGTTGTTGTGATTTGATGGGGAAAAAACTTGACTATTCAGTCATCGACACTTCGATTAATGTGTCAACGGTGTCTAGAAGTCATAGCACGATAACCATCTCAACAACATTTGCACGACAAATTAAAGGTTCCATTCATTAGGAATGGCTGCTAGCAACAGCTACACTGACACAACAATGAGTATCTGAAGCATAAGTTTGACTTTGCAAGTTTGCATGATAGAATTAAAGATACATGAAAAAAAGTTGAAGCTGATCGATGTACCTCCTACAAACTTAGGGTGGTGATATGTAATTTCCCCACGTAACATAATTGTTTTATTTGATCAGCAAGCAAGATGCAATAGTCAATGTATTAAGCCTTTCTAGCCTTTCAAATTTTTAAAAAGTAACAATAAATAAGCATGATTCATCGAGATAGAAATAAACATGTGGGTTTACCTAGTGATTTTTTTTGAGAGGAAGGGTTTACCTAGTGATGACAGAGTTGAGAATTCGACTACAGCACCTCATCAGGCAGAAAAACTGCTTGACTACTTAGTACTTGACGGATGCACCCGGAACCTCTTTATTCATCTTGTTCTTTTTTTCCATGGTGCACTTCGTTTTCAAAAACTTCCAGTCGAACTGGCTCCTATTTCAATCAATGTTGGATCTTCCACTGAGATTCTCCTAAATGGAGACGAATACAACCCGCAAAGTAGGAAACTTCACGATAGATTATAAACTATACTGAAACAAAACTCCCGAGTGATTAAGTTGTGTGTGTATATTTGCATTTAAAATGCTGACAGACCAGTTTCATTATATCTATAAAACGGCAGCATGCTATAACATGAATCCAAAGTCATGTTTTAATTTCAAGCATGGGCATTTAAAAGTTCAAAAATTGGATTGCCGTGAAAGACTGTCAAAAGCTATCCAATCTGATGTGACTCCAAATTTCCTATCACTGAGGTTCTTTACTGTCAATAAGGTTGGACTTTAGCTACTAGCATACATATTACATAATGAATTTGAATAGGACCTCATAACTCATAACATGAAAAATTAGTACGGAAAATATCCAAGAAAATTGTAAAAGAAATAAAAGGACATAAGAAATTACCTGAGAGGTTGCAGTTCCAATAAACCTGGGAATCTTGGGTATTGCAATGGAATCGCACTCGGACTAATAAAGATACGAAGTTGTTATATGCCATACACAATCTTTATGCCGAGAGGACATTACACAAGTCAAGTTAGCCTCAGCGCAGAAATAAAGTAGGCTGCATACCATATTGAAGTTTGGAGATAGCAGAACATGTATGGCAACAACCTCAGTTTACGAACCATAAAATTTTAATTCTGCTTGCAGCTGGTGTTTGGATTTTGTTGCAAGCCTGGATAGTAAAGGGCAGGCTAGGTCAACGGCACTCTAGGAACTTGCCTAAGCACTCAGGCAAGGCGAGGCAAAGACCTAGCACCTTATCCCATGCTAGCCCAGGGGCCCTGGCTCAAACCGCCACTTTTTACTCACTTCCTATGTTCATTGCATTTTTTAGGTTTTTAGGTTAGAAAACTTAGATTGGCATTGGTTCCAAGTACTATTAACATACAACTGTTCAGACACACATATGTACATAAATTACGCATGCACTTATATTACATATACATACACATTTGTTTTACTTCTAAGTATTACACACACTTGTGCATTTACACGTACAAATTAGTTCAATGTGTTATAAGTACAAACATGTATACATATAAATAGACACATATACACACACACGCTGAAAAATAAACGAAATACACTTATACATAAACATTCACGTGTAGACATACATTTAACTATATACGTGGACACATACATACACATGAAAACATCTATATGCGTGCACATCCACATGTGTACATGTGTGTAGGATTGATCGTAGATTGCAATTATGTCATATTTCTACATATACATACGTAGATACACATACACATGCATACATGTGTTTCTGTATCGAGTAGAATGTAGATAGTATTTAGGCGATATATATCTAAGTTTGCATATATACACACCTACATATATACTCCTACACGCAGAAATTCATATATGTACACCTATATACATGTATCCGTATATATTAGATTGACCTTAGATTGTAATTATAAGAACATATATATTAAGCATCTTGCTTTTCTTGGGCGAACGTCATGCGCCTCAAGAATTTGGACCACCTAGCGCACCTCAGAGCACCTCACGCCTTTAAGTGGATGAAGTAAAAAAACATTTACCATTCCCCTACTATTTTCATGATCAAAATTAAGATGTTATTGTACTATGAGATAGTCTTAATATCTTATGGAATTCTAGAGGTTAATATATGAATTTGACTTTATTGTAGTTTATGGGATAAATTGCTAGTAAGAGTAAAAAAGATTGAGAGAATAATATATGCTCTAAAATATGCATTACCATCTATAAAGTATTAACTCAAGGGGAAAGACACCTTTGCTTGCCCCCCTGCCTCAAATGAAAAACCCTTTTATAGGAAATTACGGGGCATAACACTCCGGCCCGATGGGGCTATTGTGATTTAAAGTGAGTTATAAATCATCAAAATGAGGAATAATGACCATAAAATAACAAAAAGAATAGAAAAGAAAGAAACAATATTTAATCAAGTTAAGCATTCATTAATTCAAAAGAGGTCATAACAATAATGGAATACAAAATAGTTTTTCACTTAACAAAACAAACTAGTTTCAGTACAATCTTCCAGTGCACTCAATAGAGCCACAATAACAATCTTTCTTCTTTATTTTGCCATCGGGATCTTGAACTTGGTCAATGTAGTAATTATAATGGTAAGTTAGCTCTTCAAAAGGAGGAATATCTTCGGTAGCAAAGAGCATAACATGTGGCATACCTTGCTCTTCATGGTCATAAAGAATATTTTGCGCATAAAGATTAGGAGTGCAACCATGATTTATAAATCTACCTATGTTAGCAAAGTTTGCAGCATCGATTGTATATTCTTCATAAATGGTACCACCTGATCTTCTCTTTTGCAAGCTAGGTACATAAGAAAGCCCCTCCCAGAGGGATTCGTCATGGTAGTTATTCCCGATATCAAAAAGATATTCATCATTCTCTCGTATATCGGCATCTGAATCCTTGAGCATCTCCCCTATGTATTCACATATGAAACTCCCCGACGGGATTCTAGACGGAGATCTGACTCCCCAACCCATTGATTTTGTCTTGAAAACCTCAAGACGAAACTTAATACCATGTTGACTAACCCGGTTTTGGCAAGAGGGGGGCAGTTACAGAAGGGACCACACTCATAGACAAGGGGTTTCGCATTCAGAATGGCTCCTTCACGATTAAATGGTATCTCTCCTCCATTTTTTACCACACAAGCACACTTGACAGAGTCGGAGCATCCGTCTTTGCAGTGGCAACCTTTTGCAGGGGCAAGCTTATGTTGTTGGGGATATATCATTTTAGTTACATATGTAAAAGGTTTGGGAAGTTCACTATCAATAGTATTCACAACAAGGATAGGTATCTTCTCTTTCCCATCAGAAATATCTTCAATACAAACACCTCGCCGCACTTGCGAGAAATGAGATTTTGCTAATTCCTTGATGCCAATTTCTCGCTGCCCAGGTACCCTTCTCAGTTGGAACTTCAAAGTACTGCCATTGCTTCCTGACTCTGTCCAGTATTTTTCAACTAAATACAGACCATCATAAACATATGCTGCAGTTTTTTTAGACTTCGCTACCCGATTATAGCTGCTTTCATCTTCCTTAAGGCCATATATAACCCTAACAGGAGTGCGAGCCTCGATGCTATTCTTAAGTGCCAAATTCCCACCCTCAAGTTTCTGATCTGCTGAGAGCTTTTCTTTTTTTAGCTTGTAACCAGGATGTCCCCCAGCCCCGGAGTAAATTAAGATGTTAGAGCTGTCAACAGCATTGTCATAACCTCCAGAAGAAACAATACTAGCAGCCACAATATTTTCGCCATGGTTGATACATCCAATGCCAGCCTGTAAATTGCGATGAAGTCCTATAAGCATAAGTTCTGACCTATACTGGAAGGTGTCTCCAACCTCAACTCCAGGTACAGATCCTAAATATTTTCTGCATTTATTAAGGCACTCAAATCTGTTTTTAAGAAAACTCAGTGTCAATAGATCTGCCCTTCCTCCCTTGCCGAGACGTAGGAATCCAGCCTCTTGCTCCTCCAAAAGCTTCCTGCTTACAAACTGAAAAAATTGCAGTACATCTTTAATTTTATCATGTGCGACAATTTCGTTGTCCAAATCATTTTCAACAATGCACAGGTTTTCAAACTTTGTTCCTCGAATCCATGAAGCAATATCATCATCACTGAGTATGCCATGGGTTGGAGGTTGAGAATTCTGCTTCTCATGGGAACGCAATTTCCTTTTCAGGCTTGTATTTGCTTTAGCAAGTTGACCATCGTCAGCAGTTCCGTTATTTGTAAAACGATATGTGTGGTTTCCTTTCATTCTAGCTATTCTCTTTGAAACCTCTTTTTTGGATGTTGAAAGCTCTTGTCCTGATGTGTTGCTCGTGATAACTTCTTGCTCGTTGCATTTAGATTTCCTACTGTGCGACATGCTTCCCCGAGTAGGATATCTCCGAGTATTCCCCGAAGACCCATTGGTGTTGGATGGTGTTTGATTATTCGTCAACAATGACAATGAGCTTTCCATGTTACAAGTTCCAACATCAGGATCGTGGGCATCTGATAAGCCAAGTGATCCATCCACAGAAATCTTGTTCATTGAAGCATGATCCCGAATGAAAGAACCATCTTCACCCTCGAAGATTTGCTTCTCCTCCAATGTTTGAATTTTTAACGAACCAAGTGCTCCAACGCTAGTTGAGACACTTCCCGTATTCAATGATTCATATGCCAATGCATCGACTTGAACGACCCCATCGGTACTAGATACATCTATCACTTCTCTCCTTGAAAGCCTTCTGCAAAAATATCAAACACAAGCAAGTCAAGTGGTTAATGAGCCTCTAAAGTAAATGAAATATTTGCAAAAGTTTGGAATCCCCTGTTTCTTTTTGGAAAAGTCAAAGAATGATTACTAGAGAGTACTTAGGGTAGTAACCATCTAATGTTTTTTTAGCAGCCTTGTTTTAGACTCATTGTAGTTAGATGCATAACCTTAAATATCACAACATGTCGACAATATATCACCAATATGTCGCTATCACAAAGCCCCCAAATGGAAACCACTATGAATATCATTTTCTCGGGCATCAACGAGAAGTTTGGCGACATATCACCGTGACCATGGAAGGAAAAATCATGCCTCAGGGCGCTCAAGGCGTAAGGCGAGACGGTCCCAATCAGCCATGGGGTGTACTCCTCAGCTGTCTCCAATGAGATAGTGACCTCGACATACAAAATCGTTCTGAGACGTACAGCCTCGAGGCGGTCCGAGGCGATGGATGGGGTAAAATTTGATTAAGAGGGTCATGTGCATCGCACGTGACCCCACTTCAGTAACCATTCCTCTTCACCTAATTCCTGATACCAACCCCCTCTGCTTCCCAGTTTCAAACAGAAAAAACCCAAAGCCCTGACACTCTCGAGCGATCGAGCCCCCTCCTCCTCCCGACACCGGTGACACCATCTTGGGTTGCCGCAACCACCCTTCGATGTCGGAGATCACTTCTCCAAGCTTGTGAGCTCCTCCATTCATCGTTGCCTCCTCCCTTTGCACCACCAGGTCCACAGTCCACCACCTGCTGCACTTTTAGATGCATTTTGCTTGCTTTATCTTGTTACTTGTTATTATATCTTAGTTTTAATTCATCTATCTTTAATTCTCTACTTCCAGTTATTTAATTTCTGCTTGATTCATTTATTCAACATATAAATATCCAACTAAATCTCCTGTGATCTCCTGTAGTTATTGTCATTGCCAGGCATCCACTGAAATTGTATATGGATTAATTTAGTTTTTCTCGTCATTTTACTGACTGTTCTGAGTCTTCCATATTGTAATTCTTAGCTTTGTTATATCTTAGTTGTAATTATTAGCTTCGTTGGCTTAGATTTCTTTCTTCTTCGAAGTGAAATTTCTTTGCTATGGAAGTGATTTCTTAGTTTTATAATTATTAGTTTTGCCTATTTGTTGAGTGCTATGAATCTGATTTATTTCTCCTGAGGTTTTCTGTAAAAAAAATCTTGTTTAGTTCGATGCAGATCTTGCACTGTTAAAATGGAAGTGATTGTGGGTAAGGTTCTCGGTCCAACAGATAAGAGTACAATAACTTACTCTCTAATGCAATGAGTTATAACTTTCAAAAATGTCGAGAATTAACAAGAGAAGCACAAAAGATTCTGAAGGAAGTCGAAGTGACCATGGATGGAGATATTGTGTTCCAGTCAAAATGTTAAACTGGGAAGAATGTTAAAGCATGTCGAAAAGTCCCAGTAGAAGTATCAAATGAAATGAAGTGTTTACTGACAAGGTTTGAAGAGAAATAGAAGAGCAATGAAGAGATGGAAAAACTTTGTTAAGTGGATGCTTATGAAATGGAAGCATTTCATGGGAGCAACAAACATCAAACAATGACAAGAGGATCCAGCAGCGTGAAGCAAGTGAGGGGTCCTATAGACCTATTTGTTGGTACATCCAGTTTGGGAGGTCCCATGATTGGGACTAGCAACACCACTGAGAAGCATCATCATACAACATTGAATGAGATCACGGAAAAAAGGAGAGTGGACTCGTGTTTGTCGTGATATTGGAATTTTTTTTAAATCAATTAGCAATTCCATTGTGCAAATAGTTCAACATTTCAAACAATGCTTCATTCTCTAGGTGCATATGGGAGGGTATTGAAACCTCCAATGGTATACGAGTTGAGATCTTGGATACTGATGGAAGAAGTGAATAACGTTGGCAATTTGATGAAAGCGACAAAAGCTTCTTGGGCAGATACATGCTACAACATCATGTATAATGGTTGAACGAACACGAAAGGTCATTCACTTATCATTTTTTTGGCGAACAATCCGATTGGGACGTGGTTCTTGAAGTCCATAGATGCATCTTACAAAACAAAGAGTGCACAGATACTTTTTTCTCTACTCGATGATGTAGTAGAGGAGTTCAGTAAGAGCAATGTCGTGTAAGTTATAACTGACAATATCTCAAACTACAAGGCAACTGGAAAATTGTTAATGGAGAAAAGAAAATATTTATATTGGACCGTCTACGATGCCCACTGCATTGACTTGATGTTAGAAGATATTCTGAAAATACCTTTGCATGCCTCTATTCTCAAAAGAGCAAAAAAAGTCATAAACTACATTTATGCTCATGATTGGGTTTTGGCCGTGGACCAGGGCAAAGATTGGGAGAGATTTGGTCCGTCCAAGGATGCAAAAAGCAGGCTAAACTGTTGTTCAAACGGTCATTTACACGTAGGCGGTCCCCGACCGCGCCGATTATCCATAATCGGGTCTACAAACAGTTAGGCAGTTTAAACGCCGATAAAAGGTCGTGTAAAAGCCGCTTAAACGGTCGCTTTTTAAATTAGTTTTTTTAAAAAAATGACCCCGCTCCTAACCCCTGACGTACATAACCCTAAATGCTCGCACATAACCCTAAACGCTCGCACATAACCCTAAACTCCTTCGAAGCCTCGCCCAGCATCGTCGTTGTCGCCGATGTTGTCCAAATCAACCTCCTTCGCCTCGCCAAGCCTCGACGCCGCCGCCGCTGTTGTGCAACCGTCACGTGAAGCCTCGCCTCGCCGTCGCTGTCTAAACTTCGCGTGAAGCCTCATCGTTGCTTCTGTCCTTGCCGCCGCTTCTGTCTAACCTTCGTGTGAGCCTTGTCTGCGATCTCACTTCCTCCGACCAGAGTTTCTCCTGCTCCAAGTCAGCTAAGGTTACACATCTTGCAATTTCATGGCATTTGAGAAGTCAAGAAACCGAAAATAATAAAAGGTTTTATTTGTTTGAGACATCTAACCAGAGAATTTGTGACTTAAACTCAATATTGATTTTTTTGCCGAATAAGCTTGTAGTAAAATCATTAGGTGAAAAGAATATGCTTTATGTTTTTTCTAGATTTTCTTGTACAAATGGCAATGGTTTGACCACTATAGGCCACACTTATGCATGACATCTTGTAATTCGGAGAGACCCCCATGATGAATGAAAAGGCTTTCATATACTACAATCAATATTTCAAGAGATTTCAGTTTGAGAAGTTAAAAAGTTATCTTGTCAACATAATAATCTTACATATTCTAATTATCCAAGACGTGAATTGATTTTTTGAATTTATCCAGATCTGATTTTTTTGTGATTTTCAAATTTCAATTGTGATTCCATTGATATTTGAGTTTGAGAAGTAAAAAGAATTTATTGACTGTAATGTCCATGTCTTTGTTGTGAGTTGAGTTTGAGGCTTTGAGCATGATTTCATTTGGTCATTGAGATTTTTCATTCAATTATGTCTTCTTTGCTACATTATTATATTGTTGTCGACGCTGATATGTAATATGTAATATTGTTGAACATGTGTGAACCGTGTGGTCCTTGAGTAAGGGATGGACACTCCATCTTCTGATTCTGTGACAAGTAGTGGAACAAGGATGGATGACATACGTTTTATTCCACAAGGATCTACAGATCAAGGATGGAAGTTTGGTTATATGCTTACAAAGGATGATCAGAAAATAATTGTTTGTAAACTTTGTAGCAAAACCATCAAAGGTGGTACATTCAAACAGCATTTGGCTCATATTCATGGACAAGTCTCTTCATGTCCCAAGGTTGATGAAGAGATAAAAAATGAAGGAATATATGGATGGAATATCTAAGAAAAAGGCTAAAAAGATGAAGGAAATCGATGATCTGAGGAATGATGTTGATGTCATGGGAGGCGATGTACCTATGATGGGCTCGACAAAAAGGCCTCGCACTGAGTCAACCAATGACAATGAGATAGTTGTTCAACGACAGACGACAATCAAAGATGTATTTTGCAAGGATCAAAGGGAAAAGGCCATTGCATATGTATGTCGTTGGGCTTACAAAGCAAACATTCCATTCAGTGTATTTCAAAGGAAGGATTGCCACAAAGCATTTGAAGCAATCGGACAATATGGTCCATGACTCAAACCTACCACTCGTTATGAGATGTCAATTCCACAATTGAATAAAGCGCTTAAAGATGTCAATGATGGCTTAGCATAAAATAGAGAAGTGTGGAAAACTATGGGATGTTCTATCATGACTGATTCATGGATTGATATTCGTGGTATAAGTATTATGAACTTGTGTGCGAATTGTTCATTAGGTACAAGTTTTTTGAGGCATGTAGACTCTTCTGATGAGCCTCATACTGTTGAATACATTTTCAACTTGGTAGATGAATGTATCCAAGAGGTTGAGAAGTGAACGTGTACATTTGAGAGCTTCAAGTTCATCTGGGCAAACTTTGCATGAGGAACTTGATAATGAGGAAATATTTAAGGATAAGGATGAGGATGAGGGTGAGGATGGAGATGAATAGCCAATGTTGCTTGATGACGAGTCTGATGAAGAATGATATTGGTTTCATTATATTATGGATGAATGAATGCCAGAACTTTTTGTGTTATCCATGACTTTTCTGGAACCATCATATGAATTGTAGTTTGTAATTATTTATATTGTCTATTTTGACATTTGGCTATAGATTCTACTTGTTTGTGCTATTTATTTTGGCATTTGGATGAAAAAATCCTTGAATTTGATAGTATTTGATTTATATTGTTAATGTGACATTGGTTTTATTTAGTTTTTGATGAAGGAATGCAATGCCTTTATATGTACTGTGTTATCAATGTTGTGAATATGTGATTATATTTTTATAGTTCATTTATATTTTTTTATTAATATATATATATATGTACTATTTTCTATTAATTTAAAAATGTAAAACCGCTAAGATCATTTAATTTCCGTTTAAACTCCCGCATACCGTTTAGTCAGTAATCAGTGAACCTACCGATTGTATACTGCATACCGTTTTTCGTAACCTTAGGTCTGTACTGCTTTTACATGTTATGCTACGGCTTTCCTCACATTACTGAGATTGATCGTTGTGAGGGACTCTCTCGAGTCATTTTTTACTTTCTATGCACGGGAGAGGATTCCCTATTCATCTTATCCCTAAGGGCAAAGTGCATGCAACACAATTTGGAGACGAAATCTTTTTGGTCGAGCTTTGCCTTTATATTACAACAACCAAGATGGCGGTGACAGTCTTACGAATGGTTGATTCAGAAAAATATCCCCCTAATGTGATTCATTTATGAAGCCAGAATAGGAGCAAGGAGGAAATTGTACATTAGACAATGAAGAAGAAAAATACAAATTATTTTGGGACATCATGGATGCAAGGTGGGATCGTCAACTTCATATGCATTTGCATGTTGCCGCATATTTTCTCAATCCCCAATATCACTATGAGCTCTCATTTTTCACGCATGCTGAGATAAAAATTGGATTCTGTGTCTGTAAGGAGAGGTTGATAAGTGATCCCTTGGAGAAAGAGAGAGAGAACATATGAGATCTGTATATAGATGCTTTAAGGAGTGCACGAGGCTTGTTTGAATATTTCAATGACATGAACAAAGGTAAGAAGAGAAGTCTCTGTATGTATTCATCTCGATATATTATTCTTTGCTCTTCAATATAAAATCTAACCATATATTATGGATTTATGATCATCGTCAGCTAAGTGGTGGACTTTTAGAGGCGATAATCTTGAGTTGACCAAGTTTGCTATAAAAAATTTGAGTTTGTCATGCAGTGTGTCTGGATGTGGATGCAATTGGAGTTCATTTAATCTGATATAATTTTGATTTGCGTAGATCATAAACATATCTTCTAAATATTGTATTCTAAACTTAGAAATTTTCAACATATTTAATCATGAAAAAGTACTTAAGAAGTGTAAAGGTAGTGTGTAATCTTGTGGTTTCGCATGCCATGTTGACTGATCGGAGTTAGATGTTTCTTATAGAGGCTATATGCCTCATATGTGCTACATTGTAATATCCTAGACGGGACACCTGATCCCCCACTTATTGGGCTTGCGATAAAAAACAATTCAATGGTTTTGGCATCCAAAATCATCTTAGAATGCAAGAGAAGAAAAGTTGTCAATTTCTTGTGGAAGATCTAGAGATTTCTTTGTAGCTCTATGCACAAAAGGGCTTCCTTGACATTTGGATTTCCTGAATGAAGAGGTGCATCACCACCTCCTCTTTTCGTGTGTTGATTAACAACGTGCTAGTCAAGCTTCTTTCAGTTGCAGTGTGGTTAGATAGTATCATAATGATGTCCAATTGTGTACCTTCTTTTTGCTTTGGTCGTAGATTCTCTAGCGGCGGTGATAAATCTAGAAGTTGGTTTGATTCAGAAAAAATCAATCAATTAATGAGGGGATATCCAAGAGGTTACTCGAATCGCAGTATTACCATCACTGTACTACAAAACATGGATGAGATCCTACTTTTTCTTAAAAGAAGTGTGTTGGAGGCCAAGAAGCTGTCTGCCATTATTGAGATTAGTTGAGCTTAAAAACAATTTTAAATTCTCAAAAAAAAAAAAAACAATTTTAGGTTGTTTCATCAGATTCGTTAGTCATAATTGTTATCAACAAAACTCAACATAACATCAACTCAAGATAACATCACTCAGGCAACACAAATTGTGCCTCGGGAGAGCATTCCAAGGAGGCTTGGGGCAATCAAGCACATCAACCTCAACAGTCGCATCTCGACTTCTTGGCCCGTTGCTCTGAACTATAAATGCCTTCGCATGCTTTGAAGAAGAAAGAAGTAAATATGGCAACTGCCACGTGATTAGTTCCAAGTCAGGGACTCCGTGCAATTCTTCCCCTTCTTCTCGTATTTACGTCCCCCTTCATCTTTTATCCACACCGCTCCCTCTTCTATCTTCTTCTCCACCTCTACCTCAACCATTAACAGTGTTCTTGCCATGTATATATTTATATGTACAATATATGTCCACTTTATGAAATGCGACTCTAATGTGGATCCTAACTTACTAGTCAAATCAGGGATCAAGGTTCAGAAGTCAGTATGCAGTGTTCTTTCAGCCAATCGGTTGGCGTACACGCGTGCACGAAGTGTTGCGATTATCTTAATTTAAAAACAAACAAAAACAGATTCATTACCAATCGGTCATAATTTAGTTTTACATGATGCAGATATGTATATTAGGTAGCACTGTCCATAAGTATATCGATGGCGAACCGAAAGAGAAAATGTTGGATCGACAATAGAGAATGCACGAACGAGAAAATGATGAAGAGAAAAAAACGATGCAGAGAGAGTGGACAGAATCACCTCGTCAGACGCATCCTTCCTTTCTCCGATCCCCGAAACCCTAAACGCGGCGAGCTACCACGGCTCGTGCTACCGAGGAAGGTCGGACGGCGAAGGAATCGTAACCGGATCCGGACGAGGAGGGAGAAACCCTAACCGGACCCAGACATGGACGTCCTCCTTTAATGTCAATTGTCAAATAAAAATGGGATTTTTACTCTATGTCACCTAACATTTGTTCCAATTACGTTAAAGATCCTATATACTCTGCAATTGCATGATAACTCTATGAACTTACTCTATTTAACACATGCCCCCTCCAAGAGTTGCGGTGTCAGTCAAGAAATTTGCAAAGGTCAAAGTGTATTTTATCAGGGTATTGGTATAGACACAATTATTGTATGGTTTGTGGTGTAATTGTACAAGATTCAAGGGCTTATGGTACAAAAGATCTCTAAGGGTGCGTTTGGTTGGCGGGTTAAGGCGGGTTAAACTGGTAGAGGATAACCCGTTTTTGGATTTTGGTGTTTGGATAGAGGGTTAAACTGGGGGTGGGTTAGAAGTGGGTTTGAGGTGATATGATTGTATTAAAGTTTGAAAAAGTGAGTAGTTATTGTGATATTATTGTACTGAAGTTTGGAAAAGTGAGTAGAAGTGGAGTAGTTTATAAGTTTTATATGATATGATGATATAATATATCGTTTTTTTTATAGTATTGATCATGTAAATTTGATTTATTTAATTTTTTAAAAAAAGGAATAAAGTGGGGTCCACATGAGAAAGAGGGAGGATGGGTTAAGGGGGGTAAACTCACCCTCGTAGCCGAACGCTACCTAAGAGAAAAATAGAGCTGGAAAGGAAACACCGCATTCCAATATCATGCTGTCCTATTTGTAGAAGTGGGTAATCAATGTTGGGTAGAGACCACCCAATATCATGTTGTCCTATCAGATCTAATTTCCAAGGAATATTTATAGGGATTTTTACACCCGTAACCCTGAGTAATTTGACAATAACATTCATAACCCTACATAATCGTGAATTACATGAAAAACCTTCGATAGTCACTCCATCTCACACTCATAACCTTCCGTTAGTTTAATATTTTAAAGCAACCATATGAGTGAGGTAATCTAACCCATCTTCTATCTTACAGCTAAGCTGAAATTTAAAAACGAAAGAAAAAAATAGTCAGCCTTGTAGGGAGGATCCCGACGGCCGGGCAGCTTCATTTTGCATATCACTCGGCATCGGAGGGGGAGGGGATGAGCTTGGTGCAGGGGAAAGCTCGCACGGGGTGTGTGGGGATGGGGGAGGATTGGGTTGCAGGTGGGTGCTTGGCTCCCGGGGTGGAGGATAAGCCTGGTGTAGGGGGAAGTTTGCGTGGAGATCGACGCGCACAGATTGAGGGGGGTTGCAGGTCGGAGGTCGGCGCACGGGAGCAGGGGAAAGTTCATGCGGAGTGCAGGCAGGCCGGAGGGGAAGGTCGGCGCGAGGGGGGGGACTCGGTGCGGGTGGGCTTCGGTACCGGGGAAGGTCCATGCACGAGGGGGGGAGGGCTCGACGCGGGTGGGTTCCTTCCGGTGCGCAGGGGGGTGGGGGAAGCTCGGCGCAGATGGGCTTCAGGGCAGGGGAAGGTCGGCATATGTTTAGGGGTGGGGGAGGGGAAAGCTCGGCGCGGGTGAGCTTCTGGACAGGGGAAGGTCTGCGCGCGCAGGGGGGCGGAAGACCGACGCGAGTGGGTTCCTTCCGACGCGCACGAAAGGGGGGAAGCTCAGCACAGATGGACTTCAGGACAGGGGAAGGTCGACGCGGATGGGCTTCAGGATAGGGGAAGGTCGGCGCGGGATGGGAGGGGAAAGCTCGATGCGGGTGAGCTTCTGGACAGGGGAAGGTCCACGCGTGCAGGGGGACGGAAGCTCGACGCGGGTGGGTTCCTTCCGGCAGGGGGGGGAAGCTCGGTGCGGATGGAGCTTCAGGACAGGGGAAGGTCGGCGCGGGGTTGGGGGGCTCCGGGACAGGGGAAGCAAAGGTTGGGACTGGAGATGGCAGGTTTCGAGGCTGGACAGGGAGAAGACGCTGATATCGGTTGTGGAGGTGCTCGGCGGTGGGGAGGGATTGGGTCTCGCAGAGGAGGGGATGCTTCGATGCATGGCTTGGAGGAGGAGGTGGTGCTGGACGGTAGGGGAAGATGAAAAGGATGGTATGTTTTGTAGATAAGAATGGATATTAAGGGTAATTTTGTATTTTTTTAACGGAAACCGTCAAACATAACAGACATCGCAAACGGAACATGACACAGGATTATGTCATGTAAGAGTTAAGCAGTATTCAGGATTTCTCATGTAATTCACGATTATGCAGGGTTATGAATGTTATTACGAAATTACTCAGGGTTCTGAGTGTAAAAATCTCATATTTATATCATTTCGTGGTAATGACATTTAGATTTGTCTAATTGAAGGTGGACAGTTGATATTACTTAAGCATTGTGCTGACCGTCCTCATCATAGAGGATCCACGGTGTTTCTTCATTTTGAGCATATATATGCAAGCACATAATACATATATAATAATTTTCTAAATGATTTCATAAAACAATAAAAAGCGATCCAAATTATTTCAAATTGGTCGATTGAATTAGTTTATTTGGGTTACTGGGTCAAATTGAATTAGAATCATAATATTTATTTGGAATTGGTGTTGGTTGATGGTTTTAACGTCATCTTACCCTAACAATCCAAGCTATCATTACAGGGTTACCCATGATTTAGATCTATTCAACTCGATATGTATTGAACACGTAGATATTTTTCTTTCATTAACCAAATAATATTTACCGTTAAACCTCTCAACTCAAGGCACAATCCCTCCCCATGAATTACAAATGGTTGCCCCTCTCTTCTGCTCAAATTGATGCCTCAATTACATGGTCATCGTGGTCATAAAAAATGAGAAAAGCTTTAAAAACATCATATTCTAATCATGTGTGTATATAGTTATAAACTAGAAAGTGGAGGGCGGCAGAACCCGAGAGACCACTTCTATTGGGGCTTCTTGAAGAAGGAAGGAGGGGTGACAGATGGAATATAATCCGCGACATATGGCAGAGGAAACAATGGATGGAAGCCGAGGAATGCACACGAGAAGAGGGGGAAATTTACAAAGAGGAAAATGTTGAAAAGTTCTATGCTCTCGAAGAAGGGAAAAGGAACGACCGGTGGGATAAAACCTGTGATAGATGGTAGAGGACCAGAGATACAAAAATTGAAAAGGCAAATGCTGAAGAGGGGAGATGGGGGATGGGTGGCATACACATACTAGATAGGAAGGATGCCACGTGGCAATAGCCAGGGGTAGAACCCAGCTTTAGTAAGATATATAAGATATGTGTATACAGCTCTTCTTTATTTTATTTACCCTTTTCTTAATTATCAAAAATCCAAAAAAATCATGTGTAATTATATTTCTACTATTTTATTTGAATTTTTTATATTAATTGTTGATTAAAAATCGAATAAAAAATCAATCTTCGAATAGCATGTATTTCCTATATGTAAAATACCTTAAAAAGATTAATTTTGTACAATTTATGTTGGTCTTGAAATCTTGTAAAAATTGTAGATCTCGTCGAGATCTACAATTTTTATTTTGATCATATTTTCATTTGATATCATTTTCTATTTTATTCATTTGATCATATTTAAAAATGCAGGGAGGGTCAAGGGTGGAAATAAACATATCACGACCCAGGCCGTCTCTCCCTATACTTTGGGTAAGATATCCCTAAGTATAGCAGAGCAAATCAACAAGAGATGAGACAAATAGAGGGAATCAAAGAATGAAAGAATCCCGAGTGCAACCCCTATACTTAGGACAAAGTACGTCCTGGGTATAGAAAACTAGCACAAAGGGGCAACACCTTTTCTATAGAATAGAAGAATGAAAGGGGAAAGAAGAAAAGAAAAAAAAGAGAGAAGATAGATCTATACATATAGATGAAAAGCTCATAGAGAATGTACACATCATTCGCCCTATACTTAGGGTAAAGGATCCCTAAGTATAAGCAACGATAGGATTGACCAAATAGAATGGAGAAAGAACAACACGGTGTGTACCCCCCCCCCCCCCCCATACTTAGGATAAAGTACGCCCTAAGTATAGACCCACAGATATGACGAAAGATCCGGGGTGCACAAGACATACGGAAGAAAGGAGGAATGTATGATAGAACACATATATACAACAAGTAAAGAACGTGAAGTACAGGATGGTATCTGGTATGTGAATACAGTGCTCTCGTCATCGTCTTCCGTGAGAACGAGGATGCATTTAGAAAATGATATGACACCCGGGTATACAATCAGATGGGTGTCAGCTATCAGGGACAAGAGATCGAAAACTAAATTATGGACGGTAGCAAAAGCAGAACATCGATCATAAGGAAGGAATGGGAGATCATAGCCGATTTCGTAAGACATGGAAGACGAGTGAGCAGTACAGACTCCTGCAGGTCAATCAAGATCTCAAAAAGGTCTAAAAATGAAGAGCATGAGACTCTCAATGTAGTGTGATATCCACTGGTCAAAAAGTCAGAAGGTCACAAGAACACACCGAACATCACAATACATAGCTCAACCCTGCGTGGGTCATCAAGGTGAGCAGACTCAAATGAGTCAAAGATCATAGAATAATCAGAAGACATAACTCCATGCTCCAACAGAGAGGAGACACCATCAGAGAGGAGATAGAGTACACAAATCAGCAGACTCAGCTTCGTGCTCCACCAGATGGGAGACACCAGAATGAAGCCGGGTACAAGAGAATGATGTATCCTCCCACAGATAATCCTCAAGGAGTAATACATGCTAGTCAATGAATAATCAGATAGAGCTCACCCTTACGAGGGTTGTCAAGGTGAGCAGCCTCAAAAGAGTCATATCCATCAGACAGGTCAGTAGAAGCGATCTCGGTAGGTGACAAATCGACTACCAGCAGAAGAGACTGACAGATCGAGAGAATGTGGCAGCATCCCGCAGATAATCATCGGGGAACATACTGCCAACTAAGCTTGGAATAATCAGAATAGGATGGCTCATCCTTGCGGGGACCGTCAAGGAGACCAGACTCAAAGGAGTCTATTCAGATGGGTCTCTAGATCCGACATATCGGATACAACAAGAAGGCAGTGGGGACCAGGAATACATACAGACAAACTCAGTTCTGTGCTCCGCCAGATCGGAGACGCAGTCAGCAGGGGGAACCAAGTGTACAGAAAATGTTGTATCCTCCCGCAGATAGTCCTCAAGGAGCGATGCAAGCTAATCGCTGAATAGTCAGATCATATCTCGTCCTTGCGAGGGTCATCAAGGAGAGAAGACTTGAAGGAGTCATACAAATCGGTCTCGGTAACCGCAGATCGGCTATCAGAAGAAGAGACCGACAGATCTAGAAAAATGTCATAGATTCTCGCATATAACCCTCGGAGAGGACTATGAACTATGCAACGAATAATCCGAAAAGTGGGTCTCGTACTTGCGAGGATCGTCAAGGAGAGAAGACTCGAAGGAGTCCATGAAATTGGCATCGTGCTCCTACAGATCGGATGCACAATCAGCAGGGAGGCCAAACAGTCGTATCAGCCGACTCGGTTCCGTGATCCAACAGATAGGCAGTAGATGAAGTGAGGGAACCGAGCGTAGAGAATGTGTTGCATCCTCCCGCAGATAGTCATCGTGGAGTAATGCAAACTAAGTCAATCAAGTCTTGGGATTGCTAGCATCAAATCTCATGTCCTCAAAATCAAGCAGTCAATCCTTTGGAGGGCATAAGGTCATTTGAGGGAAAAAGGATCAGGTCAATCGCCATGCAACCCTTGAGTCAATCCAGTCAGCTAATATGGCACAAAATATAAGCGGAAATCCTCAAAGTGCCACTGGTGGATGGACAAGTCAGAAGATCGAGGATGGATGATTTAGGGAGATGAGTGAAGTCATGTGGGTTCCGATCACCGTTACTCTGAAGTCCAAATTAAGATAGTCAGTCAAACCTCAAAATCAAGATGGGAAGAACCTCAAAATAGATCGATCAATTACAGCTCGACATTGTCATCAAATCATCAACCTATATCGTCAATCTCATGTGTATGATCAAAAATCCTCAAGTAATAATCACACCTAATATTCATGCACTCATCAAAGTCTTCAATAAGCTCTCTGCACATATCAGAAGTCAAATCCACCAAAAGAAGCATATTAATCTCAACATCCTCGATAGGGGCCCAACTTACTCAGATAATCGATGTAAGCCATAAACCTTGATGCGGGCCTCACCTACAAGCACAACAATCCTGGGTAGAAGAAGGGATGATACGTAGGACACGAGGAGGGTGGGTGAGATGAAATTCCACATAAACAAAATTATGGTCCAAGGAGAGAGTCTCCTTGATCCGGACCAGATGAGGGTGATACATGCAAGGAGAAAAACCTCAAGATCTGGCTAAGACGGTGAAGTGCAAGACCCAATATTACGACTCGCATACAGATGAGGAAACATATATGGAAAATGGAGATAGAAGGACTCAATGATGAAAATACGCACACCAGATGGGACCGACAACTCAAGGAAAGATGAAAATGCAGATGGACCCCAAGCACACTCAATACACAAATCAAACCCCCAACACCTACTCAACACAATGAAGACTGGGACGTGGTCTTTTTATCGTATCGATTTTAGAGTTAGGTGATCAAAAAATTGTACACACCGAAGACAGGCTTGGGATTTGATCACTAATGCTTACATAGGGATAAAATGCACAAACAAGGAGAGGTTACTTTCTCCAAGACAATGAATCCATCACATTTTTTATTTTTAAGTCAAATAGAGTTAGCAGTCCCAATTTTATTTGTGTTGTCACTTTTTTTGGTTATTTTTCAATGCACGTCCTAGCAGTTTTCCAATTCCATTTAGCATCCTAAGTAAGAAAAATCAGAGAGAGAATTTCGGAAAAGCCATGCAAGTCGGAAATCGATGATGCATGCAAAGTCAAAAGACTTACAGTGCTTCCCTGCTCTCTCCATGCAGGATGCAAGACAGAATTGAGAATCTATTCTATATGAGATGCAATCCGAAGAAATCATCCTAGGATATCAACTGCTATTATCGTGAAGCACAATATGTTAATTATTTAGAATCAAACCCTATAGTCCGGACTTATAGGCATCTCGGTGCCCGTCACAACGGATCCTGCTAGCATTGTATGTTGTCTCTCACGGCATGCAGGTTTGAATCTAAATAACCAACCATTATTATTTCACTAAGTTCAATGCATATATAGGTACATGCAAATATATTAGGGGGTTTGGACTTTATTCTAACAAGTAGACAAATCCTAAACTAGGGCTCATTCACACAAAATAAATAAAATAAAAATTGGATAACAAATAGAAATAATGTGAGAAAAACGCGAGAAAACCGGTGAGGCCCCCCAGGAACAATCCCTCAGGAAATGGACCTCGCAAAGTAGATGTACCTGTGAGAGTCCAAATTATTACAACTATAAGCACTCTCTCTCACATAAATTTACATTTTAAAAAAAGCGTAATAAATCGAAGCCGGAAGCTATCTCAAAAATTCCTCCAAGTCTGGATTGGTTGCTCTCTCCCACCGGTTCAGTCAGAAGGATGGCTCTACCTTTCTTGGATGCATAGATCCTCCTAGGAGATCCTCCGTCGTGTAACGGTCCCTCGCAATAAATTTAAACACGAAGGAGTGTCATGCAATTCACAGTAAGACAAATAAGAATAAATAAATAATAGAAACAAATAAATACAACAATAAATAAATGAACAAGAGATAATAGACAAAACAAACGAGCTCCAACTAAACGACGTTACTCCCCGACAACGGCGTCATTTGATAAAAAGGAAAATTAGAGGGTCGTATGGTCTCACAAGGTGAGACCGCAGTCGATGCGTTGACCGCTCAAAAATCCTCAATTAATCAACAATTAACGCACAACAAGAATAAAGCAATTTATTATCAAAAGTGCGGAGTCGAAATTTATTATAACTCTACAACAAATGTGTATAGATGCAAGTATGTAGAGGTCGATTACAGTGAGCAAATAGTAGAAGGAGGGCAGAATACAATGCTCAAATCTTTGTCTTTTATCTCTTGTCCATGTATTGTTTTTGTGGGTTTTTAATTTTATATTTTTATAATTTTTATTTTTTTGGTTTTATAATTTTGCATTTTCTTTTTATATTTTTCAATTTTTATATTGCTTTTTCATTTACATATAATATATATATATGTGTGTGTATATCTACAGGTATAAATACAATATAAGGTATACATAGATACTATATATATAAATACCTAGAAATAGTCAAAATACAACATATGCACTATTTTTGTGCTTTTTATTTTTTTTTCTAATTTGTTGTTATTTTTTAATTTTTTGTTAATTTTTCTAGAATTTTTACTAATAAGGGATTATTATGTATCTTTAAAAATATCCCAAATAAGGGATTAATTAATAATCCAATTTATTTAGATTTTAAAAATAATATATAACTTCCAAAATTATCCAGATTAATTTTAATATATAAATATTTTCATAAATAAAATTATAAAATAGAAAAACATATTTTTAGATTTTTAAATGATTTTTTAGATTTTTATAAAATATTTTGAGGTTTTTCTATTTTTAGGCATTTTGTTTTTCCTTTTTTAGTATTTTTTGATCTGTAAATAAAATATGTCAAAATATACCATATATATTTTTTAAATTTTTTAAAGACATTTCTGTATTTTTTGTATTTTATAAGTCAAACATGGAATAAAAAATCCATTTTTAATAAATGATTAAAATGCTCAAAATTTTCAAATAAAATATGGGTGTGAATACACATGGCATGAAGCATCTAATCTTATTTTTGCACATTTTTCGAAGTGCATTAGCTATATTTAATAAGTAGATCAAAAACATAAAAATATATGCCCTGGTAGGGGCATTTTTGCAAATAAAATGTATTACAGGGACTACAGTGCAAATGTACCAACATAAATAACATTTATTTAATGTTTATAGACTGTTACCAAAAATTGCCAAGCTATACATGCAAAAAGCCCAGTTTACGTGTGACGAAACTTGAGCTGAGCTAGACAGGACCAAAATATAAATTCAGAAAGTACAGTGGCCTATTTGTAAAATATCCATTTATTTATAACACTATAATTTATTTGCAGAATTAAACAATACATACATAAAACTACGAGGTTAAATATGCAATTACCCCAATATAAGGTGCGGATCAGACGACAGGGTTGGATTCGCTCGGCACGTGGCGACACCCGGTTGCGCGACGATGCTTCGTGGATGCACGACATAGATTAGATCAGCAGGGCTGATCTTATGGTGAAGACGTGGTGCGATCCAACGATTAACGATCAAACTGAGCTGGCGTTCTTGAACGAACGACTGCTACTGTGCGCGAAGAACGAGGAAGAACAACGGCCCCCTGACCTTCTATCGGCGATCACTCCTTCTCCCAACGATCTTTTGTTATGGAGAGGGTCTCTACACATCCGGGGAGATGTTCTGTAGCGATTGAGGGTCAAGAGAGGCTCCAAAACTTCATGAGAAGGTCGGACGAGCTCTGGGAAAGCAGAACCTCCAGGTACCTGCAGGCTGGCTCTATTCGAACCTAGAAAGGCTCCGTGGGCACGTGACCTGCACAGAAAAGAAGAGTGGCTAGAGGGGGTTCTCCTCGATCGGAAATGAAGCTAGTTTGCGTTAGGATGAGGTGGATGGAGGTGTGCTCCGGCGAGGGTGTTGGGAGGAGTACGGGGAGTCCGATCAGTAGTTGATCTGGGGTAAAGGGAAGGTGGAACGGAGTGGAGAAACGACAATGAGTGAAATGAGGTGGTCAATGAGGTCGGAGAACGTTAGAACACGGTGAACACGTTTGCTGGAGGCTAGCTCCGACGAGCTTCGATTAGGGATTTAAGGTCTAAAACTAGGTCTAACAACTACACTATTTGCAGAAATGAAATGTAGAAATTAAAATCTAAGTAAAATAAGTAATATGCACATCTCAAACCTGGCCGAGGTCCAAGGATCAGGACATCGCCGGAGCTCCGCTATGGGCGCATCTCCTCCTTCGCAAGCCGCTCCAATGTCTCAGGGGACCTCTCCCTGTCACGAGGATGCGTACTAGGCCGAGAGTTAGGGGTTTAAGGATTTCGAAATGATAAAACCTGGATGGAAGGAGGATATAAGTTATTTATAAACAATATGGGATGCCCTTATTGACTGGGGAAAATCAAGAGATCGGGCGTATGTACAGGGGATCAAGGTGGCTGGCGTGAATCATGATAGATCCGGGAGTAATTTACTTGGAGGGATCGAAGTCGATAGGCGGATGGAATAATCGGGGAAAAGGGAGGAATTCGTGGGAAAATACAGAGTTGACGGTTTGCAGAACTGCGGGGAGAGTTGACCGAAGGTCAACAAAGGATGCGACCCTATTGGTCCAGCCAGACATGTTACAAGACAAAACAATGGTTTTATTAAATAATAATTATTTGAAAATAATAAATAATTTTATTAGTTTTTGATTATATAATTTTTTTGTTATTTTTGTAGTATTTTATCATGTTTTTTATTTATTTTTTGACTTTATTTATTAGTAGTTACTTTTTAATGGTGTATTTATTGGTACATTTAAATATTTTTTGTAAATTTTTATTTTTATTTTGTATATTTTATTTTATTGTTTATTTTATATATTTACAACTTATTTTTAGGTTTATAAATATATTTTTATTTTATTTCTATGATGTTATTTGTATACTTAAATAAATAGATATGTATATTCTATAGGTATATTTATAGGTATTTTACCTATGTTTTATATATATCTTTTTGTTCTATTGTATTTTATTGGATTTATTCTGGATTTAAATTTTTAATAGAATATAAATAATATTTATAAAATATAAAAATATAAATGAAGGAAGAATACAAGAATAGGTTTCCCTTTTATTTATATCCATGTATAACTATAGGTATTCTGCTTATATTTTCACATAGATTTATTTTATTTTACAGTTTCCTTTTGTTTTATTATGCACATATATTATAAATAATTCTTAAAAAATTATAAAAATATGAATTTTTAAAAATAACAAAGAATGAATAAAATGGATATTTTATTAGGGTATAATGTACAACGATGGTCAAAAACCTAACTTTCACACAGTAACTCCAAAAAATTTCAAACCACCTCCATTAAATAGCTTGTGAAAAGTTATATACAATTAGATGTGATTTTAATATGCTTGAGTTTTTATTTGAAAGACATGTGTTGCGAAATTGGGTTTTTGGCTTTTTATTTTATGTATAAAATACTGTGTAATATTTTTGTACAAACTCAATTTTGTATTTTTATTTACATTATTATCGGCAACTTTCATGTTCAGAGTTTTTTTATTGATGTATAAATAATAAAAAATAAAATAGGTGTCAAAAATGCATAAACAATGAATAAAAGAATTGAGTTTTTATTCTATTTTTGGCCCTTATCCCCCTACTTTATTCCTTGTCGACCAACTCAATTCTTGACTTGGTCTCAGCGTTCAGAATCATAAAATATCTTTGATATTTTATTCTTTTTCTTTTCTTCTCTTTATTCTATAATTTTGACGTTAAAAACCATATTTTATATATGATAAATACACCAAATAATGAATTTTTATATGCACAAATGTGTGCTATTTACATGTATTAGCTATAATAGAATAAAGAATGATGAAATGGAGTTACATCACCCCTCATGTCGTGGAAGCCCGTCACCCCATAGCCCATGCCCTTCCTCCCCTCGAGCCTGCCCGTGGAAGTTGATCCCCAGTAGCCCAATCACTCCTTCTCCCCCCGTGCCTGCAAGCCTTGCTCCCCCCTGGTTCCCTCACAGTCCAGCCCCCCCCGCCTCCAGTCGAGCCCACTTGTGGAAGCTGATCCCCCCCACCCCGCCTCCCCCATGATGCAAACCTCAGCCGGCCACCACCGCCCCTTGCCCCCTTGCAAGCAGTCCGCTACCACTACCTCCTGCCCCGAAGATGCCACTTTTTATTTTATTTTTATTTTTTAACAGTGGGATAGATGATATGATATATTAATCCAATGATATGGTTGAGTTAACAGAAAAACTAATAGAGGGTTATGGATGTAAGACAGAGAGACTATTTGGGGTTTGTTGTGTAATTCACGACTATGCAGGGTTATTATTGTAACTGCAGAATCATTAAGGGTTATGGGTGTAAAAATCCCTATATATATGAACTTTCATGCCTTCCGACTACAAAATCAAGCAACTAAATCCATAAATGCTTTGATGCAAAGATGCCGATTGCTGTAACAATTTATCATCGATGCTTATACATGTATGGGACATAGTAGACTAAATTGAATTTGTCGAAATCAAGATAAACTAAGAGTTGATAGCTTCAGAAATATTTATGGTGCAATTTGTGATGACAAAGAAGTAGCTTCAAGACAAAAGAATCATCTTGACATCATCTTAATATGCATGGTATCAAATTAACACATTGGCATTGCTTTATGCTCGTGGGCAGGACCTTCTGACTTATTTCAACCATTTACATGCAATCCAAATTTACCTGAAATTTGGTATCTTCTTAATATATCCAATAAAAAAATACTGTGAAGATATTGTTACACTTGTGTTCAATATCAAACAAAAAGATCTACATGTTGTATATAACAAAACTCAATTCTTTACTGATTCTGATTTTTTTAAACATTCATACTTTACTATGTCACGCCTTCGCGTCTACATTTGCAAGAACTGATTTTGTAAGACTGGATAGTTTTTGTGCTTACTGAAAAAATATATTTGTGTTTGAGTCATGATTCAAAATATGTTTGAAGAAGATCAATGCTTCCTCCCTTCACAATGGAAACCCACTGATATAATCTTAAATGTAAGTTGCGTTTCTTCGATTGTTTCAGGTTCATCTATTGTTATTCTTCAGGGTAAATTACATTTTGGTCCCCATCTATGGGTTAGAACCCAGAATGGGTCCCGATCTTTAAATTGTAACGATTCGGGTCCTAGAATCATTTAAGAAATGGAAATTCTGGGGTACATGACGAATATACCGTTTGTTGAGAAGGGAATGTGGATTGGATTCCAACTTTTAAACAAGGGCATACTCATCATTAGCCTCAAAAAGTTCTTTACATTAATGGCTCTGGGACCCGAATCGTTACAATTTCAAGATCGGGACCCATTCTGGGATTGGACCTATAGATGGGGACTCAAATTGTAATTTATCATATTCTTTAATGCAGATATTTTCCACTCCTTACCTATATTTTCCTCTTCCTTTATTTTACTTTTATACAGTTTTTATAATGATTACTCATCTGCTATATGCAGCACAATGGAACTATGTTTGTGAATAATTTATTCGATGAATCCAAGCCAATCAAAAGCACATGCATCTATATCTTCCATTTATAAATTATATGCAACAAGTAAAATACAATTCGAGCGAATGAAAGAGTATAAATAAAACACAAAAATCAATAAAAATCTAAGTGCATAGTTGATAGATTTGGGAAGGTCATATCGATTTCGATATCGTATCGATACGATATTTCGACGATATTTCAGCGATATATCATGAAATGTTTCTCATATCGACGCTCTTTTGTGAAGGAAATGCTTGAAAAGGAGGAAATATCGTCATATCGATATCCATATTGGTCTCATCTCGATATCGATATATCGGCCATATATCAACGATATATCATCGATATATCGCAACCATTTGATAGTAGTTATGGTATGAAAAACTAATTTTAAAAGTTAATGGAGTAAAAGCACCATATTTTCACATGAGAAGGTTATTATATACGAGGGAGAAAATGTTTGCTAGACATGAAAAAAGGTAGAATATTGCTTGTTACAATTTACTACAAAAGTTTTTAATAAGTGATAGACTACTATTATAAATTTCCTTAATATATCAAATTGCAACTAGAAATGATGCAATAACCCAAATTGATAGTTTTCTCCAAGGAAAAAAAAGAATATATATAGCTTACTTTAGCATTAAATATATTATCCAAGAAGTAATATATAAAAATTGACTTAAGGCAACAAATAATTTAATCTTCATTGACATATATATTTTTTCTGATGTTAAAGATATAACATTGAATATTATTCAATGTTAAATCATCTTGTGTGCTTGTAATTAGCAACAAATATCATGTTCGTTGGTAAATATTCATATAACAATGATTTTACTTTAATTTATTTGTTAGAATGTGTATTAATCATTGCTAAATTTAACAATAATTATAATAAAATTCAACGGTTAACCATTGTTATATGATTCGTAATTGGAATATAAAAACTAATTCAATATTCATTGCGAGTTTAATGAACCAAGCACCAAATAATACTCATTGATATATATTTAATTTCGGATAATATACTAATGGATATTGAATTATTCGTTATCATAAACCAATTTGTTGCTAGTGAACAAATGTTCATGGGTTAAGCTCGAAACTTTTGCACAACATGACAAACATGGTATCATGGATCTAATGAGAATTTTAAAAAAAATAAGAAAAAAATACTATTGAACCCACAAAAATACACTTACATGTTAAATTTGGTGAGACACATCCTAACATAACTGCAAAGGCAATCTATAACGACGATATTATTCATTGCGAAATGAGCTTTCGTTCACTAAATTAGCGACGAATATCATATCTGTCATTATATCATTAACAACAGTCCATATAGAGACGCTTATCCGTTGCTATTTTTAAAACATCAACTAATTGTCGCTATTCTTTAGTTCAAAATTTGGCGACGATTAATTAGAAGTTTAAAAATTAGCAACGGATAAGCATTGCTATGTGGACCGTTGCTAATGATATAACGACATGTGATATTCGTCACTGATTTCGAATACGAAAAATCATTTCGCAATGAATAATATCGTCGTTATAGATTTAACAGCGGCTAATTTAGTGACGGATTTTGAAACAACCGTCACTATAACTCAATTTTGTTATAGTGATTATAAATGCATATCGAATTAAGCATCCACTAATTACAAAAACAATTTATTCAAAGTATATTATAATTTCATCCAAATCCACCACATATATTTAACGCATCTAATTTTTGAATCAAATATAGACATCAACGAAAGAAATTATTGCTCATATAATCTAAAGAAAAGATTAAACGCTGAGAAGCATTTAGCAAAATAAACAATAGAGATTGGCACACAAAGCAATGTTAGTATTGAGTTCTACCTTCATCCATGGTTAAGATCAATCCACCATCCACAACATCCAACTACATAAGACACACACTATAGTGGTGTTTTTTTTAAAAAATCCATCGTTATATAATCTGTTGTAAAATATATGATGATGATGTTATTCGTTTCGAATTTATTTTTTATATTTGAAATTTAGGTTTTATCATTTGCCCATCTGAGATATTGCAATATCAGTTATGCACCTCCCTTTTTGAAATATTAGTCCTACCCCTAACTTCTTTTACATTGATCACTTGTAACCCTCGAGTTAGCTGTTGTCCATCCCCAACGGAAACAGATGTTAACTTTGGGGACACAAGGGAAATTAGATTAAAAAACAAGGGTCGAAAGATCTTCCTCCCATTCCAGCCCCTCTTCCTCCTCTATTGCATCCTCCACCTTCCCTTTAAACCCCACCACCTCCTCTGACTGCCCTCCCCTTCCAGACATGCTCCTATGCCCTATCCTCCTCCTCCGATCGCCCCTCCCCTTCCAGTCCCTCCGCCTCCGACCATCCCTTCCCTTCCAGCCCCTCCTCCAACCCATCCTCCCCCCTCTGCTCCATCCTCATCCTCCCACCACATTCCCTCTACCTCCTGCCCCTCCCCCTGTCACCCCATATTCTCCTCCCCTGAATCTTCTCTGTCTCCAGCCCATCTTCCTCCTCCGATCGCCTTCCCCTTCCAACCCCTCCTCCTCCCCCTCTGCCCCACCCACCTCCTACTCTTCCATACCTTTTCCTCTGCCCCCTCGAGTCCCTCTCCCTCTCCTTCATCGTTAAAAGGTTTAACGCAATCCATCGAGTTTGTCATCACTCGTTGAGACACAACACATTGAGCTTGTCATCACCGTCGAGTAGGAGGATGTGCTGGAGGAGGAGGTAGTATTTTTTTCATATTATGCCCCTCATAGCTAAATCATAATTTGAATAAACCATGGTTTAGTTCAACTAATTGACGACCAGACTAACAAAAGAACACATGTAAATCATTGCGAAAAAAGTCAGGGGCAGAACTGATTTTCTCAAAAAAAAGAGAGGTGCATAATTGATATTGCAATATCTCAAAGGGCATAATGACAAATACCAAATCCGTTGTCTTTTCCTTAGGAGTGGTTCATATAATTTTTATTTTTAATTTTAGCTAATCACCATTAATTTTTTTATAATTGCTATTTTTAGTTTTAACTAATCACCATTAATTTTTAAATTTAAAGTATTGCAAAGCCAATCGAGTAGCATATTTTTCGCCTTGATGCATCCAGATGCATCCTCCATTCTTGATCTTGTTTTCATTCAAGGGTTTTTTTATCTAGTCCACTTGAATTCTCGAAATGACATTGAGAAAGAAAGGCATCATCATAAAACTTACTATGAAACTTGCTAAGAAGTAATTGTCTAGGTGCAAAGCATGTTTTGCCTTTGCGTTTATTGTTCCTTCGAGATCGTTATATACAAAGCAAGTATATTCACTATCAACAAATTTGAGCCATAGAGATGTTTTTTTTAATTTTTGTCACTAAATCAACCATTGTTAATATATAATGATAATATTATTCATTACGAAATGATTTTTTATATTTGAAATTAGCAACGAATATTATCTCTGTCATTAAATCATTAGTGGCGGTCCATATGACGATGCTTATTTGTTGCTATTTTTCAAAAATTCAACTAATTAATGATAATTTTTAGTTTAAAATTTAGTGATTAAAATTTTTAAAAATAATGACGGATGAGCGTCAATATATGTACCGTTGTGTAAAACCCTAAAACCCGAACATGGACTAAATTGCAAAAATTACCGAAGTCTGGACTTAATTGCAAAATCTATACATACCCAGAGTTTAAAAATTCAAATTAGGAGTCCCTCGCATAGTGCTCGTCGAGATCTTTCCAACGAGTTCAAGAACATCCAAATCCGATATCGGAGAGGAAGTTATGTTCGTTTTACGATCGCTGGTCGGTAACCGAACCCGAATCCGAATCCGGACCTGATTAACCAAACTCGGGTATAAAGAGGAACATGGCTAGGTCTAGGTCGACCAGACCTCATTCCCCATCTTCCAGCTGCCGGAGCTCCGCTCAAGAGCTCATCGGAGCGCCGTTAAGGCCGCCGGATCTCAAAATCGAAGGTGCCAACGTGAAGTTCTGTCCACGAGGGATCCATTCGTTGTGCCCGTTAAGGTACGAATCATCCCCTCTTTCTGCCATATTCATGCCATTTTCGTCATTTTCATTCTTCCACCTTGGATCTCATTGTGGAGTGGGTTTTGGATTGCATGCATGAGGAGATCAGCAATGTCTATGTGATGCCGCATCACTGTGTGAGATAGTCGAAATGTTAAGATCGAACTCCTCCTATGTTGCAGGGACTTCCAGACTGTGAGATATGAGACTGACCTAGAAAGTTCAAATGTAAATCAAAAGTATATAATGATGAATTCATTTTGGAAATACTGCTCCAGTGAGTCAATTTCTCCATTTCTCACCATACTCATTAATGGAAATGGAATGAAAAAAATGCAGTTCTTCCTTCTCTATTGTTCTCCTGCATGGTTGTTACAACTTGGTATTTCAAATGTAGAATAATATGTTGTGAAAGTATATTGCTGAGTATCTGGAACTCTGGGGGCGTCACAGGATGGTATCAGAGCAATGATACTCCAATATACTTCACAAATATGATTCTTATGTGTATTCGAAATACGGATAGTGTATGGATCTTGAGCCTACACGAGTCTCAGGAGATTAATAGATTTAGTTACATGTCCACATATCTCTCAAAGATACAAAAAATATTAATGTTATGGTTCTCGTGCAGGACCATGCTGTCACGAGTTGACCTTGATGTGGAGTAGCAGTTGGCCCTACTGGTTCAGGCCGTTCAGGGCATCCAACAGCGTCGGGAGCAGCTAGAGCAGAGGCTCCAAGAGCAGTCTGACCCCTCCTATAGACCTTCAGGGGAGTAGTCCAGCGTACATCCGGTGCCATCACTAGATTCAGAACGAGATGAGGATCTGGATGCTTTGCAGAAGGATCATACTAATGTTGCCTACCAGAGATCTCAGGTACCACAATTCCTTGGCACCACTACACCATTTGATGAAGAGTTGTGGATGGAGCATGTGTCGAAGGTGTTACGGATTATCCATACTCCAACAGATAGTTGGCTTACTTTTGCAGAATTTTCATTGGCTGGATATGCTAAGAGATGGTGGAATGCCATCAAGGAGCACATTGCAGAGCCGATTACTTGGGATGTATTCGTGGACGAGTTTCAAGAAGAGTTCTATCCAGACCATTGGGTTGAAGAGCGAAGGAGAGAGTTTGAAAAGCTGAAACATCGCTCCATTACAACTCAAGAGTATCTGATCCGCTATACGAAACTTGCACGCCACTCTCCTGCCACTACAGCCTACCCACGAGAGAATTTGCATAAATTCATTCGTGGCATGAGAGAAGAAGTACAAGACTGTTTATCTACCTTGGACCTCACTTCTATCAAGGAGGTGACAACAAAGGTAACAAGGTGGGAGGCTACTCAGAGGAGACACCCTGTAGGACATACACAGTCCCATACTGAACAGTACAAAAGAACATCACATCGAGATTCTCTCCGTTCTCGCAGAAATCATCATTTCCACCCATTGCAGCAATACCAACTACCACAAGTTCCACTTCGTCTCACACATTGGGAAATACTTTGGCTAGTCGTGGTGCTTCATCCTCCCGACCTCCCATACACCAACAGAACCACAAATCGTGAGGGGACAATATGGTTTCTGGAGGATCGTTCTTACAACGAGTGTGTTTCCATTGCCGTCCGCCTGGTCATTTCACAGCACAGTGTCCCCAGCATGCTAGTGGTTCAGGAACCCCTCAGCAGACATATAGTGCAGCAGGACCTGATTATTCGCAGACACAACGAGGACAGTTGAATACCATTAGTCAAGAGCATGCCCTTCCTCCGTTTCAATTGTCCGAGGTATGGTTATTATATATAGAATTTTATTTCACAATTTCTTCAACTTTGCGTCACACTCTTGTTGTTGGGAATCCATGGACCGATATCAGGGATAAGTTGCCTCGCTCGCTCACTAGTATAGAAGTTCGAAATCTCGAATTTGGCTCTCTTTGAGATTTTTATGAGTTTCATCCTTTTCTTTGAGATTTTTATAGACAACACAAGAACGAAATTTGTAGGATCACACATCAAGTCTCGAGGACAAGACTTCCTTTGAGATTTTTATGATGTAAAACCCTGAAACCCGAACAAGGATTAAATTGCAAAAAATACCAAAGTCTGGACTTAATTGCAAAATCCGTACTTGCCCAGAGTTTAAAAATTTCAAATTATTAAAAGTCTATCGTATAGTGCTCGTCGAGATCTTTCCAACGAGTCTAAGAACGTTCAAATCCGATATTGGACGAGGAAATTATGCTCGTTTTACGATTGATGGTCGGTAACCGAACCCGGACCCGATTAACCAAACTCGAGTATAAAGAGGAGCTTAAAATGGAGATAACTAACTGCACAGTAAGTAGCATTTGTTTTGATTACTTCATGCTTCTCTTACTCAGCCTTAGTCATGGAGCTCCAAGATGTTGCTGCTTTAGGTTGTATGTTCTAGTTGTGAGATGGCCAGAAGGACCTTAGTAAGAGATGATTGATTCTGTCCAACACATACATAGTCGTGATGCTTAAATTTAGTCCCAGTGTATTTAGGAGTGAGAGTTAGTGTGGACTTATATTTGAAAGCCACTAATAGTTCATGAGAATAAACAACATGGGAATGTGTCTTATCAGACATCCTATGATATAAGGTGCTCTTTACCATCTCCGATTTTGCTAATTCAATGGTAATTTCATGTTTGGAAGCCAAATCAACCACAGATGTTTCTAGAAATTATTATTGAGTATTTAGATAAACATTTAATCTTATTATCTTAACTTAAAAATTTTGTACCGTTTTATATACGGGAATCTGGGTTCCTCTAAAAGCAGCATTGGACATAGTGTCGCGGATTTTATTTGCACCGATGGATGCATAGCTGGAGTACATGATTACAATTATCAATAATGTATGTTATTCTTGTTGTTACATACTGTTGCATCTTGACTTTGAACCTAAAACTTATACTTCTACATGCTTCTTTGTTGAGCTTCTTGTTGTGACTACTACTATTTGGAATATATATCTTTTTTTGTTGTTTCCAATTACTTGTATGTCTTTTTTTTTTCATTTTCTCTGTGCAAATATTGGTCTCGTGATAGGGAATTTCTAGTGAAAAATTTATAGATTCAAACCATAACTTTGGTTCCTTACCACTTCTTGATTATTATTTTGATGAGTAGTTCAGTTGTTGTCCTCTCTTTTTTATTCGGTTCCAGTTTTCAATAAAAAATATTATTAATGGGACTATTAATTTACCAGTGAATTAAAGGACACGAGTGGCTTGAATATGTATCTAATTTTTACTTAGTGGCTCAAATATATATATATATATATATAATGTTATGAAAAGAGTGAATAACCGTGAGAATACAGGCATTCGACTTAAGTTGGCTAAGTGCTTAGGTGATCTCATATGAGTCATTTCGAGTATTATGATTATTGATAAAGAGAAATTAACCTCCAAGGAGAAGCATGCCTCCTTCGAAACTCGGATAGAGTCTTGGACAACCGTAAATAACCCGGTCGTGAGATTAATGTTGCTTTAGTTCACCAGATGTTGTGTGCACTACTTATGCTCCTTTTGACGTTTTAGTGATTTTTCCGCCATGGCATCGAGTGATTATGCGCCTTGTACTTTGTGCTGCGCGACGTGTCTTTGTGTTCTCCGTTTGGTGATGAGGTCTATGGGCTCTATATATGCGACTCCTCTTGAGAATGTGTGTTACTAACAGGGGGTGTGAGTGGTGATCGTAAGCAGCATTAAACTACCGTCCAAGCTCATCTTTCCTTACTGACGTGATTTCTAGGTACTTATAGATGTTGGACCCACGTATGAGTACCCGAATGCACCTTTGTGAGGAAAGACACCGAGTTCATTAAATAAAAAGCCATGAATTATGTGATCAGTAGCGATAAATCTAGGGTAAACGTATTGAATCAGACCGTACCGTTCATTCGAGAACTCTATTGATGGAATATGGACTTGGATTATTTTTCTAGTGTGGCCCCACTCTCTTATAAGTTGCAATTTGTGTACAGTACATATTCATATGCAAATTGGAACTACAAGTCAAGTTATTACAAGTCTCTTTACCTGGTATGGTAGTTCTTTACGAGGTGACATTTCTTAGTGGATAATGGTAACGGGGAAGTTGTTTATAGTTGTGGGATCTCATAACTATCTTGTTGTACACTTGTTGTTTACCTGTATAGTTGTTATTTTATATCTGTATTGGGCACTTTGCTCATAAAACTATTTGTATGAATTCGGCAGGTTTGCAGGGGCAGCAACCGCAGCAGTAAGCGGCTGTAGTTGACTTGTTGCAGCACTGTTTTGTGGTACAGTTGAATTCCCGCTCTTTGTCTTTGTACTTGTACTTACATTTTGAGAGACAAAAGGATGTATCTATCCGTGTGACTATTTTTGTATGGCAATATACAACAATATTCTTTTTGTGCACATGATGTATGAATGGAATGGAAATGGAATGAAAAAATGTAGTTTTTCCTTCTCTACTGTTCTCTTGCATGGTTGTTACAACTTGGTATTTCGAATGTATAATTATATGTTGTGAAAGTGTATTGCTGAGTATCTGGATCACTGGGGACGTCACACGTTGCCAATGATAAAACAATGAATATGATATTCGTCGCTAATTTCAAGTATAAAAAATAATTTCGCAATGAGTAATGCCATCATTATATAATTAAAGATGGTTGATTTAGTGACGAATATTGAAAAAAATAATATTTAGTCCAATTTTGTTGCAGTGGTTTATTAAAGAATAGAAAATAAGTTTCTACGAAAAAGAAAAATTACTTGATCCTATCTGTAACAACTCCAAAATTTCTCCACGACAAATAACCTATTTGATTTTCCAAAGCAATGTTATCAATTGAGAGTTTCTACAGAAGCAACTCGCTAAAAGCTCATATTTTAATACCTAGAGGAAATGGAGCATACTTCATCTTACCTACTTCATATTCTTCTTAATTATTATTTTTATTTTTTTAAAAAATATCATTATGGATTTTAATAATTATATCCCTCTAATATATCATTCAAATTTCGTTAGAAACAAAGACTCATATATCCTCCATCCAGAATAGGTCGACTATAACAAATCTAAGACTTTACATATTCTAGATGAAGGCAAAGGAGTCTCTGTTTCCGACAAAATTAGAATGACATATTTTGGGGGATATAGTTAAGAAAATCCATGGTGATATTTCAAAAAAAATGAACATGAAGTAGGTAAAGTTACCCACATCATGAAGTAGGCCCCCCTTCCTCTGATACTTATACCTAACGCAGTTACTAATAGACGTGTACATCTAAACTGGAAACGGATCCCCTAGATTATTGTACAACAGAGTCTGCTATACAAAGCTAAGTCGTTCGATCATGATGACGGGGCGGATTGTCTGTTTTGGTGTTGTCCCTGCTGTAATGGCATGAGCCGTTCGATCTTGATCGAGTGGTTCGTATGATTTTGCATGGTACGAGCCCACAAAAAGTGTAAAATTGTGTGAACCGCTCGATCGTTCAAGCAACGCATACGACTACTGCAAAATCTGCTACACCTCGACTTTGGCTTACACCAGATGGTCCTCTCTATCGTGATGAGTGGTGCATACAAAATCAGGATTTTAGTGGCCGAGCAGACTCGGCTATACAACAATCTGCTCTAACAGATCCCTGCTATTACAACACCTATTGTAACATTCAGGGACCGTACGATGCACATCCAAAGGCCCCGACAAGTGAGTGGGCACCAATTACATCCATCCCCATGCGGGCGTTACAACAGGTGTTGTTCCGTTCCCCGTCTAAATTACCTATGCACCTTAGGAAGAGGATCCTCTGCTGTAGAGGGGATTGCAACAGAGGTGGTGTAATCTCCTTTATTTTTTTGTGATTTTGATTTTAAAATCCAACCTTATAGACTGAATCTTATACTAATGCTCTACAAATCCTTCAAATTTCGCTTAAATCCGAGATTATTTGCTATTTTATCTTAATGGTCAAACATTCGCTCAAGATCTAAGCAACTCAAACTCCATTTAAAAAAAATCTGAATGTTTGACTATTAAAATAAAGGGATAATTACACCCATAACCCTGAGTAATTCCTCAATCTCAATCATAACCCTGCATAATCGCGAATTACATGATAAACTCTGAGTAATGCTTAACTCTTACACAACATGCCCATGTGTTATGTTCTGTTTGAAATGCATGTTATCTTTGACGATTTCCGTTAACGAAAAGACAAAGTTGCCCTTAAAACATATTCTTATTTGCAAATGATGCCATCTCATCCCTGTCCAACATCAAGATGCGGAAGTTGAGCTCGCAGGCGAAACCCGTGCCCTCCCTTCCCCTCCGGCGCCGCCTGGGAACTCCGCCCGTGCCCCCCCTCCCCCTCCGGCGCCGCTTGGGAACCCTCGCCCGCGCCCAAGCCCCAGGTCACCCGCGCCCTCCCTTCCCCTCCGGCGCCATTCAAAAGCTTCAGCATGTCCTTCACCTTCGCCTTCGTCCCATCGTCGCAGCCCACCTGCAGCACCAGCAGCAGCTTCTGGAACACCCCCACTTGTGCCGCCTTCCCCACGCACCGGCTCTGCCCCTCCTTGCACAGCTTCCACAGCGCCTTCTCGGTGGTTGGGTTCCTCTTCTTGGTGGTTCTACCAGAAAATAGGACCAAGTACCTACTAGTCAAAGTTCAATAGCTCAACAAAAAGAGAATGAAAACAAAGCAGGAGATAGAAAACATACCTGCCACAAATTAGACAGGAGCTTTGATTCGAGGGCATGACACATGACTAGAGGATTTAATTTAGATGCTTCCACAAGAAATACTTGGATTGCATCACGAGTTGGCTGCAACCGCATCCCACCAGGAGTAACAATTGTCTCTAATAGTCTCTCCTCTCGACTTTTACTGGGCGTATGACTTAGACCATCCTCTACATTTGATGACGCAGCAGCCACGGTTCTCTGCACAGAATCTTGACCCCAAATGGCAGAGCTGGAATTATTTGCTACTCCAGAAGAGGACCAACCTCTACTGTTCCTTTCATATTTATCATGTCCACCAGACTCGCTTGTCAACGATCTTCGCAAGTTCGGACTCTTGTTACTCCCATAATTCCCGTTCTCATCATTCCCCGTGGAATTGGCCGTAGCAAAATTGCTCAGGCCCTGCAAAATAGAAGTCTTCCCCATATCCACCACCTCACTGATAAAAGACTTTTTATCTTCCATTGTCCTTGAAAAACTTGTATTCCCGAAACCCTCTACGCGATTGCCAATGCCTTCTGTTGGACCCTCAATAGCTCAGACACCTCCTGTGCGACCGGACTTTGAACCCCTCCCCGCCCGCACCGACCTTCAAGTGTCTGAGTTCCCCGAGCTTATCCTTTCGGAACCCCCAAAAACCCGATGATGGGGGAAGGGGAGGAGGTCGGAGTGGGGAGGTTGAGGTGGACGAGGGGGGGGGGGAGGGTGGAGGGAGAGGGATATTTTTTTTATTATTTCCTAACCGTTGGATTGAGGGTGAGTTAGATTAACTCATTCATGTAGTTGAGTTAACTTAGTAAACTAACGGAGGGTTATAGGCGTGAGACGGAGTAACTATCCAGGGTTTCCCACGTAATTCGCGATTATGCAGGGTTATGATTGAGATTGAGGAATTACTCAGGGTTATGGGTGTAATTATTCCTAAAATAAAATAGCAAATAATCTCAAATTTAAGCTAAATTTGAAAGATATGTAGATCATTAATATAATATTCAATGTATAAGGTTGGATTTTAAAATCAAAATCACAAAAAAAAAAATTAAAAGGGATTAAAGATTCTCTACTCCTTTCACCTTATCCTAATTCGAACGAATGGGAGTTATTATCTATATACAATCTAAAACTGAGTTACTTTTGGCTCTCCACCTGGTATTGACACGTGGGTGCACCCCTTGCTTTCTGCAATGTTCCCCGCTCACCCATGCAAGTTTTGCATTTGTGCCCCGTGTCTCTTCCCTCTTTACACGCTATTGGTGCCGCGTATTTAAGCGATTTGCATTGATGCCCCGTGTTTCTTCCCTCTTTACATGCGATTGGTGCCGCGTGTTTAAGCGAAAATTGTTGAATGTCTGCGTGCCATAAAAAGTTTTCTCATTGACACATGTCTGCTTCCTTCTGCGCTATATGGGTATTGTGTGCAATTCACCCTCTCCATTCCTGCGATCCCTAATCCTTCCCCGTTTCGTCCGCCGCTTTGCGCAACCGAGGTCCAGTTTCTCGGCCTCTTCATTCCGCCTTCCCATCGCCTCTTCTCTGGTCTCCTTCTCTGTTCTTCTCGCTGCAGAGAGGAGTCGCTTGAAGTTACGGTCTTTCGTTTCTTCTCGAGCCTTTCTCCTTTTCCGTTATGTTCGCCGCCTTGAGCAATCGAAATCCCCTTTCTCAGCCTCTTCCTTCCGTCTCCTCATCGCCTCGACAGGTCTGGTCTCCTTCTGAGTTCTTCTCGCTGCAGAGAGGAGATGCTTGAAGGTATAGTCTTTCGTTTCTTCTCTAGCCTTTCTCCTTTGCGTTGTGTTGATGTTCATACTTATATTCTAGAACGAGTTATATTTTTTTCCTGCGTGATTTCTAATAGTTTTTCCTAACGTATGTCTTCCATTCTCATAATTTCAGTGCCTTTCTTCCAGAACGAGATTGTGTTGCTTCATTGTTTGCTTCAATTCGTAGAGACAACGACTGGAGGTTGGTTATCACCAGATAAATAGGGAGTGTTCTGTTGGCAAATGTAAGTTTAGTTTTTTTCGTTATGTATTTATTTTCCATTCACTTGATTGGAATTTTTAATAAAGGTTCGATCTATTTTTTTAATAGTGGTAATCACCACGTAATGAATAAAAATGGCATGTACATTTTTTTATATGCTATATCTGCATGTGTGGTTGTATTAGCTGTCTTTGTTCAGTAGAATGGGTTTGCTTTTCTTTTTTTATATACTATATCTGCATGTGTGGTTGTTTGCCTGTTTTTTTAATTTTATGCAAATGTTTTATGTGGCTGCATTTAAACTATAAGGTTTTTCTTTGAAAACAGGAAACTATTTTGTATTCAAATGGATAAAGGGCAATTGTCAAAACAGGCTAGATTGTATCGGCAAAATGTGATAAGAGAACGAAGGGGAAGAAGAAATCAAATTATTTTAGGGGAAGAAGTGATGGCAAAGGAAGATTTTGTTTATTGTTTGGATATGTGTGATAAAGATGATGACGAGTCTTATAAGCAAATTTCAAAAGAACGAAGACATTATTGCCTACAAAGAGTCAACGAAAAAAAAAGAAAAAGTAAAACATATGGTAATTATTTATTAGATGAACAAATGCTTAGAATTGGAACCAATCAAAACTTGATTGCAGATGAAGAAACACAAATACAAGAAATTAATGAAGGTAAAAATTCATTGAACTTAAATTCTTATTATCCTTATATATTCTCTTACTTAAATATATTATTTATTTAATTTGTTGTCTCCATTGAGCAGTTGTGACTTCGGAGATTTGCAACATAGATGTGAATATTGTGGGACAATGTTCTGGGAGGCGGAGTGTTTAAAAAGGAAAAGGAAAAGTGAGAATCCTAAGTTCTCTTTGTGTTGTAGTGGAGGGAAGGTAAGATTAAACCTCCTACCTTCTACACCTTCTTATTTGAATTTGTTACTTGATTGTAAAAAACAACATTTGTTTAGTAATTTCCGTGAAAAATTCGGATATATAATTCGATGTTTGCTTTTACATCAATGGGTGCAAAAGTTGATCAACACATAAACAGTCAGTGTGGTCCGTATGTATTCTGAATATCTGGTCAGAATTATCATCGAATTGGATCCTTACTTCCTGTTTCTGGAATGACACCAAAATATTGCCAGTTGTATATATTTGATACTGAAAATGAATGTCAAACAGAATCAAGGCACTCGGAATTAAAGAGGATGATCATGAAATTGACCGTGATGTTGTTGAAAATCTTAAGGAGATGTTGGATGAAACAAATGAAATAATTAAGTCATTCAGAATGGTAAGAGATAGGTTGAATAGTTCGCCATGTGATTCTATCCGATTAAGACTGATTGAAAGTAGAACTGAAAGTGATAGACAATATAATCTTCCGTCGACTTCTGAGATTGCTGGGTTAATAGCTGGAGATTTTGGTTGTTCATGAAGAAATCGGGACATTATTGTTGAACATAGATGTGAAGGATTAAAAAGAATTAGTGATTTGCACCCTTTATTTATGTCAATGCAATATCCATTGTTATTTCCATATGGAGAAGATGGATACACTTTAGGGTTGACATAGTCAGTTGCAAATTGCAAACCTCATGCAAAACGAATGTGTGTTACGATGAGAGAATTTTATTCTTATAGGTTACAACAGAGAGAGGAAGATGGACGAACCCTTATAAGGGGAGGGCGTTTGTTTCAGCAATATATTGTTGATGCTTTCTGTTGTATTGAAGAAGATAGACTTGATTTCATTAGGAATAACCAAAAAGAGTTGCGTTCAGAGATTTATAAGGGTATCCGAGATGCTATAGATAGAGGTGATACTGATGGTAGTACAATAGGAAAACGTATAATATTGCCAGCAAGTCTCACGGGGGGGTCCAAGGTATATGGTTCATAATTACCAAGATGCTATGGGTATTTAGAGTATATGTGCATCCTCAAATATTTTTAACTTTCACTTGCAATGCAAAGTGGAAAGAAATACAAAGTTCGTTGAGTATTATTCCTAGACAAAAACCTGAGGATAGACCTGATTTAGTTAGCAGGGTTTTTAAGATGAAACTAAATGATCTTATATCTTATATTAAAGACACAGAACCATGTGGAAAAGTTGTTGCAATTTTATATACCATAGAATTTCAAAAAAGATGATTGCCTCATGCTCATATTTTGGTTTGGCCGCAATTGCAACAACAACAAATAGAGATTATCGATAGTATAATATCAGCAGAATTACCAGATAGACATCGTGATCCTTTGGGTTATAGACTTATCTCTCAATTTATGATTCATGGTCCATGTGGATTACATAATTATAAGGCATCTTGCATGTTGAAAGGTAAATGTTCTAAATGGTTTCCACATGCATATAATACAGAGACTACTCTTGATGAAAATGGATTTGCAAATTATAAAAGAAGAGATAATGGCCTTACAGTGAATAAGAATGGAATAAAACTTGACAATAGATTTGTTGTTCCTTATAATAGAAACTTGATTTTAAGATATCAAGCACATATTAATGTAGAGTGGTGTAATCAATCTAGAGCAATTAAATATTTATTTAAGTATATTAGCAAGGGTCCAGATAGAATACGTGTTGTTTTGGAAGGTGGTTGTTCTTCAATTGATCAAAGGAATATAGAAGAAAAAGATGAAATAAAGGAGTATTTGGATTGTAGATATATATCAGCATATGAATCTGTTTGGAGGATATATCAGTTTGCTATACAATATCGAGAACCTTCTGTTGAAAGATTAATGGTTCATTTACCTTTAATGAATAGTGTGACATTTAGAAGCAATGAAAGATTGCAAGAAGTTTTGGGAAGAATGGAAGATGGTCCAACAATGTTTACATCTTGGATGAATATAAACAGTAGTTTTGTGGATGCACGAGAATTGACATATGCTGAATTTCCTAGATTTTGGGTGTGGAAGAAGCAAGTAAAAAAATGGACACGTGGGAAGCAAAGGAGATGTATAGGAAGAATTTTTTATGTTCACCCAAATGCCGGAGAATTATACTTCATGAGGATGTTACTAAACGTTGTTAAGGGTGCAAGAAATTATGACGACATAAAAACATTTAATGGTGTTATACATCCAACATACCAAGATGCATGTCAATCATTAGGACTTTAAGGAGATGATAGAGAATGGAATGATGCTATACAAGATGCTAGCCAATGGGCAACTGCTAATCAACTGCGGCATTTGTTTGCAACTTTATTGGTTCATTCAAGAGTTGCAAATCCATGTAAATTGTGGGAAGATAATTGGTCTCTCTTATCTGAAGATTACAGTTACAAATGTAGAGAAACAATTGAAGTTTATAATCATGTAATTCAAGAAAAAGATATAAAGGATTATGGTTTAATTGAAATAAAAAAAATCTTAAACAGAAATTCAACTTCTCTTTCAGAGTATAAAATCCATATCCCGAATGGTGAAAGAGTGAGTGATCTAAATAATAGACTATTACTAGAAGAGTTGAACTATGATATTAATCAACTTGCTACTGAATATAGGAATAATGTTGGTTCTTTAACTGATGAACAAAGAGTTATATTTAATACCATTATTAATTCAGTCGATAAAAATAGAGGAGGTTTATTCTTTGTTTTTGGACATGGAGGAACAGGGAAAACTTTTCTATGGAAAATAATTATTTCAAAAGTTAGATCTGAAGGTAAAATTGTGCTTGATGTTGCATCATCTGCTATAGCTTCTTTGCTTTTACCAGGTGGAAGAACCTCTCATTCAAGGTTTAAAATCCCTTTAAGTATAGATGATTTCTCAAATGTGATGTAAAAAAAGGAAGCAATCTTGCAAAATTATAGAGAAAACAAGTCTAATCATATGGGATGAAGCGCCTATGAATCACAGAAACTGTTTTGAGGCTATTGATAGAACATTAAAGGATATTTTACAACTGAATTGTAAGTTCGATAGAAACTTGTCGTTTGGTGGTTTAACAGTTGTTTTGGGAGGTGATTTTAAACAGATATTGCCTGTTGTTAAGAATGGTAGTAGGCAAGATATAGTTGGTGCATCCATTAACATGTCCAAATTATGGGAATTCTGTAGTGTGTTTATGTTAACAAAGAATATGAGGTTATCCAGTTGTCATAGCAATGAAAGAACACGTAATATGTTAGACGAATTTGAGAAATGGATTTTGGATATTGGTAGTGGTGTTACACAGATGAGTAAATGCGAGGATGATGAGGAACCATCTTGGATAAAAATACCAGAAGATTTATTAGTATGGGCAAATGAATTGGGTTTTGTGGATTTTGCTCTAACTATTTATGATAATTTTAAAAGCAATTTCAAAAATCATATATATTTAAGTGAGAGATCAATTGTAACTCCAACAAATAGTGCAGTTGATGTTATCAATGATTATATGTTATCATTAGTACCAAATGAGGAAGAAGTTTACTTTAGTTTTGATTCTTTATGTCAACCATCTTCCAATAAAAATGATGCCGATTTACTTTACCCAACAGAGTTTCTCAATACTTTGACATTCAATGGAGTTCCCAACCATGTGTAAAATTAAAGGTTAATTCCCCTATAATGTTGCTAAGAAATTTAGATAAGAGTAATGAACTTTGTAATGGCACACGATTAGTGATAAGCCAGATGACTCCTAAAGTTATTGAAGGAATAGTGATTACAGGACATAACAAGGGAAGTAAAGTTTATATTCCACGGATTACATTCTAGGTTAAGGAAACAAAATGACCATTTATTTGGAAAGAAAGCAATTTCCAATTAGATTATGTTATGGAATGATGATTAATAAAAGTCAGGGGCAAACTTTGGAAAAAGTTGGAGTATATTTACCAACACCTGTGTTTACACATGGGCAACTATATGTTGCAGTATCACGTGTGACATCAAGGAATGGATTGAAGTTTTATATTGTTAATGATAACCCAGAATTTTTGGGATACACAAAGAATGTTGTATACATGGAAATTTTTGATAATCTTCCTTCGTCTATGATTTAATTTACTGATTTAGTAAGTATATATTTTCTGCTTATCCCAAAAATTATTGTTCAACTTTTATGTATTAACACAACTTGAATATTTCTAGAAGGAAATTGTTGTATCATTAGATGGAAGGTTGTTTATTTTTTGCTGAAATTATATTGTTGTTTAGCTTTTTTATTATCTTAATTTGTTATGCAATTTTTTGCTGAAATTATATTGTTGTTTAGCTTTTTCTATTATCTTAATGTGTTATGCAATTATTTGTGTTTGTATAAACATGATTTTTTTCCTATCATTCCGTTGCTTTGCAGATTTATCTCCTAAAAAAATGGATTATCAACCATTTTCGAAGGTGACTCTATCGAAAGGTTGTTATAAAATTTTGGTTCGCATTGCAAGGATATGGAAGTCAACGAATCCTCATTCTAATGAAGAATTGATAAGCATAGATTTTATTATGGTTTCATGAAATGGTGAGTTAAAAAGATTTTGATTATATTGGATATTCATTAATTGTTTTATTTAAATATAGGATGAAGCCATACAAGGAACCGTAAGGGCAAACAAAGCTGCGAGCTACAAAAATGTTTTGAAGGAAGGTGAAGTTTATTTTATAACCAATTTCATCATAGCTCCAAACAAACCAAGCTTCCGAGTTGTGCCCAACAATTTGATTCTATGGTTCACAAAAGGAACAACTTTGAAACATTAACTGATAATATACCAATGATTCCAAGGTTCAAATTCTTCTTTGTGAGTTTTGACGAAATCATTAATCGTGCTTATAAAGATTCATGCTTAACCGGTACACAACTAAACGATATGTTATAGTTTCCTATTGGTGGGAATATTTTTTACTTATTTTTTTTGATAGATGTTGTAGCTCGAATTGTTTGTGTTGGTCATATCGACTATACATATATCAAGGAGAACTACGTAGTGAAGAAGGAATATGGAGATAGAAGACCTCAAGTTAGAGCATTCACTAAATATTACTATTCATTCACTTATAATTCGTTTAGCATTGTTTGCATTTCTTATATCAATTATCATTTTTTATATTATCATTTATTGTGCTATCAACAAAATAATAATATTTGTGGTCCATAAATTTTATCGTCGATTACTTTTTTATAGTGCAATAAATTGTTGGTGACTTTTTGGGGCAAGTTGGCTGAAAATTTCCCAGATGAAGCTGTTTTAGACAAGGAAAGTAATGTATTGTCTTAACTGGAATGACAGTCAGGACTTTCATGGGTATGTTTGAATTGAAGAAAATTTTATACTATTTAAAATTTAAAGAGCTAATTGATAAATTTTAGTTGGTTAAAATTTTTTCAGGTAGGACATGCCTTTGTTCAAGCTCTGCTTCGCGATTCTATCTAGATTTTGGAGATACCAGAAGTTGTTCATTTTAGAGAAAGGTTTGAGTTCTTTATTATAAAATTCTTAGGATGTATGTGATTGTTTATGATATAAAATAACCTTTTCTTTTTCGAGCATTATTGACTCGATAAGAACTACAACTTTGACAATAGATCACAAGTTTTCTTCTTTACCCCCAGCAGAAGAGGCATTGAACAATCGAAAAACAATTATGGGAGCTCCAATCTTTGAATCCAACTGAATATGAAGTTAGTTTTCTTGAGTTGTATGTTTTGAACACATATTTAAAATATATGCAAAGAAAATTAATATTTTTTTGTTGTTTTTTAGAATGTAAAATTCAATTGTTTTGCAATGGTGGTTGATATTTATGTTACAGATGGATGGTGGTTGATGAATCCGTGATTCATCGCCTTTATTCTTCATTTTGGCTAAAATCGTCGGTAAAATACATGTAAATATCCACTAATTCCAATTAATTAACATTCTAACCATAAATATTAATAGTATATAATTAACACTTAAATTATCCAAAATAAAAGAATAAAGAGAAAAAGGAAAATAAAAAGAAAAGAAGGATGTATATAATATACAGACTGATCCTAACCCCGAGACCAGGTCAATATTGACTGAGTCGACGAAAGAAATAAGTAGGGGGAGATAATGATCATAACCTATAAAAATATTTAGAAAATGAAGACCAAAATATAAATTACCTATTTTTCACGTTGTAAATACTTCACCTATTTTATTTATCATCAAAACCACATCAAACCAAAATACTTCTTTTATAAAAGTTGTTCATAAATATATATATATCATTTTATAAAAATATTAGAAAAATATTTCGGCATAAAAATAAATAACCGTAATGGACCGGAAAAGCCGCAAAAGCCGACTTCCGAGGTTCATAACTATTTATAGAAAACCCCAAAATGACTTAACTCACTTTTAAAATCCGTTTTATACTTAATACTATTTATTAAAAATATCAGAAAAATATTCGGATAAAACCGGTGAGTTTCAGCTTTTCGGACCCGTTATCTATTTGTACTATATGTATAAACTTATCGGATTTTTAATTGAATAACCGTGAACCCGATTAACTTAAATCTTTTCCTAAAATCATCTAAAATTGTATATAAAAATATAAAAATATAAATAAGCCAAAATATCCAAAAAAATCCGAAAGCCCGAAGCCGCTACTTTTTTTTCGTCCGGGCCTCATAATTGGGTCGTATCAACTCCGAATTAAGCAAACTCAGTCCCTAAAATCATATTTTTCAATTATCTACAAAATGACACTAGTTTCGCTAAAATCGGAGTTAATGCGAAAAACGCGGTTTCTCGGGTCCGTAGTTGGTATATTGTACCATAAGCCGTAACTTATATTATTATTTAATAAATTAACCCTTTATTCTTATTTAAAAAATAAATAATACTTTATTTGTTTATTTATTTAAAATACTTATTTTATTTAAAATTTTTATTTAATTAATTACATTATACATTTATTTATCTATTTAATACTTACTTACTTAATTACCTTCCTAATCATTTTTTATTATTTATTTAATTTATTACAAATTTAATTAGATAAAAATTAATTTATATTTATTATTAATTATATTATCCTATTTAATTTAGTTTAATTTATTTGTTTTATTAATCTTATTTCTCTCTCTCATCCCTTTTTCTCTATCTTACTTTCCCAATTCCATAGTGACGGAGCTTCGTGCCGCGTCCGTCGAGCAAGGAGTTGGATTCCGGCGTGATCACGTCGCCGGTGTCGAGGATATTCTCCGCCGTCGCGTATAGCCTCCGCGCACGCCGTCGCGTCGTAGGCAAGGATTCACGGAACTCCTCCGCCGAGTTCCGCGAGCACTGTCAATTCCATCCGCACGTCAACTTCGTCCGCATCCATCCAGGTTAGCTTCTTCCTCCTTCCTTCTCCTCTGTCCTCTCTTCTCCTCTCAACCAAATCCCTTCTATTCCTCCGTCATTCTCTTCTGACCTCAACCCATACGATTCTCTCTTCTAAATCCATTAGTTTTTTCTCTCATATTTCCTTTCGTTTCCATCAAATCCCGATCTATCCCATCGCAATTTAATTTCACCCTCCATGATCATATTCCGTCTCTGATCACCTCATTTCCATTTGGAATTTTATTCCCATTCATATACTTTTGTGCATAACAATTGGCCGAGGGAATTGCACCTCGAGCCCCTTGATCACCAATTGCAGGTTCAATTGCTCATCAACGGGGGATGCGATCCTACACGGAAACGAGAACAACTAACTAATCAACATTGCTGAACGAAGCCTATCGACTTTCTCGATCTGAGTAACAGAATATTGAAGCACCGAACAAACTGATGCTCTGTAGCCGGCACCGCCGCCTGAATTGGGGATTTTCATAGCATCTGATCATTCGATCTGAAACTCGCGCATAATAGGATCTCAGGTGCGCCTTGAATTAAATCCAAGTGTTATGTCTCATTAGATGTGAAAATGTTTGCAGGATTCCGTTGCCTATTTGCCATCAGGAGCTACAGGACGATGCATCACCAACAAATTCCAGGAGAAAATCCGTAACTTGGAGGTAAAGTTTCAGACTCGATCCGAGTGAACTCCACCGCGTGAACGCATCATCTCGTGAAACTGTGGATTTGGAGATCCGAGAACGTCGGTAGGATCACCTTCACATACAACAATATCTGGTGGAGAACTACCGTGCAGACTTGATAAAATCACTGTTGCCTGGAGTTCAAGACAATTTGTTGAAGAACATGCCTCTTCCCAGATCCATTCCAAACCGTTGATCAAATGAGCATCGGACGCTAGCCATCAAGCCGCGCATCGACCTGAAGATGCTGCACCCTTCAACTTAACTCACGTGCATTTCACGTGAAAAGCAGATATTACTGAGCATTTTACGATTCACCCCTCGGCCAACTTGAAATTGCATGCAGGTTCCGTTCATGTCCAATCACTTGTGTAAATCACGTGAACGTCCAGTGAAAATTGTGTAGACACCCCCGAGACTTCGTATGATTGCGAGCAGATCCTCAGGCGGCTGAGCAAGACACGTGAAGGGCAAGTTCCTCTTGCGGATTTTGTACAGGCACCCTTCCGTTTCTATATTTTTCATACACAACCCCTTCGTATTCAAATCCTTCTACATCCGTACCCCCAAATTTGTTTATAGTACATACCCATACATACTTAAACATCATAAAAAGATATAAAAACACTACCAAAAACCATATAAGAAAAAAGCTATAGTATATTTTACCATATTTTTCGTATTAAACCCAAAACAAAAGTAAAAGTCGGATACAAAAATCAATAAAAAAATATAAAACACACAAAACTTGAAAAATTCATAACTAGCTCAATAACAATCCCCTAAAAACGCACAACCTATCATTTTAAAGGGAATTTCATTTACTTTCTATCGAAAATAAAATAAAAATATTTTGTTACTATTTGCTACTTTAAAAATTCAAAATTCGTCACTGTTTACAATAAAAATTTAGTTTTCCACATTAGAAATTAACCAAAAACACCATAAAAATCATAAAAACTCTTTAAAAATTCGTAAAAACAGTAAAATAAAATTAAACCATAAAATACAAAAACAATATAAAATTCATTAAAACTCAAATAAAAATTCAGAAAAATTCCTAAAAACAAAATAAAAATTTGGAAACCCCCTTGCCTAAGTTTTTCTACCTTTCCCCCTAGTTTCCAACAGTTTGCCTCCCTGAGTTCGACACTCCCGTACGAATCCACTATATACATTTGTTTAGGAGTATAAATAAAAATAAAGAAGATTAATTAACCTTAATCTTTTTCTGGTAAAACTCACCTGGTCGATTCAACGACTGAAATCTCTCTCTCTCTGACTCTTTTACAGGTTCAGAAGAAGACAAGCAGACCGGGTGGTTTTTCAGATGGCGCCGTTGCCGGGGAGGCAGCGCTAGGAGGATTGCGAAGACCTTAGGATTAGATTTTATTTTTGCGATCTTACTTGTCTAACTTTACGTCCTTTTGTTTCTGAGTGGTGCAACACAGGTTGAGCCACATATCTGAGAATCGTAAAGCCGCAAATTTTTTTCTTTAAAATTTCTTGTAAAAACATATAGAAAGTGTCCTAGAAAAGGGCCTCATAAAGGCATCCTGACTTGTACTTCTCTCGGGGTCTGGTTCACCAGGGCTGTACTCCTGAGGGAGCAGGGCACCCACCGCGGCTTTTTCGCATTGCGATTTTATCGAGGGTTTTTTCGCGACTTTTTGAGATAGGTGCTTGTTGTTGGGATTTTTGCGTTTTCCTCTTCTCTGCGCATCGTAGCTTAGTTTAGATGCTTGCTTAGGATACGATACTTAGGTGATTGTATCTAGGGCCAAATCGAAAAAGAAAAAAATACGTTAGACGTCTTTCTCTGAAAATATCCAAAAAAAGTGAAAACCGAAAATTAAAACAGGGACTGCTAATTCTATCTGATTATAAAATAAACATAACGACTCCACTTGTCTTGGGAGAGCAATCCCCGAAAATTGCATTGCAAGTACAAACTCCAGATCAGCGAGTGAGAGACGACACATAAAGTAGAGCCAGAGTCTGGGACTTCCATCGAAATACTACTTAGTTCACGCCTTTACTCACCTTATGTTCAGTGAGTATGCTCGGGTAGCCGGAAGCGGTCCGAATTTACTTAGCAAGAGGCGGAGGTTTAAATCAAAAAAAGTATATGAAAATTAAAATTGTGTAGATTAAATTAATGACAACCAATTGTAATGTGAATGCAAATAAATAAACTTAAAATAACATAATTGATACTTCGATGCTAGATTTGTCCACATGCAGGTACTTCGACGTTTATAAAAAATTGTGTATATGTTGGTGTTTCGATGCTTATAAAGATTCGTTGATATGCGTTATTAACCGCATCAGGCATGCACAATGAGATTTAATTCCTAGTAACCAGTGAAATGTAAATAGTAAGAAATTTATGTGAAAAAGAAAGGAATTCTAAATTGTCTCATCATTCTAAGATAGAAGAAATATTACTCAAATATATTACATTTATTGAAGTATGTTATTAGTGTCTCTTACGAATAATAAAAGTGGCATACTTAAAATCACGGTATCTCTGATATTGTGAGAAAATTATTACGAAATCTAAGATGTCTATAATATATTCAGATAAACTAACCAGAAATCTAACCATAACTAAAATGAGAGCATAATTAGTTTGTGAGACTAATATTCAAGCATATTGAATTGCTATACTAATTATCTAAGAAAAAGCAGATGAGAAATAAACAATGTATCATACCTTTTTAGCAATAACACCACAAATATAGATGCTACTAATAATCGTCTAAAACCCAAATATAACTCAACATTAGTAATACACGTATGACAAAGCTGATAACATATGACCTAATGTAGTTAGCCAGAAGAAGCTAAATGAAGAATATATTTCTTAATGTTGTAGATACATGATGAACCACATATTTTTAAAAACGTAGTTCTTCATATATTTTTAAATTTATTATGTATTATGTGTTGTCTTATGCATGCCATGAAGCATAAGACAATACTGCTATATAATTTCTAAAACATATCCCCATCTTAATGTATCTTAGTAATACATGGATGATGTAGCAAGTAACGTGAGATAATGGAGTTAAAATTAATTTTATTTTTCATTCTTTATGATTTTGAACCTACTATTATATAACAATTATAGATAAAATACTTCACTATGAAACATAATATAATGCAATAGCAAATTCCAAACTACTATTTGGAATCATTGGATAACATACTACACATATCCTTATTTTACTCATTTCATTTGGCAATATAACTTTTTATATATATAACTATTTTTAATTATATAAATTGTGAACTACATGTATTTATCTTTTAAAAAACATCTATATACATATGGGTACATATTGATTGGAAAAAGATATAATTGATAATAGAGCATATCACATTATACATGTAGAATGTCACTAAGGACCGTATGAATCATATTATAGATCATTTAAATGATGGTCTCGATATAGGTATATTTATATATGTAAGAAATATTTAATCGAGTATAAACACACATGTCATTGAGGGGTAAATATGCACTTAATGATGTTAATAAGTATTGCAGAATTGACAGTTTTATAGTATATTGTGACAGACATAGTGTGCATATTTCTCGTATGATATTTTTTGTTAAATTATATATTATAACCATAAGGAGTTGGTGTCTTGACATACATTGGAATTATATGATCGTTTCTTTGAAAGATCATTTTTAATTTTCGGTTCATTGTAATCAAACAAAGCTATATGAAAATGTAATTCTTGAGATCTGATTTTTCGCATTATATTTCTTTGTTAATGTTATTATTTTCAAACACGAAAATGACAAACTGACCAATATATATATATGAATCGATTTACGTAATTCAATTTCTTGAGGAATAATATCCGAGTAGCTATATGTCAATTATAATTGTTGCTGTCGTTATTACAACATAATTAGCCCATCTTAAAGAAATTGATGATAAAAACCATTTTACTATATTATTTTCAATGTACGGAGAGGTTTTTTTGGATTGACTGATTTTTCTGTCATCTCTTCCATTTCCAACACTGGTTCCTTTAATAATACCAATAACTTAAAATACTTATAATTGTAGTATATGAAATAGAACTTTTATAACAATAGTTGATAAAAGAATTATGTTGTTCCTTGTAGTAATGACAAACATTATACAATAATCCTAAGATTAATCAATAGATCTACTATAAGGATTCAATTATATTGTACTGACATTGATGATATATCTTATAGCTTTATTTATTATTCATGGATATATATGATGGGGATGTGATGAAACGTCTAAAATGCATTGCACAATATTGATACTTTAACATGATTTTTTTATTCAAAATGATGGATTTTTGTTTTTTATTGTGATAAATAGTTGATTCAATTTTTATTTAAAACAAATAGATTACCCATATTAGAATAATGAGCAAACTTGCGTATTTTTTTAATTTCGTGAATTTTTTTTATTAATTTTTATATGTATAGATGGAATAAATATATAAGAATCAATTTATAGAAAGTAGTTTTTAATGCACATTTCACGTTGAAAAGAAAAGATGATTGTTTAAAATTAGAAAGAAGATTTTAATATATATTTTTAATTAGATAACATCAACAAACATAAAATAATCAAATTTTACAAAAGATATTTAAAAACTGACTACTATTTCATTCTAAAAAAAAAGCTTACCAAGTAA